>CM060849.1:24954854-25554854 GCA_030737835.1 Acorus gramineus
CGAAGCCCCCATCGGCGCCGCTGATCGGGCTCACGAAGGTCGAGCACTCGGGGTACCTCGGCCGGAGCACGCGTCGGACCGGGAGGAACCGGCCGGTCCGGCCCAGCCGGCTCGTCGTCCCGGTCGGGAGGGAGCCGTCCTCGCCAAAGGTCTCCTGCATCGGGAAAGTCCTCTCCGGGCGAGAGAGGATGGGCCGGCCCGGGCCGTGTGAACCGGTTGGGAAAACCCGGTTTGGGTCCGGTTTATTTGGGTCTTGTTGCGTGAGAGGGAACCGGCGGGCGGTCGAAAGAGAAGCGGAAGTCGAACCGGACCCGGTTCGGGTGAAGGAGAAGCAGAGGGAGGTGGATGAACCGGGTTCGGGTGAGCCGCCCGGGTTAGGGAGGGTGAAGCGGTATTCGTCGGGTCGGAGGGCCGAACTGTTGTGGGGGGGTGACGTGGACGGGGAGGATGAGGGACGCGTGGCGGATTCTGGAGCGTACGATCGATAGGTGGCCGAGTGGGCCCAGGAGGGGTTGTTGGTCGCCGCCCACAGAAAGGGTGGGGGGTTGGGAGTGTGTTGGGCCCATGATGGATTGACTGCGGGAGGATGATCGACACGTGTAACGTTTGGTAGTTTTTTTTTTTTGAGTTGTGTGGGTGTGAAAAATAGAATTAGAAAAATAGAAGGTTTTGTTTGATTTGGCATTTGGTGTGGTGAGTGTTTACTGTTGTAAATATTATTTTTCATTTCTGGTACAACAAAACAATGGGTGGATTGTGATTTTTTTGTTTTTTTGGATTGGTGGATGTTATGTTTTTTGAATGCTTGTGAAACTTCATGTGATTTTTTTGTTTAAAACCTCTATGATTTTTTTGTTTGAAGTGAAGTGAGATAATTTTTAAGATTGGATGTATCAAAACAAAACAAAAAATATATATACATCGTTACATAGACAAACAATTTATATTATGTTTTCAACTGCACTAAACAGTACTCTAAGGGCTATTGTTACTATAGGCCGCATAAAACTGATTTTAGTAAAAAAAAAAAAAGGGTTTAAAATTGAAGCTAGAAAAAATATCTTCTTGTAAACCTAAAAGATATCCAAACCACCCATATTAATTGTGTTACGTTTTATAATAAATATAGGGTTTTAAAAATGTTATTTGAGCTCTTTAAGAAATTGGGTCCATAGCTCAGTGGTAGAGCATTTGACTGCAGATCAAGAGGTCACCGGTTCGAACCCGGTTGGGCCCTTTTCTGTTAAATTTTTTTAATGTCCTCGCACCTCGTACATGCATCCAAACATATTGTAGCTTATACGCTAATAATGATATCCATAGCAATTTTTGGTATATTAGTTTACCCAATTTGGATTCATGCAAAACATTAAGCGCATTTAAAAAAAATATATAATATTTAAATTTAAAAACTAAAATTATGAAGAATTAAATGATCGATCACTTCTTATAGTTTATGAAGATTTAAAAATAAAAAATCTTTTTTATTTAAGAAAAAGTGTGGATCGCAGGAACAATTGTGAGTCCAACATATTCAAACAAAAAACGAGATACTTGTGCAGGCGCCAGACAACCTGTCCTCCTGAGAAACGCAAAGTGACCATCTTTTGAATTAGAGTACAAAAGTGACAACCTTTTGAATTTGAGAAAAGATAAGTGTAAATCCAAAGCAATCTTGCTTTTCAATTACCTTCAAAAAGGGGTGTCTTTATAATAATGCCTTTCACACCAAGAAGGATTTTTGGTATTCAAACCATCAACACCCTTTAAAAAATAACAATCAAAGTGGATTATCTCAAGCCAGTGTGTCACCATGTTTGACTGATTGTTCTAGTGAAAGCAACCTAATAAAAATAAAATGAGACTTAAAGAATGACTTCTGAGCTCTCCTTGTGGGACTCTAATCAACCTTTTTTTTTCCTTGTTGCTTTTGAAGTGTTCTGACATCAACTTTCAAAGAATCAAAAAATTCAATCGACATTAAAAAGAAAAAGAAAGAAAGAAAAGAATGTTTGAAGTTTGAACTTTTCATTATTCATGACATTTTTTTTTTTTTTTTTTGAGGAAATGATGGACTATATAAATCATCAAAAGATTACAATAATCTGAATCTTGTCTCAAAGCAATGAGAATGAAGAGAGGATAGAATTTGGAGGGTGAGGGAGGTAAAAGAAAGAATCAGACGTGCTCTCACAAGTAAGTGGGAAGCGAGTCCTGAGCTCCCATACATCAAAATTAAAGCGAAAAGAAATAAAACAAACATCACCCGCGCTTCAAAGCTTTGACTAGCCTGGATGAATTAGACATGTTTATATTTAAAGATGTTATATCTTTAAATACAAGAGAGATGGAACATGTAGACTGCGAGAGGTGGTGTTATCGTCATAGGTTTTTCTAGTGATTTTACCTAATGATTATAGGGCAACATATTTTTTTTGAGTTAAAAGACATCTTACACTCTTTAAACTTGGATTAACGTCTTTTTAGAGGCCTTGAAAGAGAGAATAAGATGAAATTTTATTTGTTTGGAGATCGGAGAAGATGACCTTTTGGGGAGCATATTAGTTAATTACACTCATGGTTAATTTCGATTGTGGATTGGGACACGCATTTAGGTGGGCGGGGCATCCAACTCGATGAGGATTATCTTATCATTGTAGCCTGGTGTTAGGCTAGGATCAAGCCCTAGCCGAGCCATTGGGCTTGTGGCTTGGGTGCACGAAGCACCTAGACGCGACATCGGCTCATTGCGGGCGCAGGAGGCACCTTGGCGCAATGGAGACTCTTGGCACTGGTCCAGGTGGCACTAGAGGTTCTGTATTGAGTGGGCATTGCCACGCTGATTCGAGAATGTGGTCCTCGATGCACCGGGCGCGTGCACATCTCGCGGGGCGTGGGACGACCTGGCGCACATGTCAGCAAGACACGCGCGGATCTCACAGGGTGGGGCGCCAGTCGTGGCATGGCGTGGCACACACGCCCGGGGCAAAGCCAGAATGCGCATAGATGGTTAACACGCCCAGAGATGTGGACACGCAGCAATGCTGAGCGATTATGATTGTGCGCACATCTCGCGGAGCGTGGAACGACTTGGCACACATGTCAGCAAGACATGCACGGATCTCACAGGGTGGGGCGCCAGTCTTAGCATGACGTGGCGTGCATGCCCGGAGCAAATCCGAAATGCGTGCAGACGACCAGAGCATTCAAGGACGTGGTCATCCAACGAGGCGGAACGGTTACACACATGCACGGTTCTCATGGGGCGGGAACAGATCGTGGGATGACGTGACACGTTCGTGGACACTTGGCGTGCCCACGACGCGGGCAACTCTGCGTCGACGTGCAAAGTGAGGGAGTTGCCTAGGCAGAACAAGTCACACTCCTTGTAATTGCTTGGTCAAGTGCTTGACAAGGTAGGGTCGTGGGGCTGATGCCCTTATAACTCTATATAAGTCCCAAGCCGAAGGTAACAAGGACATAAGTTGTAATTGTTGAGTGAATACAACATAAGAGTTCTGTCCAACTCTCCTTATGTGTCTTGTGTGTTTTGTGTGTTGAGCGACTATCGAGAGCTTGAACTAGTGTTCGGGAACACTAGTGCCGCACAAGGTCTGAGACAAATTTTGGATCTCTAATTTTCCCCTGTGACAGCTAGTATAGCCAATAGTGGGACTTGGCGTCAGAAGAGGAGAGGTAGAAACCTTTTCTACATCTCTCCTTCTCCCCTGTGCGTAATTTCGTCTATTGCTAGCATGTATTCTTTTTTACCTTTTTTTTCTCTGTTCCTTCTCATCTCCTTCAAAACATTGTCTATTTTGGTTACATTTGAAATGGAAAAGCCCACATTTACGCCATAAAAAAAGTCTATGTAAAGCAAACCCATAGTCATAGCTAAAAAAAAAAAAAGGCTAAAAAAAAAAAAAGAAGGCCAACCCCGTGTTTGTTTTCACGTGAAAATCTTTGTGGTCGTGAGTGGACCTTATCCATAGTTCAGTAATTAATAGTTATCTACGAGTGATTCTAAAGTTAATACTTGGTTTTATTGACAGGACAAGATGTAGAGTCAATTACATAGAAAGTATTCATTGCATTTGACATATTAGATTCAAAAGGCACAATAAAACAGTAGTGGAGAGAATTCTATTTAACCATGACTTCATGAATGCAATGCATTCGCACACAAGTTAATCTGATACATAGCATAGATGAACAACCTCAGAAACTAAAGCCATTATGAATATATCAGTATATATGAGAGTGATGAATACAGAAGAACATAAAATTCTATTCAGAAATATATAAATATATACAGTGATGTATTTAAAAAGAGTATTTAGAATAATGGTGAACAGTTCTGTTTAATCATGACTTGATATGAACTGCATTGGATTTGTATGCAACTATGCAAGTATTTAACCTAAATATATATTTCCACTTGTATTAGAAACAACAGAGCAAGAACTTAAGGTGTTAATGTACGAGTATATACGAGGCGGAACCTTCGATCAGTTTATGATTGTGAAAGAGCATATGTTGCTCTCAGATAGTCTATTATCTCTGCACTTTCAAACATTTTCACTCCAGTGTTTGGATCTTCCAAGTAGGGTGCCTGTTCATTACTTGTAATTAAGACCAAAACTATATGTTTGGTATCACAATCAAAGAAGCGGGAGAAATGGGAGGGGTATTTGTTGGAGAATTACCTGAAAATGCCCTGTTTTCTCATACAAGTCCTGTCGTTTCGGACTTCCCCGAGCAACACTGCAAATGAGAAACAACAAAAATAGGGTAATTTATGGTATATGTGACAATACATACACAGTAGTTTATTTCCAAACCTACTGGGAAAGAAACGTCCGGGCCACAACAAAATTATGAATTAAGATATCAATGATAAATTTTCAGGTTGTCCCATGCTACTCCAATCAAAGATAATCACCTTTTACTGAACTTTCAAAGTATTCAATTTCATATATTGTACCATTATCAGACTAGTTTGGGGTTTCATAAATACTGTAGAAGCATAACAACCTAATGAGCTATAATGGATTAACCATCTTGTCATTTGATCCACTTGGAACATTTACCAGTTCAATGATTGACATTCATAACAGGCAGTCTTAGTAGATAAGATCTGGCTTTTCTGCTGAGTTTATGAAGCCAAAGTCCCCTTCTGCTTCCATCCTAAATAAATGAAGTCTGTGACCCTTAAAACTTCACAATTTATTAAAAAAGCAATTAAAAAAAATCATATCTTCTGCTGAGTTGCCCTCTTTAACCTAGTTTTTCATTAGTTTGAAGGTTTTAGTGTGTGTTTGGCTAGAAATCAAGACCCATCAATCATAAACTTTATAATATTTCAACCAATAATAAGATACATTGGTCAACATCCAAAAACATGAACAGAAACAATGATCATCACATCATCATACTTTCAGAGATTTGAGTACTAGGAACTAGATTATAATACAAGTAAAAGCAAACAATTTAGAGAGAAGAAAAAGGCACTTGACACATTGTGATATTTCCCTAATAAAGAATGTACCTGTGGACTAGGTGAGGTAACTCTAGTTCACCTAAAACTTCTTTCACAAGAACGCAAAATGGAGAACCCTGCAAAAGCAAATCAACTATATGACATTATTCAGAGTAGCCTAGCATCACAAAAATTTTGTATGTTACAGTTGAATTAGATGCCAATTGGAAAGCCATAAATCGCGCATCCTGCCGATCTGACCTCATATGCCCACAATTCAAGTGGTATAGGAGGGAGCTTTGAAGGTGTATATGAAGAGCCCTGGATGGATGAATAGACAACATTAATTAATAAAAGAAGATGGTGCACGCATACAAAACGCTGGACTATGAAAAGCTGAAAATCAACTTTGAAGTGAACCACATGCACTTATTGTTTAGAATTTGATAGTGACATTAACAAGAAAGGGACAAGTAATCCAACAACAACAAAAAAATTTTAAAAAAAAAAGAAAAACGATTTACCTTTCCCATACGACCAATCAGGGCAAGTCCAGCAGTTAGAGTCTGCAAAATGATATATGCTGGTGAGCGACATAGGAGGATGTGTGTGAACTTTTCTATATACTTGAATGAAAAGGGTAGAAGTTAGTTGGGTTCGTGGAGTAATCCAAATGCTTACAGTAAGCAGCCCAAGCGACAACATCGTAGGGACCGTTCCAGTACCTGCAGAAGAACAGAACTACTGAAAAATAGACAACAAAAAAATAATAATGAGATAAGCATATACCTAAATAGGACCATGTTGTAGTTTTGTAGAGCATCTGGAACTTTATGCAAGTTTCAAAAGTCTACCAAGCACCATGGCATATCTTAAATAGATACCACCTCATTCCTCGACACCCTCAGGCCTCTCCTTGTTTGTTCAAATAAGTTTTGGGCCATAGTCAAGGAAAATACTGATGAATGAGGAGAATGCTATAGGCATCTAGCTGTTGCATTATCCCAGTGTTCATCAAGAACAGTAGATGTATTAAATTTATTGGGACCTGATGGACAGGTTTTCTCAAATTCAATTGAAAAAAGGGTTGTCTCTTATCTTCAATATTTTGAGCAGAAAAGGATTCTGTACAAAAATGAAATCTTAGTGAAGCTACCATGAAAGAACAATACTGAGAGAAGCATGGACAATCCCCAGAGGGGCAGGAAATAGCCGAGTTAGAAAGTATGCAGTCACTTCATGTTTATGTCACTTGAAAAATCTCTCAAGAATTTTATTTTCTTTGCACAACAAAAAAGAGAGTAAATGAGTAATCGAAACCAGGAAATGCAATGCACCATATTTTTCGACCAAGTACTTGATTATGTCATCCGATTCATACATCGCAACCCCGGTGTTTGGATCCACCTGTCAATCAAGCAAAAACTACTGAAGATCATCTCTCATTTAACAATACTGAAAAATAGCAAAACAATGTTTGAGAAAAACAAATGGAAACTCCAGAATCCCCTTTATTTAAAATAAGACATTTTATAATTTTAAGATATGAGTAAAACTATGATCATGAAGACATAGGTCACAACAAGGGCTCACGGGTTCAGAAAATGACTAAAAATGATACACAATTTAGATGTACAGGCAAGAATCGTAAGCAAAGTGGTACAGAACATGCCTCTACTCTGCATTATGATAGCCAATTATGACTATGGTGTCAAACAATTCTTTGGAGCAGAATGAAGTTAAATCTACAATGAAGCTAGCATTAGACCACACAAAACTGTGCAAGATAATATGAACCTTTAGCCCCTCATATGACAGGTTAATCTGAACATTAGTCAATGTAAAGAAGTAATATAGTTTCACCACAAACTTTCACAATCAAGAAAATAAAAAAACTTAAAAAGAAAAATCATATATTTAGCATAAAATTTATACATCCAAGTTCTTGAGTTCATGGGGACAAGATATTTGAGCAGGGTGAGAGAAGTATAGTGCCATACAAAAAGAAAAAGAAAAAGTGGCCAGGAAAAGAAAATCCTGAACAATCTGAATTTACTTATCTGAAAACTCTACCATAAATAATGAATTGCAAGTGAAATAAAACTTTTACGAACCAGGTAAGGAAATTGTTTCTTTCCACCCAATTGAGAAACCTTGGGACGAAAATTAGGACCATTTCTTGGGCAAGGATAAAACAGAACATCAAGATCCAAAATGCTCACTATCTCCCTCACCTGTAAATGTTCCGACAAGTTGGTCACTAATTCAGGTTATAAAAAATAGATCGATTAACAGAAGAAAATAAATACATAACACAGTATGCTACTTTGAACAGTGAATTTCTCCCATCACACCAGAACTTCTGATTCAAACCACAAGTTGCATATCATATTGACATATGAAGGAAAATGGCACTACCTTCCGACAAAATGGACAACTGAGGCATCCACGTGAACCAAACCATCCATATATCCAAGGCCAGACAAACAAGCAGAAAAGCAATTAAATCAAAAGGTATATAATGAAATAATGTATCATACACTCAGCGAAGCATACACAGTATACGATGAATGAAAGAAAGTACCTCTGAAATTCATAGAGTATAATAGGTTTCTCTGGCCGAGGGCCCAACTTTGAGGTCTCTTTTAACTTCCTACCTATTAAACATGGAAGTGCAGAGAAATCGAATGATCTTTCACTTCAATGAATATCTCATCTTACGGGTGAATAAAATTTTTTTACAGTGTTAAACACTACTGACTTCCATGTTTTAAACATTGAACAAATTGGTTAAGCCAACATGCAACTCCAAATCTTTTATAACAAGGGAACAAGTTTCTAACTAAGGCATTGATTTGCTGACAAACAGGAATCACTTGGAATGGATCATAATATTTTGTATATTGAATATGGTTAAAGACATTTATGTTATGTAAACATATCAAATTTCACATTAATCCCTACAAACTTTGGGAGTCGACATACAGTCCCCCACGAACATGAAAAATATGCTTCCCTACCATCATAGCCTGTTAACCCACCTATGGTTAAAATTAATCGTGTGTGAAGTGATACTTATACCCACCCAACATTTATTAATCTCTCTCCTCTTTCTTCTCCCTCTACTCCTTTGGCTCACCTTTCCTCACCGCTCTTGAGACACACATGGCTGCTGTGGCTGACGCGGAGGAGAGGGAATGTGTGAGACAGATTTGAAAAGAGTAGAGTGAAAATGAATTCATAGGAAATCTGGTCATTTACAGAAACACTTGTTTTTCTAGTTTTCAGGGACTTATATGAGGTGTTTTAAAACCAAACCATTCATCAAACTAGAAAACTAACCAGATTAAGGGTCACCAATTCAAGATTCAGATTAACAGGTATTGAATCATGGCATCATTACCGTGTAATAAATATATTAATTAATAATAACATTTACAAAAATACAACAAAAATATTTATTTGTTTCACAGCTCTTGATAATATTTAGGTCTTTATACAAGTATATAACATCATCTTCAAACCCATTTTGACAAATGAAAATAACTTCTTTTATAGTTTAAGAACCGAACACTAAGTCCTCAAACCAGTGGGTTAAGTGATTCATAAATTTTAAAATGTTTCATGTTGGTTTTTAAAGTTAAACTAGACCGGAAGCCAGACTGGTTGACGATTTAACTAGTCCAATTGGCAGTAGTTTGGTTCAATTTTTCAAACATTGACGGGTAATTAATTATGTGCTCTGAAAATATAACATTAAACTGAATTAAATTTGCCTGATTAGCAGCATAGTTAAGGATATGCCTTAAAATTGGCATGGAATTAAGTGGGATTTTGGCCTGTTTATAGGGTTGTAGATGTCTTTAAATAACATACCATGAATAGAAGCAATATGGAAATGTGAGTGCAAATTCCAAACATTACCTCCGACATCCAACGCATACTGGCCCGGTGGGATCTCATCGTCAGACACAAAGGTCGACGAATACCTGCCATGGTAGAATCAGATTTCATGTTCATCAACATCATTTCCTTTTCAAAACAAATCCCCAAATCACAAGCGCAGAGAACAATATGTGTATATATAGAGTGAGAGAGAGATTGTGAAACCCGTCACAGAAGTTGCCGCTCCCGGCGCGGAAGAAAAAAGCGAACGACGCCGTGAAGATGTCCAGGCTCTTGTCGGGTCTGACGCCGAACGTTTTCGGCTCCGGCGCCTTGAAATCCGGCGGCGGAGACAGCTTCGGAGGAGGAGGAGACGGCGGCGCCTCCGATGCGGCCCTGACGGAGAACCACCTCCGTCCGGGTGTCACCGCCCTATATGTCGGACGGAGAACCATCGCCGGTGCGTAATTGATGGCGGAGGTCATCGTCGAATGTTCTCGCTCTCTCTCTCTCTCTCGGTCGATGTGAGTGTGTGTTGTGTCATTGTGTGACCGAGCGGGATTTCAACGGCAAGGGATGGGCTCGATCCGGTGCTCTGCGTTTCGTTTCGCCCACTATCCTCCGCCCAAATACTGACCACATTTATAAGTATAGCGCACGTGAGATTCATCAGGGAGGAAAATTCATAGCTTTTTTTTTTTTTCTAAACCAATCACCATTAACAGTTTAATTATCAAAATAATTATAGATTTTAAATATTTATCAAACTAGTCATACGACCTAGTCAAACTAGTTAGTTAGCATTTTTAATGTTTTTTAAATCTTCTCGTTTAAAATGTTCATAAATGTAACGTTTTATATATATATAAATATAAAATGTCACTTTTACAGTTTTACTGATATTTTTTTGAACAAAATTTTATATTTTTTTGATACGTTAGTGCTACTAGAAAAATGTCACTGAGAGTGGCGTTTTGAAACTGAAATTTTTTAAAAAACACAATACGTCAGTGCCATTAACGTTTAGTCTTCACGTGAATTTATCTTTTATAGCCATAAACAAGACTTTTCGTGATATGTTGGCCTCCCTAACCATCGATTCACGTGACCTGCCACAGCCAAACTGCATGTATGAAAGGGTATTTTTGTTAAAAGTTTCATATATGGGAAAGGCTAAACAATAAAACAGTGTGGCTTATGAGTCTTTAGTTAGAGGTCCTTCAACTTTATTTATTTATTTCTACAATAAAACAGTGTGGCTTATGAGTCTTTAGTTAGAGGTCCTTCAACTTTATTTATTTATTTCTAAGCCACTACAAACTTCAATACTTGAAAAACATTTCAAAAAATATTCACAAAAAGACATCCGCGAACCTTAATTTATATATTCGAAAAACATTTCAATATTTCCATTCATATTGTAAATTTGTAATATAAAAAAGTATAAGGACCTGTTTCTTAAAAATATATAATATGAGGGACCTTAAACTAATAACCCCAGTTATTTATGGTTTTTTGGGAAACCACCCATCACACAAGAAAGCAATATTTGTTGTGTAATATATCTTATGATTACATGAAGTGAAATTGTTTTCATAAATTCACAGACGAAACACTAACGCCAGCGGCGTACTGTTGTTTTCAAAAAAAATTTATTAAGTGTCAAAACATCACTCTCAGTGACATTTTATATGAAAATGTCAGTAGCTAAAGGAATATGAAATTTTGTTTAAGAAAACGTCAGTGATGTGGCTTTTTATATTTATTTGTACATAAAATGTCACTTCCATTGACGTTTTAAATAAGAAAATTTAAAAAACATTACAAATGCTAACGAGACTGATTTGACCCGGTTATGTGACTAGTTTGATAAATTTTTAAAACCTATGATTATTTTGATAATTAAGCTGTTAATGGTGATTAGTTTATACATACCCCTGCTATAAAATATTTTTTATCAAAATATTTTTGTAAAAAACATTTTTTTAATAGAAATATCTTTTAGAATGTCATGAGTTGTGCATCAATTCCTACCATCAACTTTAGGAATTTCAGGTTAAAATATTATTTGAATCATTATGAATGACCGAAAAGTCTAAAATATCCTTATTTTATCTTCTTCTTCAACGTGCAAAACAAGATATTGTACATATTTGTTAAAACTTATAAACTACAGATTATAGTTTTTAGCTTGAAATAAACAATTGTCACATGTTTGTTTAAATTTATTGAAATTAAAAACAATTTTAAAATGTCATAATCTTTAAACTAGATCAAGGATACTTTTCAAATTTTAACTTAGGGATTATTTTTAAAAAAAATCTATTGGACAGTTCTACCCTTCATTTATTCACTAAAGACAAGTATTTTCATCTCCCAATCTCATCTTCCAAGATCATTACCGATTATTGGATTATTGACAATAAAATTCAAGGACCAGTGGAGCTAAGGAGATTTAGAAATGAAAAAAAATCTGAGATGAAATAAAGAAATAGAGAGAGATTTGGGTTAAAATTTGGAATGTGACCAGTCATCTATTGTTATCCTAAATTTGTCATCACCTTCATTTAAACTTTTTTTTATGTGATGTATAATATTTGAAAACTATTGGAGTGAAGTTGAATTTTTATTTATGTTATATTAATTTGTTTTTTAAATATTCATAAAACTAATTTTATAAATTTAATCATATTATATTATCAAACATAAATTAAATGTAACTTCTACATTTGAAATGTGTATTTTTAACAATTACATAACAAAAAGTTATTTTATAACTTATTCAAACAAACATCTATAGCTACTTATTCCCTGCTTTTCAATAGTTACAACGTACAAACATGTCAACTGCTTATCAAAAAAGTTATAATCTATAATATGAAAATTTTAGTTGCAACAAACATGACAATTAATTGTTCATTCCCATCTCACAAACAGTTATTAGGGTTATTTTTTTAACATGAAATTACAAAAACAAATGTAATGTTATTTCATGGTTTAGAACATGAATGAGATGAAGTAACTGATTTAGGATTATTTAGTCTAAATGGAAAAGAGAGATGAAAAAGGCATTTTTTAAAATTAATCACTACTATTTACTTAATTATCGAAATAATCATTCTTTTTTAAAAATTATCAAGTAGTCATATGACACAGTCAAACCCTCCACATTAGCATTTTTTATTTTTTTTTAATCCACTCATTAAAATTGTCAACGGAGGATGATTAGTTCAATAATTAAGTGGGTAGCAGTGATTAATTTAAAAAAAATGCCCCTGAAAATATATCAGATTTATAGTAAAGGTCAGTGTAGAAATACACGCACCGGACTCACCCAAGAAACCCTAGTTGGATATTTGAGAGTAAAAACGATGCTCTCCTGTGCTAGAACAAGAACAGCAGCAGCAACAACAACATGCCTTCCCGCCAAATTTCAAATCTCTCGCAGACCCACCACCACAACCACCTCCCCTCGAAACCCATCTCTCCAAACCCACCAAAGCGACCCCCTTTTTGTCGGACCAGAAGACACGCCGAGTCCAAATAACCGCCATTACTGGTCGGAGAAGCTCCGCTCCCTCTGCGACTCCCACGGCGGCGTCGACTCCGCCCTCCGCCTCCTCGACCGCCTCCGCCTCCTCGGCTACCGCCCGACCTCCCCCGACCTCCGCCTCGTCGTCCGCGCCCTCTGCGACTCCGGCCGCCCCGCCGACGCCTGCCGCCGCCTCCTCCTCTCCCTCTCCTCCGGCTGGCTCCCCGACGACCGCGACGCCGACGCTGTCCTCTCCCGCCTCATCGACGACCCCCGCCTCGGACTGCGCGCTCTCGACGCGCTCGTCGCGGCCAAGCCGGCGTACGTCCCCTCCCTCTCGAACTACAACCGTCTGCTCGACGCGCTCTGCACGGGGTCCCTCCGAAACGAAGCCCTTCGCGTGCTCTCCGACATGGGCGCCCGCGGACGCTCCCCGGACGCCGCCTCGTACACCGCGCTCATCGACGGCTTCTGCCGCGTCGGCGAATTAACGAAAGCCAGAGACTTGTTCGATGAAATGACAACGAGAGATATTGCGCCGAACCCGCTCACTTATACGATGCTCATAAAGGGCGTTCTCCGAAAGAGAGACTTCGAAGAATCAAAAGCACTGATGGGGAAGCTTTGGGAAAACATGCGCGAGGAGAAGAACCCATCGATCAACAACGCGGCCTTCGCAAATCTCATAAGCGCATTGTGTAAAGGCGGGATCTTTAGCGAGGTTTTCCGGATCGCGGAAGAGACGCCTCAAACGGGTTCCGTTTGCGAGAGCTTCGCGTATGGGGAGATGATCGATTCGCTCTGTAGGGCCGGTCACCACCACGGGGCGTCGCGGATCGTGTACTTGATGAGAAAACGAGGTCTCCTTCCGAGCTTCGTCTCCTACAACTACATTGTCCATGGACTCAGCAAGAACGGAGGGTGTATGAGAGCTTATCAGCTATTCGAAGAGGGGACCCAATTCGGGTACTCCCCGAACGAACCCACATATAAGGCCCTTGTCGAGGGACTCTGTAAAGAACCTGACATCGACAAGGCGAAGAAGCTCACGGAGTTCATGTTGGCGACCCCCGATAAGATTGAAAGCACGCGAGTCTACAACATATTCTTGAACGCACTCTGCGTGCTGGGCAACCCGTGCGAGCTTCTAAACGTGCTGGTTTCAATGCTCGAGAAGGGCTGCTCGCCCGACGTGGTCACGCTCAACACGGTCGTTCACGGGTTCTGCAAGGCGGGCTGGGTCGACGAGGCGGTGAAGGTCTTGAACGATATGTTGTCAGGGAAATTCTGCGCACCCGATGTGGTGACGTTCACTACGGCGATGGGCGGTCTCTTAAACGCGGGGAGGGTCGAAGAAGCGATGGCATTGTTGAACGAGAGAATGCGTGAGGCCCGTTGTAGTCCGACTGTCGTGACATACAATGCGGTTCTTAAAGGGTTGTGCGAGCTCGGAAAGATTGATGAGGCGATGGAGGTTTTCAGCGCTATGTGTCGCGAGCGAGTCCCGCCCGACAGCATGACATACACCAGCATTATCGATGGATTGTTCAAGGCGGGTCGGGTCGAGGAGGCGAAGAGGTTTTGGAGCGAAATGGTACGGCCGTCGGGGGTCCACGACGAATTCGTGTACTCCGCGATCGTGCGAGGGTTGTGCGCGTCGTGTGGGTTCGATGAGGCGCGCGAGTTCTTGCGCGGATTGGTGGATTGTGGGGCGTCGCCGAAGATTGTGAGCTATAACATACTTGTTGATTGCGCGTGCGAGGCAGGGCTGAAGAGGGAGGCGTATTGGGTGGTTGGGGAGATGAGGAAGAACGGTTTGGCGCCGGATGCGGTCACTTGGAGGACGCTTGAGAAGTTGCGTTGCGTTGGATTGAAATCGGGGGCGGCGGAAGGAGCGGTTGATCGATCTTTTGTTCGAGTGGGATCGATGGGAGGTGGAGGTGGTGAAGGTTTCGGTGGGCCGTTGTCGGCAATGGCTCGGAGGGTGTTCGGACTGCCAGCGGAATAGGTGGAGAATAGAGGAGAATAAGCTTAAAAATTTGTATCCCTGTTTGGATGAGAATTGAGAGAATAGGGAAGTGATGGAGAGGAATAAGGAAGAAGAAGGCAAAGAAAATTGTTTTTTTATTTTTTACCGGAGGACCATACAAAAATGGCTTTACCTATACTTGAATAGTTATTTATTTCATAATAGCTTATGTCGTTATCTAAATGTCGGAATAGATATGAATAAACTGGTATTTATATTTCAGACCCCATGTTATTCTATCCAATCTATTCTCGTTAAAGCAAGAATAATGAAGAATAGATGAGAATAGCTAAAAAAAGTTGTTTGTTTTGATAGAATAAACCTCGATAGTTATGTCTGAATAAACTAAGATAAGGCTTGATAACTATTATAAGGAAATGGTGGAATTGCTTAGATACAATAAGGGTTCATAAGTTAAATCATGTTATATGTTATCATCTCTTATAAATAAGATAATATTTTAGTATTATTTTTTTTATTTTTTATAATTTCTTATTCGAATCTTATTCATCGTTTATTCAAAATTTTTATATGATCAATTAAACAACAGAAATTTTATTATTATATTTTTTAACAAAAATAAAGATAAACAACCCCACAAAATAGGACTATTTTAATACTAGAATAATTAATCCAACAATGAAAATTTTGTGGCACTATCTAAACGAGATGGCATGTTTGGGCTAGTCTGATGTTCATGGTTATTCTTCTTCCGTCAGATTCTTTTGGAATCTTATTTTCTTGGGTCATTATGAAAATTTTGGACAAAATATTTCTTATCAGGAATCCATGGAAAATGTATTTTGGGATTTTTAAAAAAGAGAGAGTTAAATTAGTCCTCAAATATTTTTTTTAAGAATCTAAACAATGTTGTGAAATTTTTTTTTTTTTTGCTTGGTCGACTTAAGAGTAAACGTTTCTTCTAAATCTTAATTGTGTTTAATTTCATTTCATGTGATCATTTTGTGTTAGTAGACTTATTAACAACAAAGTTAGAGAACTCATATTGATCACTATTTTACAACAAATTAAATGTGCATCTCATAAAATCCAGTCAGGATTATTCACCTATTCACATATTTGAAATATATATATATATATATATAACGATTACAATTATACATTGTGTTATGTAATCAGACATCTATAAAAATATCATAGTATCAACATTCTTGCAATTTATAATTGATATTAGTTTTTTTTTCTTTTATATGGTAGATCCAAATCATAAAAAAAAAAAACGGTTTGGGGAGTCATATTTTCACCCCTCTAGTTCTCTAACCCCAAGTTTTTTTCTTCTGTATGGGGTGGGTTAGAGAACAAGAAAAAAGAGAGCAAAGAGGACAAACGAGAGACAACCCTGGTCATTCTGTCAAACCTCACGGACGCGTGGGTACATGGAGGGCCACGGCGCTTTTGCATGATCGAATAAATCGGTGCGCGACGCCTGGGACATGCTCGGCTTCTTCTAGGTGAGTAGGTGACTCGGAACAGAGGATCCCATGGAAGGTGCTTGTTCGAGGGCGTGAAGAGGTTCTATGAGCAGCCGAGGGAGGCAAGGGCGAAGCACCACACACAGATGACTTACCCATCACTTGCGGGTACTCTTTCACTACCAAAAAAATGAGTTTTACCGACGGACCTTACCATGTTTTCCAAACAGTAGCCATTGCAAATAAGTGACGGTTGTGGTCTGTCGGAACCACCGTCAATAAAATATGATGTGGGCATAATTGAGTAGTCGGTTGTGAGAAATTTGGATAGACATGCCCCCATCTGACCCATGAAATAGTGAGCATATCTCTAATTCCTATGTTGATGAACTTTAACGTAGATAGTTTTTCATAAAAACTTCAAACTTGTTTATCTTTTCATCAATTGATTGTGGAATCACATTAATTTTGGTTTGTCCTTCTTGTTTTCATTTAATTATCTTATTGTAGGCTTAGGGTTTTAGGGAGCGTTTGACAGTGGGATTGCAAAATTGATTTTCTGTAAATGCTGGGTTTAAAATTGATTCTGCAGGAAGCTACCTCCCATCAGCTTTCTCCAATCACGGTTTTTTAACACTATTTGCCTGAAATCTGTCTGGAGGAAGCTACGATTGCAAAACTGTTTGATTGCACGATTACAGAACCTGCTTCCTGCAAATGCAAATGCCATCTAATCGCATAACTAAACACTGCCTTAATGTTGTTTTTATAAGGATGGCTAAACAAATATAATGTAGTGAGCATGTATCCAACACATTGGGGTTTGCTGTTAAGCAGGTACTTGTGGATTGTTGCTTTATTCCACTTATTTTCATTGTGTTAATTTGGTTCTGCTTGTTCATATTACTTTTGTTGGTAATTGGGCATCTATAATTGTAGAGTATTTCCCTCATCTTTTTTCTTTTCTGCTTCAGGGCTTTATATAGTTTATATAGGGGTTCAAAGCCTCTGTTTTTACAAAACAGAGGTTCTGTGTTCACCTATGAGGAGACGATGCATGGAGAGGGTATCACGTGGGCTCACGTGTTCCAATTTAACAGAAAACCCAAATGTTAACTTCGTTTCCTTCTCTCTCCATCTCACCCTGCTCGACTTGAAATCAAATCCTTTCCAACCCCATAGCAGCCCCCCTTCGAACCCTACCGGCAATCACCGCTTTCTGATGGCATTGCCCCTCAATCCCAACGCTGTCGCCGCCTCCCGACTCCAACCTCCGGTGAGCACATTAAAATACCATATTGTGTTTTCATTTTTATTTTTAGTGGATGATATAGATTTTTTTGTGGATTTATATTTATTTTTTTGTGGTTTTTAGATCTAACCCGTTTTTATTTTTTTGTGGATTTATTTTTATTATTTGTGTTTTCCTGATCTAATCTGTTTTTATTTTTTGTGGATTTATTTTTATGTTCTTGTGTTTCTAAATATGACTATATACGATGATGATTTGGATGAGTTACAGGTGTCTCCACATGGCTATCAATAATATGACCCAATCCACAATGGACCAAACCACCCCCCTCTTAGAACCAAGAATGAAAAAACCAATGGACCTAGTTTGTCACCACAAAACAAACACCAACAGCTACAGTCCATCGCGATTAAACAGATGCCAACGGCTTATGTACGTCGCAAGACTTTTCTCACACCACCGACGCCGACGGATCTGTGACATATTGTATTTGTCGGGGAAAACCTTTTAGCGAGACCTAGTCCGTCAGAAAAAACCTTTATTTTGGTTGTGCCTTTATTATTTTGGTACAAAATGTGAATGATTTACTGGCCGTTGTCGTCGAATCCCTCTCCTTCCTCCCCGACGCCCGCCCATCACCACTTCCACAATGGTCCTCTTTTTCTCTTTTCTTCTGTCTTTTTATTTCTTTTCCCTGGTTCTCCGCTTCCGCAACGTCATCGAGTCCCTCTCCTTCCTCCCCGACGCTGCCCACCCCCTTGAGCAAGCACCTCCCATGGGATCCTCTGTTCTGTCACCTGGAAGAAGCCTAGCATGTTTGAGATGTCATGCACCAATTCGATCACGCACGCACATTGTGGCGCTCCGCGCACCCACATATTCGTGAGGTTTGGCGGAATGGCCGGGATAGTGATGGTCTCTCTCATAGTCTCACTTGTCCTCTTTTCTCTCTCTTTTTTTTTTTTTCTTATTCTCTAACCCACCACAAAGAAATTATTTTTTTGGGGTGGGTTAGAAAATTAGAGAGGTGGAAATATAGCTTCCTGTTGTAAATATGGTAGATAACCACTTCTCTAATCCATAACCTTTCCTACTCTTCAACTCCATAATCCCCTCATTCAACTCTATAACCTCCCCTACTCTTCTATTCCATAACACTCTCATTATTGCCCCACTATCTTGCACCCTATAAATAGAGGGGTTTTCTCTTGTATTCCACCAACCAACAAATATTGAATAAGAAATCTCTTTCTACTTCTCTTCTCTATATACTTGTGTGCTTTGTTTATATACTCTTATATATCATATTCTATTTAGTTTATCCAAATATTTTTCCACTTGTTTTGGTGACTTTGTTATGGTAGTGATTAATGTCAACAAAACGGAATACGAACCAGGATAAACAAAATCGAGTGTACGTTTGCTCTCAATACGATCGAGAGTACAAATTCTTCCTCTCGTTCACAACCACTCAGAACTTCGAACGGATACCGAGCTCTCCTCAAAACGCACTCCATGAAAAATCCGTAGAAACCCCTCCCCAAAAAAACCCTAGAAATCCATGGCTTCCATCTCTATCTGCCTCTACACGTCTCCGACTTCCCGATCCCTCCTCCACCGAAGCCCCTCCCGTGGCCTCCCCTCCTCTATCCGCCTCCGCCGGAGCCTCCGCCTCCCGAGACTTCGAAACCCGGGGGCTCCGGCGGCCAACCCGACCGTCCGCGCGAGCGTGGAATTCCCGGCGCGGGTGCGGCCAGGGGCGACGGTCGAAACGGACCGGCTGCCGTCGGAGCTGAGGGACCGGGTGATGGTGGCCGTCGATTCCTTCGGGGGTAGGGTCACGATCGGGGACGTGGCGGGCCGGGCCGGGGTCAAGGTGGCCGAGGCCGAGAGGTCGCTTCAGGCGCTCGCGGCGGATACCGAGGGGTTCTTGGAGGTAGGGTTCATGTACAAAAGATTTGATCTTTTGTAGTTTTTATATTTTTTTTTTGTTGAAAAGTGAGATTTTTAAAAACACTGCTTTTTTAGTTTCTGGTAAAATAAGTTAGAGGTGAAGTCAGTGATTTCCAAACGCCACCTTCATCTCCCCCTTGCAAGCTAAACACTCTCCATAAAAATCCTCACAAAGCCTAAGAAGATATAAACATGTCTCTAACCAGTCAATCAATGTCACATCGAAGTGAAGAGTGGTCATCCATGGTTGAGACAGAGTATTGTCTTCCATGTTGGAATGGTGTATTGTTTTTCATTTTGAATTTTTTCAAAGAAATTTTGGTTTTGCCCCATTTGAAGGAGAAGATAAGAAAGAATTGGAGGTGAATTCTAAAAGGTATTTTCATGGAAGCTTCCATGGTCTCTTATTGAGTTGTTCCTCTCATCTTCACCCCATCCACACAAACACACCAAAGCTTGGATGTTGTGAAAGTCTACCAGAAGACGCAACATCCCTCACCACCTCCTAATGGGGAAGATACAATGCTTTATCTCAACATGGAAGACAGTTTTTGCGGTGTGTGGATTTGGGGGAGGGGAGGGGAGGGGAAGGGGAGAGGGAGAGTTGAAGAGATAAATCTAAGGTAGATGACATAAGATGCGATGGAAGTTGCCTTTGTGAGAGATTAGATGAAAGTGCTCAGTGTTTAAAATATCAATTTTATCGATATATCGAAAAGGGTCTAAATCGATATATCAAAATATCGATCGATATATCGATTTTGGTTTTTTTTTTGGCTGGGAAATAGAAAAAAATTGAGAAAAAATAAGAAAAAATATCAAAGAAACAGAAAAACAGAGAAAGATAATATACATATTTATAGATGAGTATTATTGATTTGAGTTTTGAGGTGGAAATGATATTGTGGGGTATTTATAGGTTTAGAAAAATCAGAGGCCGAAATTATAAAAAAAATTGGGAGCATAAATGTATAATGAAATCTCATTTGTAATGTAATAATTATAATCATTTTAAAACAATGATTCCAAACAACCTAAGAAACCTATACATATTTATGATATTATACAATAGGTTGTTTCATCATTATTATTATACGTTATATAGGAAATTTCATTATTATTATTACAAAGCATTACAAACATCTCATTTTTATAAATTTAATTGAAATTTCCTTTGTGAATGGGGTTCATTTATTAAAACATTGGCATCAAAGAACATTATGTTGCGCCCCCCCCCCCCTCAAAAGAAAAAAAGGCAATTTCTCGTGAGAAATTCAATTTCTCGTTAAAACTTCGATATATGCCCGATATTTATCGATTTAGTCAGAAAAATCGATACATCGATCAATATTTAAAACAGTGAAAGTGCTATTTCTTTTCATGAGACAAAGCTAGAACTTCTTTGGGAGTGGGAACACACATCACTTTATTTTGACGGTTTTATCTACGAACTTCCAGTTTCTTTTAAATTGAAGTTCAATAGATGATCATTGAATTCTTATGGGGCTAGTTGTTCATGCTTGTTGGTGCGACACTTGAAAATTTAGATGGGTTTTTGATATGGAAAAGCAGATTTTTTGGTAGAAAAGTTTGTTTATTTCTTAGTTAAATCTTATTGGATCAGCAAGATTAAGACTCGAAGAAGTGGGAATACCTCTGCCGACCTGCTAGAGGTTGTTTGGTATTGGAAAGTCGGTTAGGGTATATAAAATTTTGGAATTGGAAATGTTTGTTGATGGAGCTTTTGTGTTTCTGGATATGTGAAAAGTGGTATACAGTTGAATTGAAAGAATTTAACTTTCCATTCACACCTGGTTTTAAGTTACTGGATTTGTAAATTTTGATGTTGGTGTTTAAATTCATGCTCATCATAGATTTGGGATCTCACTAGACGTGGTTTTTTTTTTTTGAAAAATCCGGTAGACTAAGCTATGTGAGAGCATGGGCGGGACGAAGATGTGGGAGCAAGAAGGAATACAAAGGAAAAGGAGACTGACTTAGTAATGGTCCCGAATGCCTGTTCCATAGAAGAGATATCTAGGGGACAAGGTATCCATTACCCTTACCGGGCCAAAAAATAAGAAAAACCTCTATTCCTCTATGAACAAAAAAAATCAACTCCTTTTGCTCCTGCAATGGATATCCCCCCAATCTCTTATACTCCTTGCCATTGTCTCGCAAATGATTTCAATATTTTCAACTATAAGTGGTTAATTGATGTTTATGTTTTTTAAGTTTTCTTCGATTTTATAAATATAGTGTCTTTTAAGATGGTGTTGACAGGTGTCAGATGAAGGTGATGTGCTTTATGTTTTTCCAAGAGACTATCGCTCAAAGCTTGCTGCCAAATCATTTAGGATGAAAATTGAACCCTTGCTAGAGAAAGCAAAGGTAAAAAAAATAAAATAAAATAATGCATGCATGTTATTTTTCAACTTGTATTCTTGAGATTATTCAAATATGAATATCTGTTTATATGGTATATTTATGCAGGTGCATCTATTTCTTTCAGGGTGCAATTGAGTATTTAATCAGGGTTTCCTTTGGGACGGCACTCATTGTTTCAATAGTCCTTGTGTACACAACAATAATTGCCCTTGTTTCAAGTAGAAGGTATTCATTTCTGTTTTTTGTTTCTCTATATAATGTTCATGAATGTGTCAAGAATTTTTCCCAACTGTTCTGCGCCACCAACCTGATCTTGTTCATTTGTAAATTATTCTTTTATGGGCATGTAAATGGGTAGTACTAAAATTTTCTCTCTTACTGTGGCGTTCAAATGCATGAGGATTATCATATTGTTTTGCTGATGTCTCTGATGAGTTGTGGAAGATTATCACCCTGGTCCTGACCTTTTTTTCCTTCTATTTGTGTTCCCAATAGTGACGAGGACAATCGTGGAAGACGTGGTGGAAGATCTTATGACTCTGGTTTCACCTTTTTCTTCCGACCAACTGATTTATTTTGGTAATCAGTTTTCTTACTTAAATTAGATTTTTTTCTTCTGCTGAATTAATGAGCTCCTTTTTCTACTTTTTTTTTTTTTTTGAAAACATGGTAGGCATGTGCCATGATTGTATTAATATCAAAGCAAATGCCCAGAATTTCAGAATACAAAAAACAACAGCCCAAGGAGGGCTAGACCGAGCTATGGCAGAGGAGGACTCTAACTGATACCCGGCCCAATAACATCAAGCCTAGAGCTATTCCTCAATAAGGATTTTGCCCCTAGAATAAGAAATCCGCGAGGCCCCCCCGCAAGGCCAGTTCCCCACATTATTATAAAATTTACAACCATCTCCCAAATGTTCTTGGAATACAACCTTGATCCACGAAAAACAGCTTGATTCCATGTGAGCCATATAGCCCAAACCACTGCAGAAACAAAGGTCTGAGAGGTTTTTGCTTTGTGGCTACGGTCACCAGTAGCCGCCAACGCCTTGCCAGCCTCCCACATACCCTGCAGTGTCTACTTTTCTTTTCTTTTTCTTTTCTTTTCTTATTTTCTTTTGAAGCATAGAAGTATAGAACTCATTTTTTATAAGATGCTAAAAAAAAATATTTCTGGCAGGTATTGGGATCCCTATTTCTACAGAAGGCCTCGGATGAGAGATGATGATGGAATGAACTTTATTGAATCTGTAATTAGAAACGTTTCTATAGTTTAGTTTATTTTTCGCATTTCTTATGTTTCGAACTGTAAAGATATCAAAATTATTTGTTTCTGCAGGTTTTCTCATTTGTGTTTGGTGATGGAGATCCAAATCAAGGAATTGAAGAGGAGAGATGGAAGTTGGTATTATCTTAACACTTAAATGAGCGATTAGTGTTTCTTAAATTCTCATATATGTTGATCTTGGCTCTAAATTGTGTCTAATCCTGTTTTTCTGTCTTATAAGTTTTCTGTCCCTTGAAATGCATGATCACCATTTTTTTATAATTAATTCAGAGTACCACCACTACACCAGAATTGGTGGCACTCTCTTTGTAAACTTTGGGCACTCTCTCGTTAAATGTTGTTGTCCTTTTTTGTAGTATAAGACATTGGTCGATTTATTGCCCCAGAGTCACCAAATAATGTGTTTTCAGAAGACAAAGTTCCATCTACACATGCAGTCCGGTCTCCAACCCCCTGTTCCTGTTGTACAATCCTGTATTATCTCTACCCTGGAGGAAAGGTAGGAAGTCGAGCTTAACAAGACACGGGAATCCTTAAAAGGCAAGGAGAAAGGAGAGTTTCTCTGTTTGTAAGCTTTGGGAACTCTCTTCGGATTAATAAATTCAAGGCTGAATGCCTATATTTTTCCTTAAAAAAAAAAAAAACCGAGTACCACCAGCTTTGCCATGTAATTCTCCCATCCCCGTGGAGTGGCTCTATCTTTGTCTCTCCTTATCTTGGCTTTTATTTTTGTAAGGAAATCCCTCGTCTCCACCTTGTTTGGGGGTTTCTTTTAATAATAGACTCCTATTTTTTCTTCAAAAAGAGTACCACCAGCTTTCTATCTCCAGTATCTTCACTGTCAGTGATCTCCAACACTTCATTGATATCAAAGTCTGTTTACAATCCGTTGCAATTATCACTGTACATCCCATTTAATCACTTTACCATATTGTTTTCCCTTCCAGTGCTACCAGCAATTTACTGCTGCATCTGTCACCGCCCAATAACAGACCATTTTTCTCTCACCACCTCTGCCCCTCTTCATATCGAGATTGCATCTTTGTTCTTAAATTAAAGACAGGCTGTTGAGTGTTGACTTTATGTCTTGGATGAAAGGTGGACCTGAACAAGATTTCTTTAATAGAAATTGGGACTCCCTTGATTAAATTAAATCAAATGAAATCCCCTCAAACAATGGAGAGGAGGGATCTCCAAACTACAAAACAAAAGAGAAGAGAATGCAAAATAAATGGATCCAAACGGCTACAAAGAACAAAAAAATTTACACACATTTCAATCCTCCTCCATAATGCTTATAAATGATCCACCCACAAAATAAACTTCCCCAGTCACGCAATGATGAGAGATACCCACCCAAATATTCTTATATACTGTCCTACACTTGAAAATACATTCATTATGCTTGAGCGACATATTCAAACAAACTAATAGACAAAATTCGATCCCCTTTTTTCCTCTTCTTCATGAACCACTCCAATATTGTATTAGCTTCTTTGAAATTGTTGTGTGTATTTAAAGTTGATAGATTTTTGTCCCACACCACCCTCCTTATCCTTCAATCAATATATAGATGCTCCATAGTTTCCCCCTCATTATGACAGTTCACACAAAATTTGGACTTTACTAGATTTGACGTCATATTGGTCGCAACATGTTTCTTGAGTGGTTTATATTTAGTCCAACTATTTTGCATTTGCCTAATTGAATGCTCAAATTACACATTGACACTTGAAGCCATAGTTATCGTTGTTCAGTTCTGTGGTGATTGACTTCTGGATATCTTGACAGATTGGTCAATACATAGCTTCCAATGGCGGAGTTGTCACAGCTGATGAGCTTGCTCCATATCTTGATGTATCTTCAGCAGAAGAAACAACAGTAAGTTGTCATTTTTATGCTCGCCATTCTAAGAAGTGAAACACCCTCTATATTCTTGCTCATGTAATGAGATTGAATTTTGGATTCCTATCATTTGAACTTTTGTTGGTTCCAAACTGCAATTTCTCCCTTATTTCTCCATTCTTGCATGTTCTTTTCTCCCTATTTCTTTCATGAGTAGTAATGTTTGATTTGATGTTCAAAATCCTCAAAATTAATTTATCATTGTTGAAAGAGGCACTCATTTTGTTAAATGTCCATTAATTCTTTGTATGTATGATTTTAAGGCAAGTCTACAAGTTTGGTTGCAATGTCATTATTCCATCGGAAGCATGTATGCTTCTGGCCAATCTATTTATTGATAATATTTGAAGGAAAGGTGGGACGGGACATCCACTAGATTGTATTAATCTGTCATACGATGACATGAGATGTCTTCCCAAAAGAAAAGGTAACAAATTACCCATCAAGCAGTCCTGACTTTGACTATACTAGTAAACTAAATAAAAAACTTCCCTTTCCTGTTGATGCTGAAATTAGAAGCCCCCAAGATGTGCTTCCCCCCATATACTCCAAGAATCCAAAATCCCATCTCTAGTGCCCTCCAGCAATCCAAGATACCATCCCTCTTCTACCAATAACAAAGCTATCCTTGGCTGTTCAAATTTTTTTGCCAGGCACAATAACCTCTTTCTTTTGCACTGACGTTGCTTTATCATTATCCTTTACTTTTATTAATTATAATTTAAGTCTTAGTTTAACCATTCTATGATAACAAATGCTGTGCTATCGCAGACAATAGTGTTGCATTAACAACACCTCATTCGCTGATATTGTTATATACTTATATATGCTTCAGTGTTTTATTGTTCTAATTTCAAGTAATGTACATTCTTGTTTAAAGTGTTAAAATTTTCAACTTGCTGGTCACAGGATGATGAATCGTACATTTTGCCTGTGCTGCTGAGATTTGACGGACACCCTGAAGTGGATGATGAGGTGGTCTTTAAATTTTCATATGCATTTTTTTATTATTAATTTGATATGTTGTTGCCATATCTGTCATTCAGATTTTGATCTCTTTACTTTCATTGGGACCATAAAGTCTTTTGTTATTCTCTTGTTTTTGGAGCTGGTCATTGAATTGAACTGTCTGCATGTTCAATTGTTAAAATGTTTAGTTTTTTTTATTGAGAAAACATCCAACACTGTGAAAGATAGGCCCAATTGCAAATGTTCAATTAGCCAAGTGCGAGTACAACAATTTACTCTCCAAAGATTTTTTTTTTAGTTGAAACATTAATAAAGAGTACAAGCATATTAAGACATTTGTGCTTTTATCTCATTATATATGTATTTAGCTATTTATACATATGCAGATATATGTTACATATGTATGAGGTACATAAAAATCTGTTATTTGAGAGACTGTGGTGCATATTCTTTACTGAACTATTTTTGGCTAAAAATCTAATAAGTTACTTTTCAGGGGAACATTCTTTATCGATTTCCATCATTACAAAGAACAGCCTCAACACAAAGGGTTGGGAGGAAAGAGTATGTGGGGAAAAGATGGGCCAACTGGGTTGGCGGGGTTCAAAAATTCTTTGAGGAGAAGAAATGGCCATTCAGGTGACTTTCATTTTTTATCTGAATTGTTATAAAAAAAATTAAAGGGCAGTTGGCAAAAATATTTATTAGCATCAACAAGCTCTTAATTGGAGTGTTCATTCACATTAAGCAGTAGAGAATCATGTACAAATGCAGAGATCTTGAATAAAAAAAAATTATAGTGTACTTTATATTCCTATATTATTTATAGTAGTGATTGATGGATCTTTTTTCTTCATGTCTCCTTGATGGAGGTCATGTCTGTGATTAGGCAATAATTATTGATTCAGTTGTACCCCAGTTCAAGTCATTTTCAGTTCTCATTTCTTAGTTATGTTTCTTTGTACATCCTTATTTTCTTTACCTTGTTTCTACACCTGAAATTTTGTCATTCCTTAAGAGTTATTTATGACTGCTAAGTATAATCTTCTCCAGTCAATGACTAACCCACGATCAGCCTTTGTGATACCACATTTTATTCTTTTGCACTGGCTGTTCCATAACTGTTAATCACACATGGGGTATTCCATAGGAACCAGAGGAGCTCTAAGGGTATTTATATTTTTCAATGTGATTTGTGATCTTCCAGATGTTCATGTGCTGTTAATTTATTGATTTAGATATCCTTTGGTGCCATATATCATGTTAGTACTTGCCATGGTGGCTGACATGTAATGATTGAATTGGTTTTGGTTATGTTATTGATATCTTTTAATGGATTTATGGTTGTTGCAGTAAAGCGAGATCATCAGAAAAGGCGATGGTTATAGGCTTGGGGGCCCTCAATTTCTGTGGTGTTATCATTTTGTCTAGTATGCTGAGGTGCCATAAGTTCCATCAAACCATAAAATATTAGTTTTGATTCATTTCTGTATACAACTTTTTTTGACAATTTTTATTATATAGGAATGTTGCAATGACACCAAAGGGTTTTGTGTCATTTGTGATCGACATATTTCCTCTCCTTCAGGTACGTCACCATTTGTTTTTAATGCTTGGGCATTCTCTTTTGGTTATTTGCAGGAGAGTTTTTCACATAAACTTCTTTGACACACAAATAGGAAAGTTAACATCTGTGTTTGGAAAGTTTTGATCGATCCTCTCTTCATTGATGAGCAGTGATATGTCACATGCATGCATATCGATGATTAATTTTTGACCATACTCAGGAATAACACTTCTACAAACAAAACAATACTTCCTCAGCCAAAGATTTTATGTCCCTCAACTATCTGCAATACGGTTTCTTTCTATATAAACTTTGCAGAATTTTGTGTTCACGTGATTTTCTATCCACATCCGTTATATATGATATTCTGACTTGCTAATGATGAAGGGAATTAAAGAGAGGACTTGCTTTGCTTTATGAAACACTGTATATACCGAGTTTTTCTGTTATGCCATATCTTCTACTGTTTTTCTGAAAAAAAAATTACACTGATGGTTTAATCAATAATAATGTTGATAACTCACCAAATAATTGTTTCCAGGTCTATGCCGCGTCTTTTTTCGCTATCCCTCTATTTAGATGGTTCTTGTTGCGTAAGACAAATGCTGACATAGAAAAGCGGAATCGTGCGAGGGAACAGAGAGCAAAAGCACTTGAAATGCCAGATCAATCACTCAAACGGAAGGTACTGTACCTTTAAAAAGATTTTTCTTTTCCTGTTCTTTATTGCCTGTCTCATTCAATCATTGATGCATTTTCCAATGACGCTTCAAATCTATGATGCGTATTGTTCTCTCACCTCTCTTTGTCCTCTTAACTTCTCATTATTCTTATAAGAAAATCTTTTCATTATTAAATTTTCATTATTAAGTTTACTGAGCCAGAATTTCAAATAACATATTGTGTAGTTTCATATGTGCTCTTATTGTCATTTCAGGTAGAATAATGTTAGGGCTAACCGTGCATGCAGTCCCACATGATTTGATTTTTTTTATGGAAAGTTTTAGATTCAGTGATGCCTATAGTCATTTTTTCACTCCAACACGATTTGAATTTTTGAAGTGTATATACTCGTTCAATAAATCACTTAATTTCACAAAAAAATGTACGTACTATGAATGAATGAACGAATTGAATGCATGCCTTTTTCACATTTTCCCTAAAAGATTATATATAGTAGAATATATACTTTGTCAAAAATTTCATAAAATGAATTAGGACTAGAGGAATGACTACACAAATGACTAAAAATATCAACGCCATGCATTTTGTGGAAATAAATGTCGTGTAATGAAGCATCTGTTGAAGTAAATTCTTTGAGTAAATCTATTGAAGAATATGCTTTATTGAATTGAATATATCCACTTACAAAAAAAAAAATAGATGCTTCATCTAATGAAGCATATACCTTGTTAGCAAAATGGAATTGCATATAAGGACTACGTGTGATAGCATTCATTCATAAAACTGTCTGGTGAGCTGGCAAACATAAATGTCTGACTATGACAAGTATGTTTTTCCTGTCTCTTTACAGTTACTGAGTGCCCGAGACATGGCTCAGAGAACGGTGATAGGGTCGGACCGGATTGTATACAGCACGGAACAGGACTACTCGGACCAGGATTACGAGGCGAAAGAATGGGAGCGAAAGTTCAGGGAGCTTGAGAGATGAGAATGACAAGACCTAATGCACTCCCATTTTTTCATCTATCCACGTCTGGAGAACAGGATGAACAAACACAGATGGGATGGTAATTCGCATCACCCCGAACATGCTGATTGGCGTCGCAACTTAAAAAGGTCAGCTGGGAAGGAGAATGACGTTTATTTATATTTAATTTATCGCTGCGCCGCGAGTTTTAATGGGTTGTGATTAATACTTTACATAAATGTTTGTTGAGTTTGAGCTTCAGATATATATTCTTTTTTGTGAAGGTACATATTTCACATACCTTTCTAGTAGAAAAAAAACTTCATATGTATTTTATGAGTTTTTTTGCATATATACCCTTAAAAAGTCTCATTTTGTTAAAATATTTCTGATGATTTATTATTTTTTGACAATATCCTTCGAAGTGGTTTAAATTGTGCATGTATGTTCTTTTGAGAGAGATTC
The DNA here is from genome assembly GCA_030737835.1 of Acorus gramineus. Classification (NCBI taxonomy): domain Eukaryota; kingdom Viridiplantae; phylum Streptophyta; class Magnoliopsida; order Acorales; family Acoraceae; genus Acorus; species Acorus gramineus. Next base: position 24,984,654 of record CM060849.1, read on the forward strand.
TTGTAAAACTTAAAAATATTCATGTTTGCATACATATCCCCTCAAAATGATATTCATGCACAATTTATACTTTTTAGGGGTGTTGGTGGTAATAATGTTTCAAGGGGCATTTTGGGGAATATAGGATTTTTTTGAGGGGTGTATGTGTAAAATCTCTTATTTAGTGGGCTGTTCAATGTGTTGTTCTTAACCTTTTCCATGGTATATGCTAATATGCCATTTGGACAGACATAAGATATTATGGGTTTTATGACTAGATTAAGCCCCCCGTTTGGATAAGGAAGAGTCCAGAGAATAAGTGAGAATAAGGTAAAACATGTGTTTTTTTGTTGTTTGGATGCAGAGAATATCCAGGGATAAATACACTGGTATAAAGTGGTATATCGATTTTAACTAATTATTGGAATTAAAGTTATTCTAGGTTATTTCATCCAAAGAATATGTGGATCTAGTGTCAAATCAATTGTCATCACCTTTTATAAATCACATGTTAAATCAACGATCATTATTTTTTCACATTTTATAAATCATTATTCACATTTTATTCACATTTTATCCAAATAACAATTTTTTATTATTATATTTCTTAACGAAAATATTTTAAAACATAATTAAACATAAAACACTTTATCCTTATTTATACCTATTTATGATAGAATAACTGTATAGCCAAGAGTAAGCTATATTATGTATCCAAATGGGAGCTCTGTTTGGGTATAGAGTGGTGGGTGAACTCCATGGATGAAGCGGTGTGATGGGGAGGAGCGCGGGGAAATACGCGAGAAAACGCTTATGATAAAATTATTTTGGTTTATTGACGCCAACGTGAAAAACCAGTTTATTTTGGTTATTTCACGTCCACCAACGCCACTGCTCTCAAATGACCCCTAAGAAATGGATAACTACATTAGTAGAATGACTAAGAAATGGATAACTACATTAGTAGAATGAGTGATTTTTTATTTAGTTATGTTTTTAGTTATTTTTGTTGAGATACATAGTAATACAGTTTCTGTTGTTTGGTTTACCATTGATAAATTTTGGATAAAATATAAATAAGATGATAAAAATTTATAAAAAGTAAAAAATTGATTTGACTTATCAGTCTGTTGATTTATAAGAGATGATGACAGTTGATTTGACATGTGGATCCTCTGTGGAATAAATTGAGCGGAATATGACTTAAGGGTGACTTGGAATAGAAATACTACTTTATTATCATATATTCTAGTATAGTTATACTCATTTATTCATTCCATCCCAACAACATTTTACGCTTATTCTCCCCCTATTCCTATTCTTTCCCTATTCGACTATCAAAATGGCACCTAAGTTATTATACATTGAAGCTGTTGATTTAAAAAGGATGCTATACTCAGTCTATTTTTTAACTCGAGGTGGTTCCCCTTACCCCCAATTTGAGGGTGAGGGATAAGGGTTAGATGGACCATGAATAGCTTTACAAAAAGTAAAATATCATCAAACAATTTTTTTTTGAAAAGTGGTAGTTAATTATAAAATAGCAATCGTTATAAATGAGCCGAATGCGGTGAAGAAGACGGGGTAGCAAGAAGAAGAAAATACTATGAGAGCCATAAAAAAAAAGAGGGAAAGAAAGACATAATGTCGACTGCGAAACCAAATACAGGAAGCCATTCCCAGTCTTGTAGCAAGTGCAATGTGTCCTCCCAAAGATTTTCCATGCAGGGATGCTGGCCATTGAAAATCATTCCACGCCCAAAGTCCTCTGGTGGAATGATAGTCTTCCCTGAATACCTTTGTCCCCATGGCAGGGATGTGTTGTCATGATGGCATCCCAGAGCTCTTGCATGTTATCATCCAACACCCCTCCAAAACCTGCTGGCCACGAAAGGATAGCAAAAGAGCAAGTGCTCAAGCGATTCTGGTTCAACTAGACACAGCACACAGTCGGGTCGACTCCTCTGGCCGCCATTTAGCTCGATAAACTTTAGTTAATAGCCTTCCCTGGAGCACTAGCCACAAGAAAATCTTGATTTTGCAAGGAATTTTCCATTTCCACATCGTCGGCAGGCATGCGGTCGGCCAAAACCTGGTTCCCCTCCTGAAGTCTTGACCACCATTGATACCCCAGTGTAACCGAACAACCACCCTGGTTTTGAGCACCCCAAGTCATCATACAGAAATTTCCCTATGGCTATCTATCCTGGAATACTAATACATCATGAATAAGTTTATGTCGCACCCTAACGAAGGGTTTGGATGCAATTTTCACACACTAGTTTAAGATAACAGTCATGATTTCCAGTTTGTTACTCTAACAAGGGCCTTGGGCATTGTTAAAAAGCAGTCTCTTCATTTTCAGCTCATCTTGTCACATTTAGTTTATGAAGATACATTCTTCGTTACATATGTATACTTAAAAAATCAAAGCACATAGAGAATACACGGAATTGCATGTAAACAAGTTGCTCATGATTTCACAGGAGAGATCTAGTTTAACAAATGTGCGCTGATACACTTAGCAGCCCCATACACTATGATAACATAATATATACTGTGATATTATAATATATAGAGTTCTATCATAGTCTATGGCATAAAAAATATTTCATTTTTTCAATGTGAAAAAAATATATTAATGTATCTCAATATATATTTCATTTCATATAATAACATATACTTCAATGTGAGAGTGTATGATTTGTTTTTTTTTTTTAAAGATGATAACTACAATTGGGGTTGCAGAAAAGTTTAGACATATTGTTTTTCTTAACAATAGTTGGATGTACGCACACCCGCTCGTAATCTATACTCAATATGAATTGAATTATATAAGCTACTTTATATTATAATTGGAAGACAAACAAGAGTCCATATTATCATAAACAATTCTTTTCAAACAAAAACAATGTTTGATAACTGGGGTTCCATTATGTATATTTTATATTTTTGAAACAAAAAATGTATTATTGTATTTCAGCATATACTTATTCTTCATGTAATAATTCCTTTTACAACTCGAATTACACTCTCATATACCTCTTTAATCATTTAATAGTCATCTAACAATGTATATATTTATATCTCTGTAGATGAGATATATACCTTGTTAATTTTTTTCAACATTTATAAAAAACGAGCACATTAAATTCAAAATGGTGCAATGTTTACTATTTTAAAAAATTAAAACATGTGATAACTGCATTTGATGTTGTATTTGGAACTATACCTAACATTAAGTGAAGATCCACTCAAAGTTATATTAAAAAAAAAAAAACCATTTATTCCTTCTCTTTCAGGACATTAATTTTTGAAAAGTTTAAGACTCAATCATTTTTACCAACAAAAACTAAGACCAGAAAAAAAATCCACCATTACCTTTGATGAGAGTATGTATAGTCAACCACATAATCCAATTTTTGACCACTACCCATTAAAAAAATCGATTACCAAACCCTCTCAAAACAATCTAATCAATAAAAAAAACACTGCCCTAAAAAAACTAAAAATATACTTATTTTCACATCTAAAGAAAAAGTGATACATATAGATCCAAAATCAATAAAAAAAAAAAAAGAAACAGAACAAATTTTAAATTCAAAAACAAAATATCCATCTATAATTTTATGGGATCAAATAAGTCTGATTTCATTTGTAATTTTTGTATTTATTAATGTGACTAAAATATTTATATTTTATAATTTTACGGATATCTTGATGTAGGACAGATTATGCAGATGGGAGCACCAAAAGAAGTCCATCAGATAAATTACAAATCAATGGTCACGATCTCGGAATCGCACGAAATTTTACATGGTGAAATATATCGAGGAGATCTTCTAGGTTAGTTGTTATACAACTAACAATTCTTATTTTTTAAAAATTAATTCATTTAGGCCTTTAAATTAGCGATTTTACTATTTTTAGTAAGTTTTAGATTTGTGATATCTCAATCATAACAGATCGGAATTGATTTCTATCAATTCCTATGATCATTGAGGATCTCATAGAATCAGAAAAATTAGTTTTTGAATTTTACTATTTTTAGTAATTTTTAATTTTATGTTATTAGTATAAATAGCAGACTTGTAATCTAGGGTTAACAGTTTTTATCAATAATATTTCGAATTTCCTCTATTTTGGGGCTTTCTTCCTTGTGGATTCAAGGATTCCTTGTGGATTCAAGGAGCTTATGAGATCTCAACGCTGGTTGGATCTTTTTATCAGTTTTTCGCTGCGTTAGGTGGTATCAGAGCGAGGATTTGCCTTGTTGTGATGGCAAATAATGGAGGGGGAGACAACCAATCTAATGACGCTGGTCGTGGATTGGAGGATGTGCGGAAGGCGATCGAGGAACAACGCGATCAGATGCGAGAGATTCGCACGATGATCGCTGGCCTGAATCTCAACGCCAATAATAGGCATCCTGAAGGTGATAGGAGACGCGCCAAGGGAGTTGCCCAAGGCCGACCTATTGCTCAGAACATCGTTCGACGTCCCACTCGTTATCAACCTGATGATGAGGAAGACTCGGAGGATGAAGGTGATGGACTTCATGGATATCAGCCGGGGAGGCAGCGCATGAAATACAATGATTACCGATTGAAGGCGGATATTCCATATTTCAATGGTAATATGCAGATCGAAGACTTCCTTGATTGGATCTCAGAGGTCGAGAGATTCTTTGAGATGATGGAGGTTCCAGAGGAGAAGATGGTCAAATTGGTGGCGTTTCGATTAAAAAGTGGTGCCGCCGCTTGGTGGGACCAATTTCAGAAAACCCGACAACGACAAGGAAGATCACTTGTTCGTACGTGGAGGAGGATGAAAGAGCTCCTCATGGATCAATTTTTGCCACGAAATTATGAACGATATTTACCCCAATTGTATCAAAATTGTTGTCAAACCGTAAGGGTGAAATCAACATCGGAGATATCAAAGGCGCAAGAGGTGATAAGAGCAAGTCCTCCAAAAGATGGGGATGATTTGAGGGCCAACCCTTATGATCTACCATCATCAGAGAAGTACGGAGGTTCCAATGAACCAGAACTTTGCTCAAATCAAAATCAACAAGAGAGCGAAGTTTTAACTGAACAAGAAGTTGATGATATATATGATGGCGCAGAGTTCGCAGAAGAAGAAGGAGAGCGGGTCAACTTTATCGTTGAACCAGAGATCGATGAGGACATGAGCAATAAAGAAGCAGAGGATGTTGTTTTCTCTGGTGATTTTGAAGATGTCATTGGAGGATAACAAGATGAGTTATTTTCACAGTCCATAGCGGTGACCCCCAAGATGGAAGAGTCCCTACAGAAGCTCGTGTTGCAAAGTATATGCACCATCAACAAAAGTGTTTTGGATGCCATCATCAACATTGATAACAATGAAGACTTTGCGGCTACTACTGTGGTGAAGAAATTTGGGCTACAAATCGAGGGGCATTCAATTTTCTACATGATCGGTTTTATTGAGAAGAAATTTGAAGTCAAGAAAATATATCTTCTCTTGCCGAAGGTGAAATACAAAGAAACATCAACTGAAGAAAGGAAGAACTCGAGGACGAGTTCTTTTGAAGAAGAGGAGTCTGATGTAGGACAGATTATGCAGATGGGAGCACCAAGAGAAGTCCATCAGATAAATTACAAATCAATGGTCACGATCTCGGAATCGCACGAAATTTTACATGGTGAAATATATCGAGGAGATCTTCTAGATTAGTTGTTATACAACTAATAATTCTTATTTTTTAAAAATTAATTCATTTAGGCCTTTAAATTAGCGATTTTACTATTTTTAGTAAGTTTTAGATTTGTGATATCTCAATCATAACAGATCGGAATTGATTTCTATCAATTCCTATGATCATTGAGGATCTCATAGAATCAGAAAAATTAGTTTTTGAATTTTACTATTTTTAGTAATTTTTTAATTTTATGTTATTAGTATAAATAGCAGACTTGTAATCTAGGGTTGACAGTTTTTTTATCAATAATATTTCGAATTTCCTCTCTTTTGAGGCTTTCTTCCTTGTGGATTTAAGTATTCCTTGTGGATTCAAGGAGCTTATAAGATCTCAACGCTGGTTGAATCTTTTTATCAGTTTTTCGCTGCGTTAATATCTTAATGGTCTGAAAAATCATTAAATGAAATTTAAAATTTGGGGAGTCATGTTTTTTAGATTAGGGATCTGCTTATAAATCTTGAAATCTTAACAAGGGACCTGTTTTTCACATAGATAGGGTCTAGTTGTGAAACTGATAGAACTTGGGGGTAGATCTGCAGCACAAAATTAACTGTTTTTATCAGGTACTTGGTTATAAATATTAGGGACTTGTTTATAACAAATATAGGGGTCTATTTGTGAAACATATAGAAATGGGGGGCCTATCTGCCAAATGTCCTCGATGAAATTACGAAAATGCCCCCAGTACGCCTATTCCGCTCGCGCCTTATAGAAGAGTATAGAAATATATTTGGAAGAACCATAAGTCTCAAATAAAGTGAAATGTATATTAAGTATAAAGTGCTATCAATATAAAAACTTAAAAACTATATTGTTAGAGTCCGATAACAATAGGTTACAAACGATCTGAATTATTTCTAATGCTACGTAAATGAATCTTATATATAAAAAAGCATTACAATCTATCAACTAACAATTTTACTTCCCTATAAATTCCTCTCTATCAATAAATCAAAACCTTATTCTTTGTAATCCATTGAAGTAGACTCCATGAAAGGTTGCTCCCTCTCTCTCTCTCTCTCTGGATATGATGATGATCTGTTTCTGAAGGCACTCTGCAAAGCACAAGAACTGCCACTGGTCATCATGTGAGATTATTTTGACACAAACATCACATAGTTATATACAATATTAAATAATTCAATAGGCTTCCTAAAAAAAAAAATCAATAGATCATGATAGATGTGATTTTCTTCTTTTGATGATAAATATATGTTTATTTAGGCCATCGCTGATTTTGATCATGAACAAAAATGGGATCAGATCCAGTCAGACATGAATATAGACTTGTGTCATTCTCACATGTCAAGTACGTGAGATTGGATAATTTTTTTACCACAAGTTAGAATTCAATTAGTAGACCTGACGGGATCAATGCCTAACTAGATCCTTTTTTTTTCAAATAATTCAAAGCTATTTTTAAAAAAAGGTACACCATATCTTAAAAATATCGTGTGGTTTGACATATCTTAAGAGATATTTTAAAGAAAAGGGTAAAAAAGGTAACAAAATAACTTTTGGAAAAAAAATTGTTTATCAATAACTCATTATTTAAAAATATGAATATATTTAAAATATGAATGTGTTTAAAATACATAATAACATAAACATCATCTATATAAGAGGACCACCACCTATCTCTATGAAGTCCAATTAAAAAGAGAAACAAGAGTTGAAAGTGAGTTTTTTTTAGACAAACTATAGGCATATCTACTCCATTAAGTAATTAAATAGACAACGTCTAAAGTGGTGTTGAGAGGATAAGAAAACAAAACAATAAGCAAAAAGAAATAAAGAAAGCTAATATGACCCGGTGAAACGCGGTAGATAAGAAATCTATCAAGTTTCAACCCAATAATAAAAACGCTCACACCACTCACAGAAAGGCCAAAAGTGAGAGTTAGGGTCACTAGAATGGGAAGAAATACATTCAGGCATGAATACTGACCTGTGGCATTTTCACGTATTAAAGTATGTGAAACTATGATAATTTTAAACTATTTTACTACAAGATAGTCTTCAATATCTAATGGAACCTCATCTCTTGATGATACTAATCGTTGTTCATTTCAATGGAAGAAAAAAAAAAGAAAAAGCATTTGCAAAATACACCATATTTGATATTTCAAATATATGCTGTTTGTTTTGACATATCTTAAGGGATATTTTAAAGAAGAGGTTAGTTAAAGGTATTTTGACCAGTCACTTTACTTTTAAAAAAAGTAACCATTATCATTAGAAGAACAAAAAATGAAAATGATACCCTGTATTTTGAAGCAGCCATCAAAGAATATCATCTATATAGGACCCACATCCAGGAACCTATCTCTCTGAGGTCCATTTGAAAAGAGAAACAGGAGCTGGAAGTGAAAGTTACGGCCACTAAAATGACAGGCATTTTTTTATAAAGAATAGAAGACAATACAACTCTTATTTGATTGCAGACAAGAATGATTAAGAGTCCATTAGTTATATAAGATGCACGACTGACAGACAGCACGCGTAGATGATAATAAAATAATAGATCGGTCACCTAACGTTGGCATAAGCAATTCTACATAAACTTCTAAAACCAAAAGTCAGAGACGTTTGTGGTTACCTGAACTCATCCAAAGAGCAGATTCGAGGGAAATATCTTTTGTGGGGACTCGAATAGGTTTGTTTTCTCCCTCAGATTTTGCATTCCCATCACCACCAGTATTGAATTTCATATCAGAGTTAACATCACAGCTGCTATAGCCAATCCCAAAAAATTCGAGTTTACCTGGAGAAAAGAATGTAAAAGTTGCCTACTAAGAACCTTTATATAATTCTGCTTTGACAATAAAAAAAATGGTCCAAGATGAGTTACTAGAATCTTTTACATTAACAACCATGAATAAGAGAAAACAAAAGCCAATTTCACTTGTACAGTTAACAATGCTTCCAAAGAGAATGAAAAAAAGGAGAGTGTGACATGCGAACAGAATATATGGGACTTTGGTTGCCTATCACCATCCAGACCTAATCAGCATGGCATGAAACATGAGACTGATCACCTAACTTGGTGGCATATCATTATTGAATTCATGTCTTTTATAACCAACCTGATTGGTGGGAGGTCTCTGTGTGCCAATGATTTTGTATGGTTATCTCTGACAGAATGTATTTTTTTTTTAACACCAATCTTTCTACAAAGGGTATATTGTGTTTGACCAACAAATTATTCTAAACCAGAAGCCATCTATAGGTGCCATGCGTGTAAAAAGTATACTAATAAGCATTTAAGGATTCTCACCTGAATCTTGATAGATGGTGAAGAAGATAGGTAGACACCTTGAAAGCCTTGATTACTAATGTTATAAACCGGCTGACCGTCTGGATAAAATAAGCCATAGTTATTCTCTGAAGCTGCCCCGGTCTTTAAATCCTCGTTGAACAGCGCGAAAACGTATACATCAATAGGAACATTTGGCTTCATAGGGGTACCCTGGTTCATCTCAATCCTCTGCAATAAGTTCCCATTGTACAGTTGCGCATTCTGAATCGTGGCCCCCACCTCATCGGGATCTCCTTTCGAAGGCCACCCAGTCTCGGAAATCTTTACATCAACATCAGTATGGCCCATAGCTTTGATCGCGGAGTACACGGAATCAATTTGAGCGTAGAGCATGTTGTCATATTTCAGATTGGTATTCGGGTCAGTGACTCCGGAATTAGGCTCAAAGAGAACATACTCCAAAGGTACGCTTTTGGGATCATTTTTATACGCGAAGAAGGGGTATGCATTTATCAAAAATGGGGACTTGACTTCAGAATGGAAATTGATAAGGGGTTGTATGTACGCAGCGAGTTGGGGACTGAATGAACCGGATGAAGGAGGGTACGAATTGCCCAAGATGGCGACTGAATGAGCAGTTGAGACATTCACTTGTTTATCCAATCCGAGGCTAACGAGTGCTTGATGTACGCTCTGCATTGCCGGGAGGAGGTTTGTGATCATTGTGGTGTCATTGCCTGATAGTATTTCATTCCCAACTGTGATGCAGGTTATCCGGGTCTGGGGAATGTAAGGTTGTACATTTTGTTTAATCCAAGCTTGGGCTTTTGTTGGATCAACCATGTTCACTATGTTATCATTGCTAATTCCGATAATGAACTCGATGTCGGAGTTTGCAAAGGCAGTCAAGACGTTGGGATCGGCATCGTAGAGCTTCACCTTGCTGATGCTCAGTGATTGGAGCATGGGGACTACTTGGCTGGGGTTGGGGAGGTTGTTGGCAATCTGACCATAGTTGATCCCGACTCGGAGGGCGAGAGTCTGAAACAGAGGTCCTGTGATACACAAAGCATAATTGGTGATTGGAAATAACAAAGTGGACTTCCTTTTTATTTATAAGAGAATCAAGAATCTCTTTCTACAAATTGAAAAGAAACAACTTTTGCCTTTCGTTTTCTCTTTAGCGTATTATACTGTTGATCCATTCAATATGTCTCCATAAATAAAAAAAAAAAGTCATCTATAAAAGGCAACATCAAAATTCCAAACAGAGTAATCCCATTCCAAAGAAAATCAAAAGAAACACCAAGAACTCTATCAGAAAATCAAAATTCAAAAAGAGTGAAATAAAACACTTGTAACCTCAAACATCAGGAACTCTATGGTAGCATTTGTAAATGAATTATTTTACAAAGGTGCTTTTCACTTAAAGCTGTTTTTAAAATTCGATTCTACTTTTATTAGATTTCTCAAAAAAAAAAATTCTTTGTTTTTTCTCACAATTCTAACTAAAAAACTGTTTTTTGTTTTTTAAAAAGCTGTAATCATTTAGGGCAGTTGGAAACACATCTGGATTAAGCAAAGCATAATCAACAAAAAGGTGCTTCCAAACGCTATAAGAGATAAAGAAAAAGTGACAACAAAAACAGAGCCAGCCCAATATATATGAAAACTCGATCAACCAATGCACAAATTAAACAAAAAAAAAACTGTAATTCGTCGCCAATTCTTTTAATACTCGTCAAATTAAATCAGCCTCCCTCAGATCTACGAACGACAAAGATCAAATTTTTAATATATATATTCTTTTAACATGAAAAGATCTCCATCGATTTATAAAATCAACACTCGATCGATCATGCATTCAATCAAAATCAGCAATTGAGATTCAAATACGAATCATTGTTAAGAAAGAAAAAAAATCTGAATTTCAAATCAAACAAATCCGAATCAAGTAGTCAAAGACGAGAACCACCGGTTCCAATATCAACTCAAGAACTTCTACATAAGATCATCAATTCATCATCATCAACATCATCAGAAGAAGTGATATTTAGCGACAGAGGAAGCCATTGAAAGGCTGACTGACTGACCTGAGAAGAGGAGGAGCAGCAGAAGCAGAGACACCTCCGGTCGTGGAAATCGCGGCCTTGAAATCTCCATTGAAGCTCTCTCTCTCTCTCTCTCTCTACACAGAGACCTGACGAATATTTCGGAGGGTGAGAGAGTGAGAGATTTGAAGAGGCTTTATAAGCGCGTCTCTCTCTGTTTTTTTCACTCGGCTTCTCTCTCTCTGTTTTTTTCACTCGGCTTATTTTCACTCGGTTTTTTATTTTTATTTTTGTTTTTTAGTACTTTTTTGTTGATGTACGCGTGTCCGTCGTTTCCACTTTTCAACCCCCGTTTGCTTGCTTGCCGCCCCTACTTGATGGCTTCACCGGGCGACTCGTCACGTTCAGATAAAATGTTACGTTAATTAATCTCTATCTATTCGTACATATTTTGATTTTTATAATATATAAATTTAACTTATAAAATTATCATTTTTTTTTAAATTATTATTTATTTCTTTATGACATTTATATTTTGACATGGTAGAATATATATTTGGATAAACAACGCGGATCTAAAGGTTTTGTTTTTGTTTTTTTTTTTATATGTGATATATATTTTAAGATGATGTTACGTATAATTTTTTTTTAGTCTATATATATTTTAAATTTTTTTAAAAATAGCATATTCTCTAATAAATTGCGTGATGTTTAGGCGGATCTAATGAATGAATTTATAAAAATATGAATTTTTTTTATTGAAACGTATACTTTGTTAATTTGAGTATATGCTCTGATTCTTTTTTTTATCAACGCATGGGACTGGAATTGAGGTTAAAAAAATATATATATGTCAATTCCCTTCTGCTTTAACAATATCTCATTTTTATTCTTAAAAAATCAAAGTACTCAACTTTAACAAAAGTTTACTTTTTTCTTTTCTTCACAAATATATGGTTTTTGAATATCACATTATTTGATATATAAAATAATTACATTAAATATAAGAATAAAATAAACTTCTATATTAATATTTAATAAAATTCATTTGTCATTTCATTCATTTGTTTAATTGATTTCGTTTGTGTATCATTTGTTGAGTTGGTGATGCCGTGATGTGGTAATCACAATTGAGACCGTAAAAAAGGCAAATGTATCAACACAGTCTCATTTTTTGAAAAGTAAAATAGTATAGAAGAGTGTAGACTGAACACATTTAAAAAAAAAAAATTAAAATATATATAATATATATTCATTCACAAAAATTTATATATACATATACATACATGGCCATCTCTAATAATTGATTTTTTTAATGGGCCTTAGCAAAGTGGGCCATGCATATTCAAACAAATTTCTAATTTGTTTAATTTTATACATCATTTTATTTTAAACTATAATAATATTATAAAATAGATACACAATATCTTATAACAATTTAAAAGCTAAAAACAACAAAAAATAAATAAATTTTAATGGAATAAAAAAATTATAAAATCATAAAAATATCTAGTACTATTTATTTTAAACAACTAGAGGAACTAGGGAGGGAGAGATATAGAGAGAAGGAGATATTGACATTGTCGGTTGGAGAAAGAAATTTAAAGAGTGGAGAAGTTTTATGTTTAATTTTGAGAAAATTGTGTGTTGGGAGAAACTAATTAATGAAAAAGGTAACATATTTTATTGTTCATTTATTTTATTTATCGATCATGTAGTTATTGGGGCCTTTTTCTAGGTGAGAGCCCTGGCAAATTGCTTTAGTGGCTTTTGTCAAGGGCTGCCATGCCATGTATATATATTTGAATGAATTGAATGTATATTTTTTTGCTTTTGATAATAAAGTGTGGTTAAATATTTCATATACTATATTAGATAATGTGATGTCTGCGAGAACATGATCATCACACACACACACATGCATATATATAATTCATTTATTGAGGAGATAATACTTCATTAAGCAAATATATACTTCGTAGAAAAAAAAAGTGTAAACCATGTTGGTATCTGAAAAGGTTTTTTTTTATTATGTAATATAAATTTTGATATCATTTAATTTAAATTATTATATCATTTTTTATTTTTATAAAAATAAATCAATTAATCGAGACTTCTTAATGACTTTTTATCCATGAATGAATATAAAAACATTCTTATACATATTCTCATATTAGAAATTTTAAAAAAGATTCACACTGTAAAATGTGTGCAAATGAGTAGTTGGATGTTAAATGGGTGGGATGAGCTAATTTTGCGACAATTTTTTTTATATCGGAGTACCCCTTCGTGTCTGAGCTTACGATGGAAGGTTACCTCCGCTTGTTTGATCTGATTCTATAAAAAAAAATTTAAAATAATTATCAATAAACATGTGGATAAGTTTAACCGTTAATATATATATATATATTTTAATTTGAATCAAGTAATACCAAACTATTTTTTTGACCCGCTGGATGAGATATAATTAGTTTAAGGAACTAACTGAGGGTAGTTAAGGATGTTTGAAAAATAAGAAAGAAAAAAAAAACATTGGAAAAGTTGAGCATGATTATTAAATGCATAAATAGATGTTTTTATTCTTGTAATTGGATAGTCCAAATAATTCAATTCAACAGAAACGTGAGATGTTGACCATTTTGGGGCTCATTATCTTTCGTGCTTGAACAGAATTTCATTTTTGGTCAAAATAAGAAACAATATTATGTTCCTTCAAATCTGTCAATCAATCGTTCATGGCAATAACGTAAATACACGTGTCTTTCCTGACGACGCAAAGGCGTCGGTATTGACAATCACAAATGCTGACGCAATAACTGAGTCAGCCGCACGTGTTCCCCGTCGGCCAAAAACGACGAACACGACTCGTACATACGTCAGCGTGCCACGTCAGATCGCCGCATCCTTATTTTCCTTTTCCCACCCCCATCATCTTGATTTCCCATTTGCCAAAAAAAAAAAAAAAAAAAAAGAGTTCGCAGCCGCCACAGCGGTTTGATTATTTTCTAGAATAATATACAATAGTCTTCCTTCCTCACGCAACGTGTCTTTCAATAAAACAAATATTAAAAAAAAAAAAACTGTCCGTAACTAATATCTTTAAATTTTTTTAAATTTATTTATATACAATATAATATACCATATAATATATATATAAATAAAATGATAAATTTTTAATAATGATTAAATAAATATTTTATTAAATTTATTATGAAATTATACATAAAAGAGATATGTTACAATTAAAAATGATATTTTTTTACGTATATAAACATCAACCAATCCTATATTGTAAAAATATTCATTTGAGACACTGAAACCAATAAACAATATGGCTCGGATAGATAAAAAGAATGATGTTCATGTATAATTTAAATGCTTTTGAATAATGTGATTTTTAAGGTATATATAAAAAAAATCAAGAATTAAATTATTAACAAAATTACAATATGTGTTTAATTAGGTGTTGTGCCCAATGACACAAAATCCATCTAATCACAAAAAAATTAGAGTAAAAAAAAGTTCTACATGAGAATGTGTAAAATATATTAACAAACTTTGTAAAATATATTAACAAACTTAAGAGGTATGAAATATATTCAGGATCTAATTCATAAGGGTATGTTAGTCTTTTGTGTTTTCAAAATTCTGAAATGAAATTTTTTTGATATAATTTTTTAAAAATGACTGAATTGGATATTTTTAACTTTTAAGATATTTTTTTAATATTTTGCTTATATTTATTATATTTTTATAAAAAAATTAATATTTGTAGTCATATATTTTAATGTTAACAAATAAGAGCTAAAATTTCTACATGGATAGGTACAAGTTCCAACTCTTCTATCAAGTCAAAATAATTGGATAAGCATTCATATGCCGCCGCAGAGTTTGATAAATCAAATTATTGTCATTAATAATTCAACTTAGAAGTTCCCTAGCTGTCACAAATCAATAATAACACTATTAGTTGATTAGGATTATGCTAGTTTTCTTCAACGCAGAACGATGTGCATTCAAATTAAAAATAATATATCTTAAAAAAATCACTTTTATTTTTTTTAAACCTGTCAATACATAATTCAAAAAAATTGATAAGTTGAGAGAACTTTAATATTTATATGAATTTATTAATATTGTAACTATTAAATCTGATCCAACATAATCAACCAATAGATATAACCAAATTGACCTGATAAAATAATATTAATTTGTAATCTTATATGTAAAATATGATATTTGGAGCATTATATTTTATATTTAAAACCATGTATTTATACAAATTTATTTTTAAAATTAAGGATTTGTGAAATTCAATAAAATAGATTTGATAAATATCTAATATCCTTTAAATATCTAATATCCTTTAAATATCTAATATTATCATTTAAATTTATTGACTTTTTTTTTAATTTTTACCCTTAATTCAAAAAATAAAGATCATAAAAAATTAAGGATAAATTCGGAAATGAAAGTATTATGAAGTTGAAAACATTTTCAGTTAATAATATAGATAAATGTATTCATACCATCATATAGATTTAAGGGTCAATTGCCCAAATACCCTTCCAGCCCAACCCTAAAATTTCTTGTGCCTTCACCTTTTGCAAACACTTAATTTTTTTTTTCTACCATCCTCCCTTTAATTCCCCTAGCACCACAAAATCACAATTTTTCTATGTAAGTGCATGTATGTTTTCTGTAACTTGTATAATATAAAATATAATTTCTGTAAATATTATCTGTAAGTACATTATTATGCATGTCATATAAAAATAATAACTTGCAAAATACTAGAGAAACATATGTTAATGCATAACACTTGAAAATATTTTATCACAAATATCAAAGCACTTGAATTCATTGAATGTTTGCATTCCGACTTTCTTTTCCTACCCTAATGAACTGAGATATTGTATTTCCTCATATCATATTCATGTCATTTTGGCTAAAATCGAATCTATTGTTACACATTATAGTTAACAAGCGTACATCATTAGGAAGAAAGCACAATTTAAACTATATTAGAGATGCAACAATTAGTCAAATACCTAAATAAATCAAATACCAATAAATGCGTACTTCATGATAATATAATAACCATATATATATTAATGTATGTTTCTCTATTGTTTTACAAGTTACGATTTTTATATAACATAATAATGAAATATTTATATAAATTACATTTTGTGTTCTTTAAGTTACAGAAAACATATATGCATTTATAGAAGGAAACTGCGATTTTGTAAGGCTGAAAAAAATTAAAGAGATGAGGATAAAAAAAAAATGAAGTGTTTGTTGTAGGAGTAAAAAAAAATTGAGTGTTTGTTGCAGCGGTATATAATTTTTTTTTTTTTTAAAGATGGGGGCACAGAAAATATTGGGGTTGTTTGAGCAATTTATCCTAAATTTAATGATTCATTTCCACTGCACTGTGTTAAAATGTTTCCGACTTTCTTTTTATATATATATAAAAATGTCTCCGACTTGCTTAAAGTGAACTACTATATCCCCGTATAGCTTATGCAAAAAATCTTCCACTAAATATTATTCAAGCCAAATTTTCCATGTTTTAGGATATGCCGAAGAGTCTGGCTCATCTGCATTGAATAGATTGTAATAGAAAAAAAAAATGCCCCCTTTTAAAAGAAAGTCACACGCTTTGATGTTTGTCTTACATAAAAAAATGACCATTCAAAAATCTAGTGTTTGTATCAAAAATTAAATTTTCTATCATTTTCTCCCTCTTATTTTGTCTTGTTACAAAAAAATTTCCCTTTCTCATATGTGAGAAAGAGAGAGTGATGAAAAATTTATTCACCACATGCATAAACACCTTGAAAGCTAGTCAAAGAGAAAATCTTTTATTTTCTATCACTTTTCATTTGACCCAAATTCCTTCACTTTATTTTATTTTTCCTTCAAATATGTGCACAAACACACTTTAAATGAAAAAAGCTTTTCTCATCTTATAAAGAGATGTTGAGTGGTGATTTGATAATTGATCCCGTTTTGGACACCAAATGCAATCCCACCAATCCATACAGTGGGTTTTTATGTTGGATAAGAATAAGATTGATACTTTTTTTTTCATTTTAAACTTTTATATATAGATTATTTTTTATTGTAATAGTTCTTTAATTTAAACTCTACAACTTTACTTTTAAATGCAAAGAGAGATATAATTAAGATACCCACAAATCAAATTCATTTATTTAACAATTATCAGATTTTTGTATCATTATCGTTGCATCATGTATATATACGTGTGTGTGTGTGTTTAATGTGTAACATGTTTTAACACGTGTACATGTTTTAACATGTTGTTGAACCACTTAGAAATTTTCTAAATTTTTTATATATCTTTCATTTTTGTGTTCATTCATATTCTCCTTCTAGTGCTATAATTGACATATTTTTCAATATGCATATGTACCCATTACCTTGAAAAATAAATATATGCATATGTTCCCTTGATATCCATATCCGCATTTTAAAAATTTATAAATAATATCAAATAATTTCTATTTTTTGCAAACATGGATTCCGGGCAAATTCAAATGCCTCCCTCCATCATTCCCTTTCATTATCTTCTCCAACAAAAAGTAACCTTTCAATTCTTCGACAACTCGCACCCAGCCCCATCAGCCCTTTCGGTGAGCCTTTTATCCCCACAGTTACTAAAAAACAACCCCTCCAAATCAAATACAAACACCACATCTCATTATTTCACCAAATTCTCTTCTATCCCTGTATAACTATTTCATATTTCAGCACAAGCCATCCACAAAGCAAACCGGGGATAAGAAAATATTGGAATAACTAAACCATCCCAAGAGAGCCAGTGCAGAACAAGAGACCTGATAACAAAAAAAATAGAAACACCAAATCTCAACCTCTCAATCTCATGTCCACATGTTCCAGACACACACCACCACACAATCCAATCCTACCAAAAAGCTCGCACCCTGATCAGTAGAGATCAGACTCCTTGTGGGTGTGGATCACGCAATCTGCGGTGGGGTACGAGACGCACGTGAGCACGTAGCCCTCCTCGATCTGGCTATCGTCGAGGAACGACCCATCCGACTGGTCCACAGACCCTTTGGCCAGCTTCCCCGCACAGGTGGAGCACGCCCCCGCCCTGCACGAGTACGGGAGCTCCACCCCCGCGTCCTCCGCGGAGTCCAGGATGTAGGCGTCGTCCGGCGCCTCAAACTCGTTCTCCTCCCCGTTTGGGCCGATCAGCTTCACCTTGTACACGGCGGCCATCGCGGTCGCGCGGAACCCGCCTGAGGAGGAGTGCAACCTCAGCCCGGACATCTTCGACACGCTTTTCGAGAAGGTCAAGGAAGGAGGGGAGATGGGGTTCTGGTGGCTTCGCAGGGCGGTGGCGGCACCGAACGTGCAGACAGTGGGGAACGTCACGGTCGACATTTTGGCGTTTACCTGGAAATCAAAATTTGTAAGAATAGATTGAGTCCAAACTACGTAAACATCCAATAGGACATCAAATAAAAATAATTATATCAAAAGGCAAGATTTATATATGGGGCTATACGAGTACCGCAAGCTGGATTGCTCCCCGCCACCAGAATAAATGTCCTATTGTAAATCACACAGAATATAAGCCCATCATAGTTTTAGACAGAAGCAAAATAGACTTTGATCTCTTGAATACAATTAAGCAGGGATGAAATATGATGAATCGAGCTACAGTCTGATGAGAGGAGGCTATACCAAGGAGAGAATATAGTCCAAGTGGGACCTACTTAACGTGGTAATATAAATGCTGTTCTTGGTGCACTTGCACAGTTTACAACAGGCACTAGTTTATAGCCTACTTGATAATTAAACCCCTCAGATGCGCATGCACGGTAAGAACATATAGATACAGGGAGAATGCCAAACACAGTAAGTGAGATCATAATGACCCTTTCGACTAGTTAATATGGAAATCAAACTATTTATCTGGCCAACAAAATATACACTTGTTGAAGCACAAATGCATCAATCTGGACCAAGATCAAGTGGTTCTAACTGTCTGACTATCTCTCATGATCCCCTCATCACCTTGTCCACACTTATGTTCTATAACCGTCTATCTCCTTCTCCTCATATTTATTGCTGTTAGCCATCTAATATAATCTATGAACCCACAAGAAAGAACAGTCCAAAATTGGGCTCACCAAGTGGACAACTAGAATTAGAGTTATGGGTCATAACAACAGCAGGCTCATTGATACCAACTCAACACTCACAATAGTGAATATCACTTGCCAGTATACTACCTAAGCTCATGTTATATAAACACCTTTTTTTGAGGAAAAGGTAAATGTAGACACCGTATATTATATTAAGCTTAATAGTAACAGTAAGCTTTTGTATTTAACTTAATATGAATAAAGTTTTTTATTTTCCAGAGATCCTTCATCATCTTTCTTCTAGGGGCTTTATAATAATATAGCTCCTACCTTTCTTTTTATAAAAAAAAAAAAAAAATGGTATGAATAACGGAACAATCATCGGTTCATGGTTGTGATCCATATCTTCCTCTAATCAAATGACTTTCAAATCTCACAAAGCATGATGTTTAAGAAGGCCAACGAAAAGTAAATTAAACAAATTTTCACACCTGAATCAAGCTATACATAGAGGAATAATGTCCCAAATGAAATTTAAATAACAACTGGTAAGCAATTGATATAAATATTAACTTAAGATCCGCATCTTAGCAATTTGCTCTTCCTTCTTCCCTTTGCCTATGCAAATTTAAAATATATATACACATTTCACACAAACAGGGATGTGTATAGTTGATTGTACTGAGGATCATGGATTATTGGATCAAATACACATGAATCAACTCTTAGCTTTAACAGCACAATGTACATAATACTCTTCCTTCGTGGTGTTGTGTAGGATATGCATATGCGCATACAGCCAAAAACAGAAACAGCGTCATTCCATGTCCTTTTAGCATTGCAAAAAGAGCACACATGTGATACACACACCAATTTGACAAATGTGATACATCGGATGGGAAGTGACTACTATAGTACTATGGCAGAAAAAGATGAGAAGATCACAATCATTTTTTAAATTTTACAGTTAAAAGAGGCCACACAAATACTATCCAAGAGCTGGGATTATCTACCCCAACTTATAAATTGATAAAATTCCAATATATTACTCAATATGGATCCAAGTAACAATGTTGTCCCGATGCACATGGCATATACAAGGGCATTCTGCTAGCACAAATTAGTCTATAGATTTTCTGTATATCATAATTATTTTACTTGTTTGCTCATAAACATCTTCAGGACAAAGTTGAATACAAGCCCAAATAAGATTAAAAGGTTGCTAAACAGAAAAAATTCAATTACACCTTTGAAGGAAATCATAAGTCTGAAATTGAAAAGGCCCAGTCCACAATTCTTAATTCATTATGTCACCAAAAACATGTATTGATGTGGAGAGAACACAATGAATCAAATTACGGGATGTCAATTAAAAATCTCAAATTATACAATGTTTACTCTGAGACCAATCAATATTTAAAAGAAAATGTTATAACTCAATTCTAAAAGGTTGCAGTCCACATTCTAATTTTGATATTCCTAATCTATCACTGATAAACATATATAAGAAAAATATACCTCCTAGTCTTCCTTTTATTATCAAATGCTTATCGATTGTTGAATTATACATAAGAAACAATGAGTTGAGGTACAATTAACCAGCTTTGAATATCAAATTTGATATGACAATCCATGAAAAATAATATTATTGTTGCCTACTAATACTATTTGACATTTCTGCTATTTATTTCATTTATACCATCTTATTAACACACAAAAATACATGCATATCAACAATAAAACACATTAAAGGCAAAATACATCATCAACCAGGTGAAGAAAAAATAATGATAGGTAAGAAAGAACAAAAAAAAAGAGAAATAGTAGTGCAGTAAGTTTTAATTAATATTATATTAAGAAAAACAGGAACTTATGTGAATTTCATAAATATCAATCAACAAATGTTGACATAAAGCCAATAAGAAACATCACAAAAACACAGAAGGTTAATTTATAAGCAGGAATAGAACAATCTCAATCTAAAAACAGATTAGCCTCAAAATAGATGTCAATTTGCCAATAATTAACAAGAAAACAAAACACCTCCCTACTTTACATGGATCCCAGTAATTCAAACTAATATGTAAACCAAATACTCCATTTCAACTCTCAATCCTTACAACCTGTCTGCCACATGAAAATCTCATGGAGATACATATGCAAAGTACGGTGTGTGCGTGTACGTTTAGTGAGAAAAAAAAAAGCAAAGTACATTATCCACATGGAACACAATTCGAAGTTTCAAACTTATTAACTCAATAAAGCCACATCAACTAAACAATCTCCACATCAACAAAGACAGACACAAGGAGAGGAAAGGTGGGTGGTTGCATCCAAAGCTTTCATTCAATCCACTAATCAATTAAATTATAAATCATAAAAATAGAAGAGCCTGATAAGTAAACTATACTAAGAAGAAAAAAAACACATGTAAAGCAATTTACAAGAACCAACAAAATGAACACCACCGGCCGCACAAACTTTAACAGAAATCCAAAACTGGAAAACAAATGAACATTCAGTTGTACGCCTCGAAAACCCAAAACCGATACTATTTTCCCAATTCACAAACATTAACATATACAAAAAAAAAAAAAAAAAAAAAATTAACATATGCAATAAAAAAAAAAAAAAAACAAAGCAAAGGAACTGAATCGAATTCAAGAATCCGACACACTGAAATCTGGGCTAAAAAAAGATCATGAGAACCAATCCAAACGTGATTCAAACGAACTCAAACAACAACAACGAATACAACTAGGGTTTTAAACAAAAGTCAAAAGATCCGATCTTTAACTGACCAAGGTTTCGAAATCCCTCCAAAAACCCCGAGAAGACCAAACAAAAATCGATTCTTTATGGAATGAATCAGAGAACAACAGAGTAGATTAACAAAAGAGTGGATTAATTGAGGTAGATAGATACATGAAAGCCTCACCTTGAAATTAAGATCTGTCTAGGGTTTGGTTTTTAGGTGGAAAGAGATGGGGATGGGCGGAGAACACGAGGAGAGATTGCCCTAATTTCGTCCAATGGAGGGAGGTTTTGGTTTGGGTTTCTATCCATGCGCAGACAAGCAAATGCTTTGCTTTCGAGTACACCCCCACTGATATTTTTAGTAGCCTAAATACAATCTTATACTAACACTAACTCGTTATAGAACATTTTAAAAATTAGTATTAATATTTTATATATTTATTATTTAAATAATATTTTTTCAGCTCCAACATCACATGTCTTATGAGGTGACATATATTCAATAACTGTTATATCCTCTGTGATTATTTTTGTTTTTTTTTAACTGATCTCTACAAAATGAGCAGACAATTATGATTTTTTTTTTCATATGTGTAACTCGCCTGTGAGACATTTATTTTCATTTTTTTTTATTTCTTTCTCGTCAATTTTTCCTTCTACGGCTTGACGAACCTCCACGGCCCTAATTTTTACTTCGTAGGAATTTAAAGTCACGGTTTTTTTTTTTTTTCGATTTAGATTTCATCACAATGTATGTCGGATCAGGTTTGACATTGTTGAATTCGTAATCGAGATGTGTTTTGCTGACTATTTTAAATTTTAAATACGAATTGTTTTTATGTATTAAATATCATTTTTTACATTTTGATTTGTTTTTACTTTTATATCTTAAATGTAACACTTGATACTGTTATATTTTATATATGGATAGTTTGTATGATATTACTGTTACATTGTTGAGAATGTAAATATTCATTTTTCATATTTGTGTTATTTTTGTTACATTCATAAATGTAGCAGTCAATTACATGTGTTTATTGCTACGAAATAGATACATTTGCGCAATATGGTTACATTACAATGTAACTAGTCAGATCAAATGTTTGAATTACTTTTTGCAAGGCAATGTGCTACATTTCTTCTCCTCTTTTTTTATTTCTGTAACATTTTTTAACATGAATGTCATAAAACTATTACATTCACATATTTCTATTACATGCAACATTGCTATATTTTTTTACAGTTATAATTACATAAATGTTACATAATCATTTTACCTCTCTCTCTCTCTCTCTCTATTTTCACATATAACTTTTTTTAATACAGAGAAAAACCATAATCAAAATCGAAGCAAAGCTTCAATGACTTCCACGATGGCAATCCGAAGGGGAGTAGTCATTCCAAGAACATTGTTCCGTGCTCGATTGATCTGTTTGTGGTGGAAGAACGTCCAGCCGACCATGAAGGGTTGACGAAATAGAACGAATAAGAATTTTTTTTGATCTAAATGGATAAATGGATTTCAAGATTCACATAAAAGAGTTATAACTGAATAGAAAAAATTAGGGGATTTGGGTTAATGAGGCAAATTTTTAATGAATTGCATATTTGTATTTTGCCATTTTATCCTTTTTGAAAAGGACAACAAGTCAACAAACGAGATGATGACATCTCATGGAACTTGTGAGTGAGGCTTATATTTTGAAATCTGAGTATCATCACTACTAATTTATTATTTGGACCAAACCACACACAAATACACAACTCCATGTTTTTAAATGATATCTTTCAATTTATTGGATATACTACGTATCTCATTAAATGAAATACATGATTTAAAAAAAATTTAAACTATGAATGGCCTGCGTTTAAGAATATAAAAAGACCGAGTGTATTGTCTTTAATTAATCCACGTTTTGATTTTTTAAAAATTTAACTAATATTTTTATATTATAAAAAATAATGTATATACTCATAAAAATTTAAGGTGATGATAAATGAGAATGTAAAATTAATTGAGTGTATCAATGTGGGACAAAAAAATATTATATTCATAAAAAAAATTTGATGAAAAATATATTATATTCATAAGAATTTATGTTTGCATCCAATTTATTCAATTTATGAACGTCTGTCACATGCTTCAGCACTCTTTGGAAACACGTGATTTTGATTTGAAATATATATTTATATGACAATATAAATGTAAAAAGTAAAGTATACACATACGTTTTATATATATATTTTTAATAAAATATATGCTCATGATAATATAAAGAAATATGTTATGCTCGATTTTTAAAAAAAATATATATATAATTAATAAACTTTTTATAAAAATTAATATGCTCGTGTAAGTTGAATAAATTTTTTAAGGCGCTGACACACGTAGTTCTTTTTGCAGCATCATACTCTATGATAACGTAGTATATATTGCATTATCATAATGTATGGGTCCTATCATAGTGTATGACCCAATTTTTTTTTCTTTATTTTTTCACTGTGAAAAAAAATACACTAATATATATCAGTATATATTTCATTTTATATAACGGCATGCACTTCAAATGTTTAGTGTATGATTAAAAAAAAAAAAAACAACATGGACTGCAATTTGAACTGTGTATATCTTTTTCCATTTCTTTTATGTTCTTCGTAGCAGAATATATGTTGGACATATTATAGTTATGTTATGAGATTTTGTATACCAGTTATAAGCCGCCTTGGTTTTTTACATCCAATGATCGTTTTCAAATCTTAAAAAAAAAACAAATGTTAATACATTCTGAAAAATAAGTCCACTGATATGGATGTAATTTCTCTCCTCTAATTAGTTTTTATCACGGTTGAACCGTTTGATAAAAAAACCTTGATGAGGGGGGATATAAGAAAATTGAAACTCCCCTGTTTGAATGTAAAAAATCATTTTCTATTTAATTCCATTTTTTTATATATTCTCATTCAAAAGCCCATATTTATTAGTATTATTTGATTAATTATAAATAAATTACGAATAAAAGATGAATAAAATATAAATAATAATTTATAAAATATAAAAAAATAATTCGACATGTAAATTTCATAATTTATAAAAATTAAAAAATACTACTTGACATATAGACCTCCAGAATAACTCAATTCTAAGGATCCTTACAATAGTTATACCACATTATTCCATACCTAACATAACAATACATGTTTATTCCATTCAAACAAGAGTGCTGATACACACAATCTGTTTTACAGCCCCATAAACTATGATAACGTAATATATACTGCACTAATATAGTGTATACTACACTATCATAGTATATACTGCAGTCCATTTTTTTCATTTTTTTACCATGGAAAAAAAATATACTAATATATCTCAATACATACTTCATTTCATATAATAGCATACACTTCAAATGATGAGTGTATAATTTTATATATATATATTAAAGATGAACTACAATTAAAACTACAAATGGGCTATGTGTATCTTTTTCCTTCAAACAAGTAACAAAATTCTTTATTTACCCTTATCCACCCCTATCCCCTTTCCTCTTTACCTCGTTAGACGATATATACTTCATTAAATATTTTCTTACACTTACTAAAAATGAATTCATTTAACTTAAAATGGAGCGATATACATTTTTTTATCAAAATATATATCTCATTTGATGATGTTTACTGTTTTTAAAAAAGATATAAATATATGTGATCTGAGTTTTGATTGATAAAAATGACTGAGTCTAATATTTTCCATTTTATAATCAGAGTTTTCATAAAATTTGCATGAGATTAGCTCTATTTTCTTCCCTAAATACAAACATCTTTTTTCCTTGCGTATTCACAGATTTGATTTCCATAAAATCAACATTATTTTTTATGAAACATTTTCCAAACAAGTTTTAAAATGATTCAATTCAAACACATTCAAAAACTGAATACAAGAAAATCAATTCTTTGCCACAAAAGGTAACAGAGTGTTTTACTAAAATCATATTCTTCACCAAGTGACATTGAATCCTACAACCTTTCACTGTTATTACTGTACTTGGCTTAGCCTGCAAGATAATGAAAAGATCAACTTTTAATATTAACAAATAAAAGACTAATTAATCAAAGAAAAAATAATCCACTTATAATAAAGTAGATCAAAAAATGATAAACCATATATTCAACCATAGGTACAGCAATCTTGGCATTGTAACAGAGCTTTCTATGGCTCTCACAAAAAAAAAAACAGCATTGTTTAAGCAACCAATTATTCCATGGTTTTTTATTTATTTAAAAAACTAGATAAAAACAGATGGAAATAAATCTTAAAATGCAAACCTTTGGCGCATCTTCAAAACTTTCGTGAGGCAATCATTCTTCTGCCTGCCTTGTGCCCAGTACTGGAATATCCTCGTATCGTTTCTGTGATTTCATCATGAAAGCATAAAAGGATCAGCAGAGATCATCACTTTCTCAAGGCAAGCATTCATTCATATATTTGATACTGTAAAGGAATAATGGCCATGTTAAGATTCATGAGGCCTACAATGAACGATTTCGAAAAACAGGCTAGATGAATTGATGTCAATTCTATGACATTTCATCTTAATCTTTACTTCATTGAAGGAACACATATGAATCCCACTTCTCATATAGTCAGGCCAAATCAAAAGTGGAAGATTTTTTTTTTTTTTTTTAATCAACATGGTAGGCAGATGCCCTCATTTCATTAAAAATAAGGGAGCCCAAAAAGGGAGTACAGGAATAGGAAAAAGATCGAAACGGACAAAAACCAATGACCTTGAGAGGCCCCAGTAGAAGAGAGCTATACGGAAGGATCAAACCAGGCAAAATCCACAACCTACTTCTCAATCTGAAGAAGGCCACCTACTAACGAGATGGACCTCGCCCCAGCACAATATATTTCCCAGTTTATAATACAATTGCCAACAGACTCCCATATATTCTCTGCATAAGGAGTGCCTCCTTTAAGTTATGGGCAAGCCATAGACCAGACAACCGCAGGGACAAACGACTGGGATATCATCGCCCGAATGCTTTTATCCCCAGGGCTCCTCAACCTCTTTTGATGCACATAAGTTTGACGATACCTATTTTGATGCATTATCAGAAGTTTCTTTCTACCACAAGAAGAATATGCATGACTTACTAGTGTGCAACTATATTTGAAATCAATGGATATACTCTATTGCATATATATGCGCTTCTGTAACATATTTACGCCTTGCCCATGGAAGTTTTGAAATTATGTCTCAGATCCAGTGTAATCACATTGGTGGGCACCCGATTGACAGAACTAATTAAGATTTGATTTTTTTTTTTTTTTTTTGAAATTAAGATAAGATTTGATGTTAACTAATTTGATAAAGCCTAGCTCTTAATATCTTACAAACAAACTAGTTTATTAAGAGGTTATTAGGTTATCGGGGAAGTTGTTGAGATTTAGCTTTATAAATACCCCTCATGAAGAGACTTTGTAAGGGCATTCCATGGAAACAATAATGTAGAGAGATACAAAGATAGGTTAAGGGGATAGCTAAGAGAAAGAAACCCTGTAGATGTAGGGTTAGGCCAAACCAGATAAATTTGTACTTTCTCATGTGTTCTTGAGTTTGACCTCAGGGGAGTTATACCCCGAGTAAGTGAAGATGGTGACTGGTGAGTGCTTGCATCCAAAAAATGCATGCCTCACCAACATTTTCAAAACAGTGCTAATGTAATAAGTGAAAAATGGAAATTGATTGATGCATTATGTGTATCCTAAATCCAATGAAGTGATCTTTCTTTTGGAGGAAATGATTCCAAGTATCCCCCATAAATTAATGCCAGCATAGTTTGGATTAGACCAAGATCCATTAGCCAGCCTGTGGGTTGGCTTTAACTAAGCATTTCAAAGACCACCAACTTCATATTTCTACAGTAAACACTTGCCAATTCACTCTACAGAGGATGGACCATAAGTATTACAATTCACTGGTCAAGCTCTTCTTAGAGACAATGGATGGTATAAACAGTAAAAGTGGATGAAAAACAATGTAAGCAACAATTAATGTTGTTCCTGTGGTGGGGATCAAGGCCTTGGTTCATATTATAAAAAATCCTGAGATGCCTGCTATTCTAGTTTGTTGCAAGATAATTTGGGAAGGGGGGAAGTTCAAAATTTGGGGAAAAGTGGAAAGTCCTTCAAAATTTTGGGAAAATTTGGAACATAGATAATTTAAAAAAATGTAACATGAGACATACTAAATAAGTGAAACCTTGCAAAATTCTATACATATCAACACATGTAAAAGGGCAAACACGATTGATCAATGTATATATATTTATGTATATACTATATATTAAACCAAACCACCTCTTGGCAGGTTGATAGAGATAGAGGTACCCCTCTTTGTTGAGGGATCATGAGTTCAAGTTTTACTCCTAATGATAGGTAAACATTTAACCAAGCAAAATAAATAAACACACACCTAACAAAAAAAAAATAGCATCTACTGAAACAAACTAATCAAAATTTATGACATTAGATTGAGGCTCATAAGACTGGTCAAATAAATCTCAAAATGCACAAAGTGAATGCATGGAAAGGTTTCAATACCCCAACATTGTTGTACTCCCAGAGCTTGTGAACTCCATAGTCCACCGCCTGCATCAACCAAGAAAAACAAAGCACAACCATCATCAGCGATCAAACAAGCACGGTTTCCGAGGCACTCGCCTTCAGATGACACAAGGAAACAACAGCAAATCGAAATCAGTCTTAAAGTTGTCCAATAGAAAACCTAGAGAACCCCCAAATAAATGCACCAAAAAAAAAAACACACATCATCAATCGATGGATCAGGCACGATTTCGGATGCATTCATAACGAGGAAACAACAGCATATCAGAATAAGACCTAAAGACATCAGAAAATCTATAAAAAAAAAACATACGCCCAAAAACACACATCACCGTCGATCGATCGGGCACGATTTCCGAGGCACTCATGACAAAACAAGCAGCGGCAGACGAAGATCAAACATCGAGAAACAAAGATCAAAACGACGCCAGGTAAACCAAAAATTCCAGGATTCCCCACTTCGATCCGAACGAATCCAACGCGAGATACCATGGAAACCCTACAAAAGGCCCGATCGATCGACGGAAAGCTAAAGAGAGATGAAACCCTACCCGTTCGCCTAAGAAGGCACCGACGACGACGAAGGTGACGTAGACGGAGTTCCGCCGCATCACGAACTTGTAGAGCCCCTCGAAGGGCCCCCCGCCTCTCCTCGCCGTCGATTCCATGGTCCCGCCGACTCCCCCTTTCTCTCTCTCCTCGCCTTCCGTCGATCAGCCGAACCAGATTCAATGGACCTCTCTCACTCTCTCTCTCGATCGGTCTCGTTTGAGGGGGCAAATGGAGGGTGGACTTAATGGGGTCCACGGTTTGACGACGCATTAGGACGGTGTGATTAGAATCGGACGGACGCGGGATCAATTATCAAAGACAGCATAGTTGTGTTCGCCGGAACTTTTTTTTTTCTTCCAAAACTAGCTTCCTGTGGACGTAAAAAATTGTTTAATTGCATAATCATACACTATCTTTGAAATATAATTCTAAAGGAGATGAGAAAAAATAAAGTAAAGTAGTAAATAATATAAAAATAGAGAAGAGAATGAGAGGAAAGCTATCTCGGTAGCAGATGTCCAGTTAGAAGAGTTATTTAACCGAGGCAGCACCACCCGAATGAAACGAACCCCCTATGTTGTAATGCTTAGGCACCAGTTGTGGAACTACACTTCCCTCACTCCTACAAAACACCATCCCCAATCTCAGATGTAGTCGCAGAAAATATCTCACATATTCTCTTAATAAACTTTAACGTCTCTAAATAAAATAGCATTTCTCATCAATCAAATCTCCCAAGTGACCGCTGAGACGATCGATTGAGAGATACAAGCACCATAATTCCTTCGAAGAAAAAAAGCTAAGGGACAATCCAATGGTGGCCTCGATCTCCGACCATAATTGTCGAGCAATCCGACATTGGTCGAACCGTTGAAGTTGTGCTCCTGATTTTTTTTATTTTAACTAGTTAATAAGCATATTTAGGCTTCTGTTTGGATTCGTGATGACGACAGATTCTACAGTGAAACGCCACCTCATATGCAATCATGCAAAGGACTTTGAGTTTTTGAGTTTGAGACCGTGTTTGGGCAGTCACGTCCGTCGAAGAGGGGGAGAAACACAGAAGCGTTGTTTTAAAACATCAAAGAAGTCAATATATATATATATATAATGCACACATTTTCATCAAATACAAAAGCTGCTAAATGTGTTTATTTGAGCATGTGTCCATCGGTGTATGCCGACACAAACTCGGGCGTAATACCTGTTAAATGTATATACATGCTAGGGTTAAGGGTAGATTAGTCTTTTCCCTGTTTTCCTTTTGTACTATAAATATTGGGTACAAACCCTAATAATATATTGATTCATTCGTTTCATATTCTAACATGGTATCAGAGCTTGAATCAAATTTTTTTCTTTGATCGTCGACGTCCCGTCGCCCCGCGCCGCCGTTGCGCCACCGTCGTGCCGCCGCTGCACCCCCGAGCCTCATCGCTGCCCTGTCGCAGCTCCGCCGCTGCCCTCGCGCAGATCTCCCGCTGCCCCGTTGCGCCGCCGTGCCGCCGCTGCTCCGCCTTGCCGCGCCGCCAAGATCCGCCCTGCCGCCGCTGCTACGCACTGCCGCACCGCCTAGATCCGCCCTGCCGCGCCGCCCAGTTCCGTGCGTGCCGTTCCCGCGCACCACAGTCCGCCGCGCGCCGTCCCTGTCCCGGCAGATCAGCCCGTGTGAGATCCCGAGGATCACGTCCGCAGCATCCGCGATTTTGATTTTGATTCATCCGACTCGTCAGGCCGACTCGTGAGTCACTCGGAAAGCCGACTCGCTCCAACTCGTCTGCCACTCGTCCCTTGTTCAACTCGTCTAGCTGACTCAGCTCGGCCCGACCCGACCCGGCCTCAGCACCTGACCCGACCCGGTTCCAGCTCTCCGACCCGACCCGACCCGGCACCAGCTGCCCGACCCGGATCCGCGACCCGTTTACCGCCTCGTCATCGCCTTTTTCGGCATATATTTTTCTCTGTTATTCTCTTTTTGCCTATTATGGCTACGGATAACACTCAGATCATCGATGTTAAGTTTGATGGTAACAATTATGATGTCTGGTCTATTAGTCTTGAACTTCAGCTTGATTATCGTCGCCTATTGGGTCATGTTACTGGCACTAATCTAGCTCCTGTACTTGAACTATCTCCACCGGGTTCTGATGAGACAACCATCAAGGCCAGAGCTGAGGCATATACTAAGGCTTTGTTGACATGGAAGGAGGCCGATTCTCGGGTGAAAGCTTATATTGCTTCTTCGGTTATTCCAAATATCCGTAAACATTTGAAGCCGTTTATTACAGCCAAGGAATATTGGGACTTTCTGAAGAATTTCTATACGCAGACCGATGGTGCTCAGGAATTCTATCTACATCAGGCCATTTCTACTTCTTATCAAGGGGAGCTGTCTATTCGTGATTTTTATTCTCTTTTATCTGATTACTGGGATCAACTCGCACCTATGGATCCTCAGATGGAGGGTATTTTTCTGACACGCTATCGTGAGTACCGTAATCGTCAACGATTGTACCAATTCCTGATGCGTCTTCGTCCTGAGTTCGAGGCTATTCGTGCACAGATTCTTCATCGTTCTCCCAAACCGTCTCTTGATACGGTTCTTTTTGAGTTAGTTGCTGAGGAGACGCGTCTTCGCACTGTTGTCACTCCGCCTATCGTTGATCACAGTTCTGTCAATGTTGCACATCGTCAAGACAATCGCTACACTCATTATTGCCATAAGTTTGGACACGTGCAATCTGAATGTCGTAAGCGTGCTCGTGATGGTGCTCCTCTTGTTTATGTACCTCGCACTTCAGCTCCTGGAGCGCTTCCTCCAGCACCTCGTCCGCTAGATCCTGCAGCATCACGTGCACTAGCGCCTCGGGCGCAAGCACCTCGGGCACCTCCTACAGTTCCTCCACGTCGCTATCAGCCTCGACCTGCAGCTGCCGTTGCATCTGAGTTTCTTACTGATCCGCCGGCATATTCTTCCTCTCAGATCACTGAGAGTCTTGCGCAGCTCCACCTTCAACAACAACATTTTCACGATATGCTTCGCTCAGTGACTGGTAGTGACTCATCTGCTCCCTTTTCTGCTTCTACTGCGGCGACAGGTAACCTCACCTCCTCATGGATTCTTGACTCTGGGGCTTCCCATCATATGACCTCTCAGGCATCCTTTATTCGTTGTCCTACTCGCATGTTTCCCACTCCTGTTATTCGTACGGCAGATGGGACTCCTCTGTCTGTGTCGAGTTCTGGTTCTCTTGCTGATCCTTCTCATCGATTTCAACTTCCTGATGTTTTTCATGTTCCTGGTCTATCACTAAATTTGCTTTCTGTTGGTAAAATTGCGGATCATGATTGTCTCATTACTTTTGATTCTTCTACTTGTTCTGTACAGGATCGTCGTACGGGGAAGCAGATTGGGACAGGCTTTAGACGCGGTGGGCTCTACTACATGGATCATCTTCATATTCCTTCGTCTTCCGCAGCTTCTGCTCGCTTGATTTCTTCTTCTCCTTCCTCCTTTGATGTATGGCACCGCCGTCTTGGCCATCTCTCTCCTCCCAGACTTCGTTATCTAATAAGTACCGGTGTTTTAGGTTCCTTTTCAAAAACTGAGCTTCAACCATGTGTGGGCTGCAAGTTGGCAAAACACTTGGCTCTTCCATTTCCTACTAGTAAACACATTTCTGCTTCTCCTTTTGATCTAGTTCACTCTGATGTTTGGGGTCCCTCCCCTATTCCTTCTAAAGGGGGTAACCGTTATTATGTTATTTTTATTGATGATTTCTCTCGCTTTACCTGGATATATTTGATGCATAGTCGTTCTGAATTGTTACCCATCTATAAATCTTTTGCTACAATGGTTGAAACTCAGTTTTCCAAACGCATCAAGGTGTTTCGCTCTGATTGTGGGGGGAATATTGTTCTCGTGCTTTTCGTGACTTTTTATCCTCCCAAGGCACTCTACCGCAGCTTTCCACTCCTTATGCTCATCAGCAGAACGGGGTTGCTGAGCGCAAACACCGTCATATCCTCGAAACGACCCGGTCCTTACTCCTCTCTGCTTCTGTTCCTGTTCAGTTTTGGGGTGAGGCTGTTCTTACAAGCGTGTATCTCATCAATCGCACTCCTTCGTCTATCACTGCTGGCATCTCCCCCTTTCAGCGTCTTTATCATAATCCTCCTGATTATTCTCGTCTTCGTGTTTTTGGATGCACGTGTTTTGTCCTACTTCCTCCTCTTGAGCGTACCAAATTGTCTCCTCGTTCCACTATGTGTGTTTTTCTTGGGTATAGTAATGAGATCAAAGGATATCGATGCTATGATCCTGTTGCTCGTCGTCTTCGGACATCTTGTCATGTCACATTCTTTGAGAGTCATCCATACTACGCTCTTCGCTCGCCTCCTGTTCCTCTTCCCCCATCCACGGTTGAGGAAGTCACATTTTTGGATTTTTCCATTCCTGATTTCTCATCCTCATCTTTTGCTCCTCAGTCATCTACTCCGTCTGTACCTGTCCACTCTTCCTCGTCAGTCCCATCTTCACCCTTGCCGTCTTCGGATGATTCACGTGGGACGGTTCTGCCTACTCCCACCCCTGTTCCTGATGCTGCTTCGCCAGAAGACGATTCTGCTTCCGCACCAGTTGCTCCTCGTCGCAATCCGCCTCGCGCTCGTCGACCTCCTCAACGACTCAGCTTGGTTGCCTCTGATTCTTTTTCTCCTAGTTTTCAGTGTTTTCTTTCAGCTGTTTCCACTCACTGGGAGCCCCAATCATATCGTGAGGCTGTCGGCATTCCAGAATGGGAAGGTGCTATGGCAGAGGAGCTTAGTGCATTACAACGCACTCATACGTGGAAAATTGTACCACTTCCTCCAGGGAAGACTCCTATCAGCTGTAAGTGGGTTTATAAGATCAAGACCAACTCTGATGGTTCGATTGAGCGTCACAAGGCTCGTTTGGTTGCCCGTGGTTTCACTCAGCAGCATGGTATTGATTATGATGAGACATTTGCTCCTGTAGCAAAGATGACAACTGTTCGTACTTTGATTTCTGTTGCTTCTGTTCGTCAATGGCCCATCTATCAGCTTGATGTCAAGAACGCTTTTCTTCATGGTGATTTATCAGAGGAGGTTTATATGACTCCTCCTCCGGGTCTTCCTCATTCATCTGGTCATGTATGCCATCTTCACCGCGCTCTCTATGGTCTCAAGCAGGCTCCTCGTGCTTGGTTCGCTCGATTCACTGATGCTATCTGTGCTGCTGGGTTTGCTTCGAGTTCCTCTGACCCAGCTTTATTTGTTCACACCTCTGGTCCTCATCGTACTATCCTGTTGCTTTATGTTGATGACATGATCATCACCGGCGATGATTCGTCTCATATACAGTTGGTCAAGCAACATCTTCAGCGTCAATTTGAGATGAAAGATCTTGGCAAACTTCGCTATTTTCTAGGCTTGGAAGTTGCTTCTGCTCCGCGTGGTTATCTTCTCTCACAGCGCAAGTATACTGCTGACTTGATCGACCGTGCCTGTCTAACTGATGATCGCATTTCTCCCACTCCTATTGAGCTTCATGCTAAGCTCCGGCCTGACGATGGAGAACCACTCTCTGATGTTACTCGTTATAGACAGCTTGTTGGAAGCCTCGTCTATCTCACTGTCACTCGTCCTGACATTGCCTATGCTGTGCATATTGTCAGTCAGTTTGTCGCTGCCCCTCGCACTGTTCATTATGCCGCAGTTCTTCGGATCATACGCTATTTACGTGGCACCATATCTCGTACTCTGCTGTTACCGTCTTCTTCTACTCTTGAACTTCGCGCTTATACTGATGCTGATTGGGCAGGAGATGTCACAGATCGAAAATCCACAACTGGTATATGTGTTTTTCTTGGGGACTCTCTTATATCTTGGAAGGCCAAGAAACAAGACATTGTTTCTCGTTCGAGTGCTGAGGCCGAATATCGTGCTATGGCATCTGCTACTGCTGAGGTTGTTTGGCTTCGACGCCTCATTTCTGACATGGGCGTCATTCTACCTGCGTCTACTCCCTTATTTTGTGACAACAAGAGCGCCATTCAGATTGCTAGCAATCCAGTATTTCATGAACGTACGAAGCACATCGAGATCGATTGTCACTTTGTCCGTCATCATTTTATTGCGGGCACTATATCACTCCCATATATTTCTTCTTCTCTTCAGTTATCAGACTTTTTCACAAAGTCTCATACACTTCAGCGGCATGATTTCTTGTTGAGCAAACTCTCGGTGTATGATCCACCATGAGTTTGAGGGGGGGTGTTAAATGTATATACATGCTAGGGTTAAGGGTAGATTAGTCTTTTCCCTGTTTCCCTTTTGTACTATAAATATTGGCTACAAACCCTAATAATATTTTGATTCATTCTTTTCATATTCTAACAATACCTATCCAAACGGAGCCTGAATAATATATTTACGAGTTATTAGTGCTTTTTTCTCATATTTAATAAGGTGTCGAAAGAATATTTATGAAAAATCGGCATATTTGAGGTGGATTTTTAAAATTTGGGTGTTTGGATTAACTAAAAAGTTTGTTTTAATTTTTAGTACAAAAACATGTCTCTTACAAAAAAAATAAAATAAAATAAAATTTCTAATAATTAAGTTTTATTAAGTTACCTTATACGAAATTTTACTTTTCAAACGAGTTTCAAATAACCCCAAATTTCACACCAAATTGAAAGCAGATGGTTCATAAAATTACATAGATAGATGTTTCATAGCGAGTTGGTCGAGATGCATCCTCTCGTTCGAGAGGTCATGGGTTTGAAACCCAGTTATACCCCATTGAGGGCTCGTTGTATCCGCCCCCGGGCTTTTCTACAAAAAACACACACACACACACACACACACACACACATGGGGACTACAAGCCAGACTGCCATCTTGACCTTCCAATTTTTTTTTTTCTTCAAATAATCATATAATGAAAATCAATTTCAAACATAGATGATCTCACTTTTTTATAGGCAATTGGCGAGATTTGAACTCAACACCTTGTGGTTGTAAATTTTGAGCTAATTTTATTTTAACTATGAAACACCGAATTAGTATTTTTTTTTTAACTAAAAGTGAGAGTACCCAAATTTATTAAACATTGGGCACTCCATGCAATTCTTATTTTATTCGACAGATTTAAAAATGTTCTCAAGATAATGGACCACTTTTAAAGTTTTCAGCCTAAAAAAAATAATACTTATCAAAATCCCAATTTAATTCATGAAGTATACAGTCATGTCAAAAGGAACATTGTACCATACTACCATGTGTTTATTTATGCTCTAATTCATCTTTTCACATTTTTGTTAACAAACAATTAAAAATAATCTTATAAAAATAAACAGATTGAGATTTGAGAATTAAAACCTAAAAACCCAACAATTAAATCTGTTTAAATTTTTTTTTTTCAAAATAACATAACCTTCCGACAATATGACCCAAAAACAATGAATAATTATCAAAACAAATTACATTCAATGGATATAATCATGCTTATTTTTGTTTAATATTTTTTCACATATTTGTCAAAAAAAAAAAAAAAAAAAACATCTCCCCATCATAGGCCTCCAAATCAACATGGGTTCTTGACCCGAAGCCCGCCCGATCTCGCCCTCCGGCCCGCCACCGCAAGTGCTTCACGGGCCAAGATGAGCCCACTGGGCCCAAGACACCCATTGAAGGCATTACAATCGCTCCACTCCTTCATGTGCTCCTCCTGGCCCCACATATCCGGTATCCAAACCCGGCCCGCCATCTCGACCCGGTGCCTCTTTAGCTTCTCCCGCCCGCCATCCTCCTTCGGGGGCCCATCTTCAGCCCGCACCATCACCGCATCCCTCCGTGGGCTCTCTTGAGCTTTTAAGGCCGGGTCCACCAAAGGTCCGGGTAGTAGCTCGGGCCATTCGGATGATCCTTCACCACCGTCCCGCCTTGGGCTCTCTTGGGCAGCCGGATCCGGCCCGAACCGGGTTTTATCCTCCGGGACGTGCACGGATCTCGGTGCACCGGGCTCCGGCGTTGCACAGATTCCAAGGACCATTCTCCTTTGCTGTTCTAAGATTTTTTTATTTTTATTTTGGGCTCCAACAAAGAGAAGGATCACTAACACAATGAGACTATGAGAGAGTTTTTTATATTTATTATGATGATTTTTACATGGTGGGTGACTTGTTAACGTGTCAGTTTTTGTTAGGGGAAGGATTGCAACTTGTGTGGCTCATTCACCAAATATATTGAATTTCTTTTATTGTATTTTTTTTTTAGAGGTATGTTTTTGTTTTGTGAGGTGGTTATATGGTTTGGGCATTTGGGGGCCAATGGGAATGGAGGATTTGATTTTGTGGTTGTTTTTGAAAGTGGGTGGTCCACATGAGAAAGCAAATCAGTTGCAAGAATTGGTGTAATGTTGGGCAGTGTCAAACCACAAGGTTTGGTCATGTATGGTGGGCTGGTTGTTGAGTTCTGTATTTATGGTTGAATTCAAATTTTAATAAATCTAATCATTAATAAACAATTAGCTTAAAGAGACCGCTTGGTTATGATATTGAAAATCGATGATTCCTATAATTCTATATTTTTAAGTTTGAGATGCAACAGTGACATGGGTGTTTGAATCTGTATTTAGCTTTTGAGATTTTGAAATGCAAAATCGGTTTAAATGCATATTTAAATGGGATCTTAGATTAATTTTGAAATCTAGGATGACATGTTATATTGTTATTGATGCAAAACTAATTTCAGTCACCAAATTCATCAGTGTCACCTATTTTTAAAAATAATAATAATAGGAGTTTATATATATGAAAATCAAACAACAACTAAAAAAAAAGAAGACCAATTTGGGTCACCAAATTGATGCAAACAAATCACAAAAAAGTGAAAGCCCTCAATGTTAAGAAGTGATTGGATGATGTTTTATTGTCATCTATCTAGGATGTCAAATTGATCGAGTTTGCCATGTACTTTTATAAAACTTGTATATTTCATTACCCAGTAGGGTTTCACTTCTTTATTGCATGACTATACACTGCATTGGATTATCAGATACACAGGGCTACAATCTCTGTTTTTTCAATGAAAGAACACACTAAACAAGTCATTGCTAATACAAATATGGGTTACCTCGATATTATTAAAGGAATGCCCAAACAATATGTGTCTTTTTAAAAGACAAAAAACATCATTGACTGAAAAATAAATGTGAACAAGTTCATTAAAAAAAAAAAACCTCAGTAGAACATTCTCTTATGTGGGAGACAACACCAGCTACAAGAATTCAACCTAAGTGGATCACCAGCTCCACAGAACAGATCACACAAACACAAACAAATACAACAACCTATATGTATATATTACAAAAACTTTCTAACCACACCAA
This sequence comes from Acorus gramineus, assembly GCA_030737835.1. NCBI lineage: Eukaryota > Viridiplantae > Streptophyta > Magnoliopsida > Acorales > Acoraceae > Acorus > Acorus gramineus. Next base: position 25,023,191 of record CM060849.1, read on the forward strand.
TCAAACTCTCGGATACCGTGATCGACCTTTCTTTCTGAGGAACTCGGGGATCTCCACCGGGTTGCCTTCAATGAAAGACGAAGGCCGCCGGTTGTTCCCAATGGTTTCTCCCTGACCCAGTTGCGAAGAACCCTAATTAGACAAACAAGGACATATTAGCAACCAAAAAAAAAAAAAAAAAGGAAAAGAAAGAAAGAAAGCATTTATGTCAAATTTGGGGTGCATAGCCTTGTCCAGAACATATTGGTATTCTGGAATAGATAGCGATCAGAGTAGTTTTGGTTTTGTTATATTTTCCTATTCTGACATCATGACTTTTTACTTTATTTATAAATTGGAGTGTACTTACAAAAGTGGTGCTAACTTCTCTAGACATAACTAGCGGATTATATATGTGTTAAACAAATGATTTTTTCATTATTCTGTCTTTATCGGGGGCTTATTCGCCCTTTATTCCGCACACAAAAAAGGGTTCAGAGTTTCGGTCAGGTCACATGTCAAAGTTCTGCTTACCCTGCATTCCTGCTATTGCACATATGATAAATCCTGCGTTTTCTTTCAATGCATTAAAAATGTTTACGCTAAGTGGGTGGCTTTATGTTTTCCATTGATAATGGACACCGATCCATTCTGTCTATTTTTGCAGCCCCATGTGCAGTCGCCAGGTCTATACTAACTCCACTATGTCAATATGTACTTCATTATGAAACGTAAAAAATATATGCATTCAATGAGTATGTACTTCATTTTCTTTTATAAAAGTTTGTGCTTCATTAGCCAAGTTATATTTCAAAAAAAAAAAAAATCAAAGCGTGTTGCGATCGCGTGTAACATATTGCCATTGATATTTTATCATTCAAGATTGTGATAATGACAAGTACCTGTGTCGTCCGGCCTTCCGGTTCTTCTTGCCTCTTGAAACCAGTAGCAATCAGAGTTATGCTCACCTGGCCACCATAGAATGACAAAACCACAAATATCATTTGTTAGATTTTTTTAGGTCCCGTTTGGAACCAAATCCTGAACTTTTTGGAAAAAATAAAACAGGTTGCATAAACTTCTACTATAAAATTATTCAAATAATTGATTCTATAAAAGTGACTCAACTTGCTTTTCCATAAAAGTTGTTTTGTTGACTTAAAAAAAAAAAAAACTAAAAACCTGAAACCAAAAGGTGAAGTTCATACCCGTTTGTAACCAGTTATCTTAAAATTGATTTGCAACAGTAAAAGTTGTTTGACAACTGGTTCCAAATGGGGCCTTATTTCAAAATTAATGCCTTACAACTAGGGATATCAAGCAATACCATTCCAGACTTCCAATGAATGAGTACTACATCAATGACAAGTAACAATTGATGCTTATTCAAAAAGTGCTTCTGTTACATTGCAAGTTGTGCCTGTGAAGGTAGTAGAAATTCAAGATCTTTCGGGCATATAGTTTGATAAAAACACATGCACCACACATGACTTCACCCATTCTTGTATATAGATACTTCTATTTGACAATGTGGATGAAGAAACCAACATTAGTTGCTTTTTTAACACAACTGAAAATGTCTCAGATGCATGACTATGGCCATTTATAGAGAAATATCAAACAATCTGAAATTTTGAGTTAAATGATGACTTTCCCAAACTTACTTGACCACTGAGAGACTGATCTATGACTGCACCAAATATCAAGTTTGCACTTGGATCAACAAGGTCGTAAATAACTTCTGCTGCAGCATTAACCTGCAATCCATTAAAGGAAGCAAAACATAAATTAGTGACCTTAAAATATTTGGAAAAACATAAAATTTTGGAGGCATAGAAAATTATTAATCTCATACATCACATAGGAGATAATGAATTTGATTCCCTTGAAAAACATATGTTTTCAGTTTTCACCATAAAAAATTTGAAATCTTATATACAGAATCTTATTTTCTAAGACCAAATTTTTGGGAATCAACACGAGATACATTATGAGAGAACTCACACCATTATTGTTGTGTTGTGAACTGCTCACAGTAGTAATCGATGGTAGTTGAAGAAAATATTGGTGTCCATTGGAAAAAAAATGGAAATGGAAAGATTTCCAATTGCTAGATGAAAGATGAGGTTTTGTCAATGATGACGTGTCAGAATTAAGATTATCCCGGATGTAACAAAGGAATGTAGATCGTTTTTCATCATGAACAAGTATTAGACACAGCACCTGTAGAGGCAAAATACTGCCATGGAAATGAAGATATACATAGAACATATCTTGAAAGCCATGATGCAGAGCACCCTTGTTGCATAGATTATTCCAATGCCAAATCATGACTATATATTGACATTGGAATGGGCCACTGCTAGTGATAGCACACGTGAACTTTTTGAAAATGAGGAAATTAGAGATCAACTCTTCTTCGGATGTCCTTTTAGTGGTTGCATATGGGACAATCCGACAAGATAGGTATTGCCATCAGTTCAAGATGTGACTTCAGTAATCTCAACGATATGTGGAAAGGGTTTAAAATGAGAAGTAAAAAGAGAGACCGAAGAAAGGAAGTCAAATTCCAAAGCTTCATTCCCCATGCGGTCTATCGGTGATTATGGCTTGCCCGAAGACTTTGTATGCATTGATTACAAGAATGAGCATGAAAGCGTACTAGAGGGGATATCATAGAATGACAGCTCAAAATAATAAAAATGATATTATCATATGTAGAATGACCCTGAAACAGTGAAAGGATCCATTATGACAGAGAAAGAGATCTTATATTTTACAAGACAAAATCGAAGCTTTAGATGGAGGAACCCATAACATCTAATAATTCATAAGAACGGTCATATAAGTTGTACAACTAACTAGTTGTCCAGAAGAAAATATAAAAAGAGGAAACTCAAACCTAATAAGTTACCTCAAACAAAGTCAGATCACTTCCTCCAGTTATATTCCAGACAATGCCAGTAGCCCTTTCAATTCCAATATCTAGCAATGGAGACTGGATGGCATTTAAGGCAGCATCTCTTGCCCTTGTTTTACCTGCAAAGAATTCCAACAATGCATTGCTTGGATGTAATTGATTCGACAGGACTTGGCAGTTTAACCAAATGACCACTGAACAATTAAAAAATATGGAATCAGATATAAGTCCCCATTCTTAGTGTGACAAACTGAGGAAACAAAACATATTAACTAGAAGGTACAACAAGTTAAAAATGTGTCCAAGTTAATCAATGAGAGTGCCATTTTTTTTTTATATATAAACAGATAACTGACTTACCTGTTGCAGTCCCTATTCCCATTAAAGATGAGCCAGCATTCTCCATGATAGCTCTTACATCAGCGAAATCAACATTAACTAGACCAGGAACCTGCATTTAAACTGTACGATTATCAGTGACTGCATTTGAACAACTTTCAGTAAATAGCTACATTATCTAGTCTCTGTTACCATATAAAAGTCCATAACAAATTATTCATGTAGGATTTATATAGGCATGCATGTACAAGAAACTGATTTCTCTTCGGGTATGACAATGTTCAAATGATTCCAACAAAATTGCGATTCATTTCTCAGTTGCATTATGTTTACATTCTTTAAAAATTAGTATGGCGGAACAATCATTTTTTACAAAGTAATCATTAAAAATCAATAAAAAACTTCAACAGCTAAGGGTTATTCTTTTTTCATGATCTGGCACTTGATTATGAAAGAAATACAAACAAATACACAGACACACACAGACATGACAGAACATCAATGGGGAGCCACGATTTGTTTACAAGATAGCGATCTCGTAATGATCTCAAGCATCCCATACCGTGATTATATCAGAGATTCCACGAACACCTTGTCTTAGTATATCATCTGCCAAGTTGAATGCTTCCGTCACGGGAGTAGATGGAGAAACAGCAGTCAACAACTTGTCATTTGGAATGACAATCAGTGTATCAACGTTGTTTCTCAGCGCTGCAATTCCTTCTTGTGCTTGAACAGCCCGTCTTCGACCTTCGAAAGAGAAAGGGGTCGTAACGATACCTACAGTCAGAATGCCCATAGATTTTGCAATTCCAGCAATCACTGGAGCGCCACCAGTTCCAGTTCCCCCACCCATTCCAGCCTGCGAATACATTTATGATTAAACTTCATTAATATAGTCAGTTTCTCAAGATATAATGCTCCTCCATTTGCAAAATTACTTAAAGGAATTTATATTCACACAGTCCTCAAGTCTTCAAAGTGAAATAAATGAGACACCAATATCCTTCTAAAACTTTGTAAAGAGAGTTGGTGCACAACAGTGCACCATAGGAAAATATCATTTGTCCATCTTACTGGTATGGTGATGCAAATTGGAAAATTGAAGAGGAAGAGGGACCTTCAAAAAAAGAGAGGGAGAGATGTAGGGCAAACTAAAATTTTATTGCTCAGATAATAAATAAATAGATAAATACAAGCCAAAAAGGGTCCCAAAGACCTCCTCAAACTCAAAGGAACAATTCTAAAAACTTCAACGACTTTACTACTCAATGGCATTGTTTATAAGCCTCTAGGCTGACCTAAAAGAGTCAATCCGAGTGAAAGCAACAAAGCAATCTGATTGGCACATTATAGAGCACACCGATCACCAAAAAAGGCTTTAAGCCTACCTAACCACTCCTAATCCTAACAATCTTTAACAAACTTGTCATCCAATCCAAATACAAAATCTATAGTTACGTAGCAAAAAACCACTAAATAATTATCTAACTATTCATTTAAAACAAGAAAAAATATATAAATAAACCCTAAATTGAATCAGCATCACATCATATGGTATGGAACGTACGGATCTAGCTGCCTAGCACACTATGTTGATGCATGATTTACACAAGCCCAACAAGATACTGACAAAATATAACTTTAATCACATTTAAAAGGGCTCGTTACATTACAAAGTCCACAATGAACAGGAGACTGATTATCAGACTTTTTCCTTTTTGAAGAATATATCCTTTTTGGAGCCATAGATGTGACCAAATCTATATTTGAAAGGCAATTCAATGCAATGGTGTAAAAATGTAAAATATGTTTCTGCTGGAACTAATGCAAACAACACACACTTGAGCCAGGGTAACAATAATTTGGAAAGTAGAGTGATGGGTGGTGTGCTATGAATCAACTTGTATATTGTAAATAACAGTATTACGCTGCTTTAACCAAATCAAGTCATACAAGACTAAATGGTAAGCTATGATATAAATTTTTCCAAGAAAAACAAATGATATATGCAAATATTTTAGGAATGTGAAGTCTAATAATTGATATGCAATGTTTCACCATAATTCCAATGGAAATTCTAACACTTTCATGACCTCCAGTTTAACTTTCTTAACTCCATACTCCAATTAATTGAAATGCAAACCATATCCAGTCTATAAATAACAATGAATAAGAATAAAGAATTATTCTCATCGATAAAATAATTACAATTTTTTTTTATGGAAAATAAAATAATTAAAATTTTACTCTTTTTTTTTTTAGAATAACAATTTACTCATAGTGCTTGATTTCAGTAACAGGTATGAAAGGTTTACTCATATGTTGCTGGATTTCAGTAACAGATATTAAAGGACATGGATCAAGAAATAAAGACACCGAGCTAATGGCATGACTAAATGACATATATATACAGATGCAAAGCGTTTGCAGATACAAGCTCTAGTGCAACAGATCTAAGGACCTCAAACAAAAGCAGATGATGATAGATGAAAAATTTGACCCATAAACAACAACTCACCAGATATGCTAGTCAATTACAGGCATCAAGTGGAACATACAGTCACCTCTCTCTCTCACAATCGGAAATACAGTGGCAAATATGAAGAACTATCATGATATCAGATCAACATATAACATCACCGAGTAAATACAAAACTTACCGTCACAAAAATCATGTCAGCACCATAAACGGCTTCCTCTATCGACTCTTTGCTCTCCTTAGCAGCATTTGTCCCGATATCAGGATTCCCACCAGCACCAAGACCCCTCGTCAGCTCCTGACCGATCTGCAGCCGATGCTCAGGATAAACAGGCGACATCCTCATAGCTTGGACATCTGTGTTAACGATCCAAAACTCCACGCCCTTCATCGAGCTCTCAATCATTCTATCTACTGCGTTCGAGCCACCGCCCCCAACACCTATGACTTTGATCTTGGCTGCATTGTAATTCTCCGGAATAGAAGAGTCATTCAAGTTCTCAGTGATAACATCCTTTCTTGTACTAATAACTGGGTCACTTCCCTCTCCCCGTAGCATGGACACTTCAGGGTGGAGATCCAAGAAAGAGTCTTTATTGTGATAAGGATTGACGTTATGGGACTTCACAGAACATTTGAAATGATAAGGTCTCTTATAATCCTTTTTTAGAGCATTGGGTCTACATAGTGGATTCTCTGATGATACTTTTCCTCTGTTTATTGAAACTCCAAACGAAGCCCAACTATCGCAGGGACCAAGACACGGCAAAAGTGTTGTCATCTCAAATGGGCAAATCAACAAGCACAATGCGTGAATATGAGACCTTCTATAATACAATCAACCAAATGTCTGTGACTCCGTCATTGAACGCTCCTCATAAGCCCACCTATGAATCATCAATCCAATTTACAACTGATTAAATTGGGGATGGAGAAAATCACACAGAATGTAAGCTAAAGTAAAACACGTTATGATATAAATAAACATACAAACCATAAACAAATATACAAACAAAAAGACACCACAAATCCCATATCTAATACTTTTGGAATTCCAATGCAAAGAAAGCATGCCTTATTCTGCATTTTACATGTACGAGACTATATGCCATAAGACCCATGCGGTGTATTGGAGTACAGGAACCACGCGTAATGATTATCTCTTCCAACACAAAAGGTTATATATAGAAAACTCCTGGGCAGTCATCACTTCTCTCCTCAAAAATTGGGTCGTCAATATTTTAGGAGTGGACACACCATCTACTATCATGGGTAACTCATGGTGAGGGGTGTAAGGTATTGAGATTTTATTTCTTGTGGGTGTTCACCATTCTGAGAGAGGTGCACTAAGTTCTTCTTTTACTTTGTTTTCTTGGAGATCCCTTGTCTCCATTTTGTTTGGGGGTTTCTTTGATTAATAAGATGCATCTATCTTTCCTCTCAAAAAAAAAAAAAAAAACTATATGTGTTTTGTACAGTCAGAATCTGTGTCCATTTAGTTTAGATAATTTGCAACATTCTTCATAATTTAAAAAACCACCCCTCATCGTCGTCGTCATTTTCACACCCAACATAAAAAATTTGCATGTATTTCTAATATTAATGGATCAGAATACATCTAGAAAACAGTTTAATTATCTCCATGGTTTACCATGCTTATCCTATAATCTTCTAACATAAACTTTAGTGTGCCAAACGGAACCGCCTCCAAATATTTGTAGTACGCTCTTGTGACTGTGTTCAGACCCAAATGCACATTCACGAGCTGATATTTCTAATTGCACATTTGCACCCCCCCACCCCCAAAAAAAAAAAAAAAATTGGAACAAAAAAAAAAACATTCACATTGATAGATGCAGATTTATGAATTATGAACCAAATCATCCACCGAAAAAAAAAAAACAAAAAACAAAACCAAACCCAACAATCAAAACAGAAAGGCTTCATTGAGACATTATAAAAAAGAAATCATCGTTTTGAAAACCTAACCCCTACAAAAACCCACAAATTCGATCACACACCAAAACAACCACATCAAGAAGGGAAAAAATTAGGCGTCAAAAAGAAAATCGAAGACCCTTTTTTTCCAAAACAACCCCAAATCATCGAAGAAACAGAAGATAAAACCCACCATACAATCAACCAAGAAGAAGTTGAAAGTGATGCAATGAAGAGACCTTGTGACGGCGATACAGAAACCCCGAGTGAGCACTAGCAACCACCTTGAATGTGAGCGTTTGTTGGCTTCTGTGTCTCTCGATACACCCGATCGAGACAGAGAGAGAGAGAGAGAGTGTGTGTGTGTGTGTGTGAGTTTTCACGAGTGTGACTTCAAAAGCCAATTAAAAAGTGGAGCGAGACAACGATGGGAGCTGTTGTCGGCTCGGCCGGGCATCCCCGAATTAGGTCGAGGGGGCATTCTGAGAATAAAATTTGTGGGGGAATTATATATAAACCCCTTGTTTTGTGGTAATATCTTTTTGAACCATTTAAACCTCCAAAAAGATTTTATTTATCCTGATAGCTATATCATGATAGATAATTATCTGTGCAAATTTTTTTTTTTTTTGTTAGTTTTTTATTCTTATTGTAAAATTTTAAAATAATATTTTTGTTTGATTCATTTTTTATAAAAATGATGATAAATGATACATAATAATTGGATGAAAGTTTATGTCTTTTTAATTGATAATTATGCTCTTGTATAAATTATTTGTGTTTGTTAGTTTCGATGTCTCTTGTAGAGATAGAGAGGTTGGTTTTTCTTGAGCGGTGTCTTCCAAATCAAGGGGATAGGTTGAGGGGGCGTTTTGAGAATAAAATTTGTGGGAAAATTTAGACATAAACCCCTTGTTTATTATGGTATCTTCTACACCCATTTTGAAAAAAGTTTTTGTGTCATTGGTGACCAAAACATATAAAAAAAAGCATTCAATTTATATTAGTATGTACATTATTTTTCATAAAAAATTTATTTCACTAGTTAAGTTAAGTATTTAATTCAACAAAAGAATCAAAACATGTGTGGATAATAAACGAGATTCTTCGTATATTTTTATTAAAAATAACTTAGAAACATTCCTTCCTTACATTAAAATGGATTGTGTTTTTGGCTTAAAGTTACTTATAAAATTTAGATTCTTTAAAGTTACTTATTCATTTCTTGGAATCTTAAAAAAGATTTTTTATTGTATACAACTAAATTAAAAGTTGTTTTTAATTAAATGGGACCATTAGGGATAATTAGGCACACCTTTAGGTTACTTTTGATGTCTAGCTTGATGAAAATCATCAGGATGCGTTTGGGACTCGGCATTCGAAGAATCAGGAGGTGGTAGAAAAACAATGTTTTCACAGCTTCTTGAAGGTGAAAAAAAATCCTACAGCACTGGCGGATCACTGGGGTTCAAAGGCTAAAATGGCACGGAGGGAGAGGAGTTGTCACGTTTGCAGATTTTACTTCACGGAGTGAGGCTGATGGAGGATTCCTCTGGATGTCATTACATGGTTCCTTTACACACACACACAAAAGGCCATTGAATGAAACAAACTGTTCATTCCAAACATGGGCTTAATGTACCTACTAATAGATGAAATAACATTGGATAAACATAGGTTACTAAAAAAGAATTAACAGTGTAGCCCGTGATAAAGTTTACATTTTCTTTCTTTGATAAATTTATCATGGAGACATAAACCCCCTTAAATAAGTATATCACAAGCCTAAATAAAATCATTTGATAAATAAATAGAGTTTATTCTAACCCATCAAAGCATAATCATTATCGTGTTTGTACATACTAAATCAATATATTTATTTTTAAGTGATGAACATATATGTTCTTCATTTTCATCCAAGCATTGTAGATGTAGAGTTATACTACCTCCAGATCAAAATCGCATACAAAAAAAAAATGTGAAACTCAGAATTAACAAATACATTATAATAGTGTATCCATACAGTTTAATAATGTACTCATAATAGTTAACAATGCACCTAGATTATATAACAATGTACATAGCACATAACAACATACATTTCACAAAACCAACAAGTAGGACACATAGAATTATTTACCTCTGCCTTTTTCCATAGAAACATTGGACGTTGTCACTGATTCCTTCTTCACTTTTTCTTGGAATGGGTTGTGGTGGATTCTTTGGAAAGAGTTTTGATGGCTGGGAAGGAGCTTTGGATTGTATTATATTTGGGGATTTCATTAATGACTTGAGATAAATTTTTAAGGAAGATCCTACATAATGTGCAAAAAAAAAAAAAATAGAAGCTAACAAACATGTACACTTACAAAAAAATAACAGTGTACACAAATAAAAATAACAATAAATACATGGCAATGGGTCACTGTAATGTATTTTTATAACTAGATTTCATTATAACATCTAACATGCTCTTAGACATTCATTAATACTTCAAATGTGCATCTATCATTGCTAACAAGGGCAAATGGAACAATCCAATTTAATGAATCCTCTATTCAAGCTTATGCTATTCTTTTATATGTTTGGATTGATAGATAGCACAATGATATGTGTTATTTCATATTATTATACATTTGGAGTGTATTAGGTTCATGTATGCTTAGGTTATATCCTAAGTTGCATGTTTGGCTTGATTCGGATTTAATTTTGTTAATATCCAAGATGACGTAGTTTAAATTTGATTTTATCACGGGGCATTCAATTTTGAGTTAGCTTTCATGCAAAAGTGGAATCAGATCATCTGGATTTATGTAGCGAAAGTTATGAGTGTTTTTCCAATTATACCCTTGGGATGAGAAAAGTCTAGCAGCAGCCCTGTTTGATGTTTAGCTCACATTTTAGAATAGTGGGAGGGGTTATTGGATCTTGGCATAAACATGAAATATGTAGATAATCTTCTTGGCTTTCAAATGGATGTTGAATTGCATAATTCGGAGCTAGATTTTGGAAGTTATGCCTATTCTAGTGAAGCATGTTCAGAAATTTTTAGTCAGGGACAGTTTGATCATTTTGTCCCCACCAAATCAGTGATGCAGGGCAAAAGGGGGGGTTTTGTTGGCATTTTTGAGGGTCCAGCAAAGAAAATATGAGAGAGAGGAGAAGAAGAGGAGGAGGAGAGAATATGAGGCTTTGATCGTTAAAGGTGAGGGAATCTATATTAATTTGTTTTCTTTTCTTACATTTGTTGTTTCTGCTGCTCTCTCTTTCTCTTATGATCATTTAGAATTTGATTTCTGGTGAATGAATCCATGATGTGCTTGGGGGATCTTGGTGGATCATTGTTGGAGGAGTGGTGAGAGGATTGTTTATTTATGTTGGGTGACTTGTGTATGTTTGTTTTATGTTGCTCACCCTTAATAACCCTTCCTCTTTCTCTGTTTTTGCTCTCCTTTGTGTGGACCAGCAGTGGTTGGGTTGAGGAAGAGGTGGTGATAGTGTTGGGAGGCTGGAGATGTGCTTAGAGAGGTAAGGCAAATTTATGTCTTGTGAAGATACTTGTGAATTTGATATCTAGAGACATATTCTGAGTATTGTGTTTTCATGTGATATGTACATCTATGTGTCTAGGTCTTATATATGAAATTTGGTGTCATAATATTACCTGTGTTGTAAGTTATAAGCTGTTTTGTAAGGATTGTCCATATTCGAGTGGGAATTGACCAGTTTCTGAAAATATTTAATTTTGGGCATTTAGAGATTATCAGATTATGATGTCTTCATAATTCCAGCATGTCAATGAATGTGTATGATTTATTTCAGAATTATTGGATGAGTATTTGGTGCTGTGGAGATCAAAGAGTAGGGTTGTTTGCTGCAGATGCATCAATTTTACATGACTATGTCAATGAGTTATTTTTGTGATGTTTTCTTGCTGATTTATAGGGAATTTAATTGAATGATAGCTTATGGATGAATGGTTTTTGATGGTGTAGAATAATTGATTTAGTAGTTGAAAGTATAGGGTATATTTTGGATTTGTTGGCTAGGATCTTAGTATATGTTCTGGATTATTTTTTTATGCGTGGATGCTTTATTCCTTGGTTGAGCTGATGATGTTTGTCTGTCAGAGGGGTGTTCTCAATGTGAGGAAATGTGGTGATCTTGTGTTTAAGCTTGTAGTAGGAATGGCTATACTCCCATGAGTCCAGTAGCGATCGCGCTACCGTTGGACTGTCCGAGGCGTGTGATTCACTGCGGGACTTAGTACTTGTATCTGTGAGTGGATCTAACTTGGCATTTTGATAGTATAGTTCCATACAAAGTCATGTTTATGGTATCTTTGATATTAATCAAGTATGCATGACTATGGTGGCATTCATAAATGATAATATGACATGGTTAAGTATATTATAATTGAAATGCATGATTATCTTGCTATATATATAATTAGCTTGGAATGTGTAGTTAAAGGTAGGATTTGATATTATTGTATCATGTCATATCTTGAATGCATGCTCATGATCTATTATTGTTAGTGCTTGCATGTTATGTTCTAATATCAGCATGGTCTATAGATCTTCGTCTAATGATCTGGTTAAAGACATTGCTAGGGATAGGGGTTTGATCGTATGGGTCAGATCATGTTACTTGTTGTGGTTTACCTCGTAGGTCCTCGATCGGTGTGTGTATCGAGCATGTTTGGGGTGGCCTAATTATGATATTTCGGGTGAGTTATGAGTGTGCACCTGCAGTTGAGGTGAGGGTACACTCTGGGTGTCCTTCACGAGAGAGCGTTTTCGATGTTCATTCTGGACGCCCACGGTACCTGATAGTTCAAATCGGCTACGCGTCAGAGTGGTTGGATGACGGAGAGCCTTAGCCAAGATATTGGGTTTGTTGGCCCTGTTTGCAAAGTGATGGTACCTAAGGCGGGATCCATTGATGCAGTTTGTGATGCAGTCGGGCTTTGGTGGATTTTATGGGTGGAGTGGTACTCCGTGTGTTGGTCAAGCCGCTACATTTGCAGAAATAGATCGCCTAAGAGAAGTCACTACGTGACAGGAGGAACTGTGAGGCATTTGTGTGTAGTGGCATTTCAGTCACTAGGATATATATAGCATTGCTAACATGGGATGGATCCCCTGGGGTATGGGACGCAGGCTGGTCGGCTTATTTATGTATATTTTATGGATGTGTTGGGAATTGGACTATGAGGTGCCTTGTGGTTAGGTTCATTTATTAGGCTTTCATTGGCTTACACCCTATTTTTATGGGTTTCATCCGGGTGTTTCGCAGGATCGGTAAGTTGGGTGTTGTTGAAGGTTTTGTGGGCCTCTTGGTGATTTGGTGAGCCTGTCTGCTTCTTGTTTTTTTTTTTTCGTACCATGTGTTTTGTTATCATTGGTTTGTATCTGGCTATACTTGTAATTATGACTTATGTTCACACGGGACGGTGATTGTGTATTCTTCTGAGGGCCACTATTATCTGTTCTATGGCCTTGTATTGTTCATTTATTTATTCATATAATTTTCCGTTGTTGTCTATTGTGCTTCAATCATTTATTTTTTTATGATTTATTCAGATTATGATATACTCGGTATCATTCACGTGTCACCCCTTGGGGACGACTGCTCCTGGGGCGTGACATCAATTTTTCCAATAAAGATGAATTTGTGTATGCAACATACTAATTTTTTCATGAGAATCTATAAATATAAAAATCGAGTGTTCTTTAATAACTATGAATCAATAATCTGGGACATCACATGGAATAACATAGGACAACATATGTACTAGTATACCATATGACTTAAAAACGTACCCAGAATCCATAACAGTGTATCAAGAGACCGACATGAAACATATTACTCAAGCAAAGGAGACGAATGATGCTATAACATGGAATATATCACTCAAGTATATCATACATGAAAATGAGTACCACACATCTAATTTGGACCTAGACATTCATTTGAAGAACCTAGTTTGAAAAAAAACATATTAAAATAGCTTACAATGGGCAAATTTTAAATGTAACGAGAGAGTTTTCAAAATGTTGAAACAAGAATTTTTTTTTTTTATATAATTTTAATAAATTGCTGACTTGGGTATTTTTAATTCATAAAAGAAATTTTTGTTTGAGTTTTTTTTTCGGAAAACTTTTTTTGGATCGAGGGTGATGCCCATCTAACGCCACCGTGGATGAAAAAAAAAACCCGTTCATTCGGTGGACGTTTCAAAACCTGGAGACGTTTCAAATCCTTCCATTCCACGTGTTCAATTTTCATTGGCAGGGTCCAGGGCATATAAAAAACACGCGTCGCACGTAATACCAAAGTTTCTCCCAAAAATCGATTTTTTTGGGATGGCTTCTACGATGTTGAAGGCGATGGCGGCGGCGAACGTGCGGCGGCAGGCGTTGAGCCTGACCGACGTCGCGGCGGAGAGGATACGCGGCCTTCTGAGCGTCCGCCAGAGACCCTTCCTCCGCCTCGGCGTCAAGTCTCGGGGATGCAACGGCCTCTCCTACACCCTCAATTACGCAGGTTCTTCTCATCCCCTCCGTTGTCTTCATTTTATCACTTCAGATTGAATTTTTTGGGTTTCTGTTTGTTTTGGTCTTTTGATGATGTGTGTCCCGTTTTCGGTGAATTTCTATCTCTCTCTCTCTCTTGATAAGATTTGGGTAGTTTTTTTTTTTAATTATTTATGCCACTGAAGATTGAAAAGGTTAGTGGGCTCATCAGCGAATTTGGGTTTTTCAAAATTCCGACTTGCGCGAATTGATTTGGTTGAGTTATCGGAAGATCATCGTTGTTGGGTAGAGAGAGATGCCATTTAATTATGTTGCACATAAGTAATTAAGAGTATCTGTTACACACAGTCCCCATTGCAGCTCCACCTGCAGTCCCATATACCTCGGTAGTTGTCCAACGAGGCATATAGTTTGTTGGAAATTTTTTATATTTTTCTTAAAATGAGTCTCCTATTCAATTTGTTGCACTATATACTTCATATTTTATAAAAGTGTGTATATATATACAATATATAAAAATTTGTTGGTATACACTTCATTAGATGAGGTATACTATATATAAAATAAAAAATTCAAAACGGTTGCAAATTGCAGGCGGGACTGTAAACGGGTTGTGTATAAAATTTTCCAATAATTAAAATTAGACCTAGTTATGGTGATCGTTGCCACCTTACACCATGCCAGCTTATCACAACATTTTTTTTCTTCTGAATGTTCCGATTTGCTATGATGTTGAGTCAAGTGTGAAATCAGCATCAATATATGGGCACAGAGCTTTTGATGCATGATACAACGATTATCATCGATTGTGATGTGTCCCCATTTTTCATAATCATCAGTGTCTCCATGTTCGATTGATGACAGAAAAGGTCATGGTGAATCGTGTTGGTTTTGTTTTCTCTAAGGGTCTGTTTGAAAACAAAGATTGAAAAATAGCTTTGCGTATAAAATTGCTTTTTCACTTGCTTTTTGAGCATATACTTTTATGGGCTGTTTTTTGTTTAATCCAGGAATCACGTTTGTTGTTGTTAGTAGAAGATCTTTTTGCATATTTGAAATCAGGGTGTTGTGCGGCTACAAATCAATAATTAAAAAGCACAAAAGGGCTACATAACCTTTTTTCCCCCATCTTCACCAAATAAACACTCATCCTCACCAAATAAAAACCCATCGAGGGTTTCACCACCACCTCCCATTCTCTCTCATCTCACCGTGAACATCTCTCTGACAGTCTGTCCTCGAATATTTTCACTCCCAACCGTGGCTGCCGACCGTCAACCCTTGCCAGCGTGCTGATCGTGGTCTTAACTAGCCGTTTTCAATCAATCTTTTCATCCTCTCTTCCAAATGCAAACTGTTTTGATGTAGGGTTTTTTAAATGTGTCTTGTTAATGAGATCCTCACAATTTCCATTAATCAGACCTTCCATCATTTGGGGTTTCAAGGGGAGACAAAAAAAAAATGAACAGGAAGAAGAAAGTATTCGAGGGGTTCATGTGGATATAGGGTTGTAATTTATGAAAATGTATGGGTAATATGGTTTTTTTCATAGCTGTGGTTTGATTTCAAAATACAAAAATCTCGGAAAACATACCTTCTTTCGCTTTATAAATCACAGATTTCAATGCACATTTTTAACAGAATCGGCAGGTGGCTTTTTATTTAAGCAGTGGTGTTTGGCATCCCGTTTGAGATTTTTAGCTTTTTTAAAAGCTAAAAGCAACCTCAAATGGGTTGCCAAATGGGCCCTAAGTAAAATGTTACGCAAAGTCCATTGTGTCCTCTCTCTTACTTTAGTGTTTTCGGAGTACATGTCTCACGGTAGAAAAAGAACAGTACGTTCTCTGTTAAGTAAAATATGTGCTGATCTATATATACCTCATCATGCCAGTTTGTCGATTTCAGTCAAAAAATTCTTCATGTAGAATAAGTCTTGAAGACATTCTTTTTTTTTAATGAAAATTAGGAGAATCTTATTAGAAAACAGAAACTCTCCAAATAAAAGAATCAGTCATAAAGACATCAAGTAAATGCTTTTCCTAGAGAATTTTTCTAGAAGGAGAGTTCTTCTGGAAGTCTGGAACTAGGAATCCTGAACTATAGGATAATGGCTTGGGTTAAGGAATTGTTGCTTATGGGGATGAACCGATGAATTAGTTGGATCAAATTCTCAATTCTGGGGCTGTTGTGCGGTTCGGAAGTTTTGATGGTTCACAAGTTGAATCAGAATATGTAATTGAGTTTGAGACAGAAGGTTATGCACCATGAGTGTTAAAATAATTATTATGCTAAGTTATTATCCATTCTTGTATTGGTCATTGTTATAATTTAATCCAAGGAACTTTATGCTGCTTTGACTATGAACTTGTGTTTTTCACTCAATTAGTTATGTATGATGGTTGGATTTTATGTTTCATTATGTACTGAAAAGGTTTTTAAAATATTCCATCTAAACTAATTGAACTTATCATCAATGATTCTCCTTGGTTATCAAAAACATGAAAACAATAGAATAGCGGGTAAATCAAACCTGGATCATAAAATTTCTCTCTGGATTTCGTTCAGGAAAAGGCTTCAATCTTATTGAAATTACATCAACCATTCCCTTTAAGAGTTTTACTCTGTTCTATGGTTTTAGTGTCCCTTTTTTTTCTGTCTCTCCCCCAACTTCAATTAAAGTTGAAATAACACCCAAGACAGAAAGGGGTACTCGATGTCTTCCCCTACCAAAAAGACATTACAGAAGAACCTTACCTATAGGCATATCCATGGCCCTTACTCCATATAAAAGTTCCCCCCAATTCAACAACAATAGGCAGTATTTTTTTTTTTGAAAAATTATGTTGTAATATTTTAATTTAGATGAATGATGATTAATGAGGTATATGAAAACTTCAAAGTTGCATCCCTGGAAAACAACTATTGCAAAATTCTCCTGGAAGCCTTACTACCTCTAGAATAGGGATGAGAAGTGGTGCAGAAGAACCTTGGGAAATCCCTAGTTTGTAATGTTGTATTTAAATTGTCTTATGGTCTGTAATCAACCATTCTCTTCTGTCTTGTAGCATAGATCTCCCAGAAATTAATACAAGAATAGAGAAAATAAATAAAAAAGGAACACCAAGAAACATCTTCCAATTTCGTAAAACACACGAATACCAAGAAACATATCTACGTGAGAGTGATCCGTGTTCGATATGAATTGGTTCCACAATACCATCACACCCCTTGCTAACCTTCTTGCATTGAGAACCTGCCCACTCACGAAGCCAGTCCTCATTAATGATAAGGATGAGTTCCTCATACACATCCTCTATCTTGGGTTCTTGCACCACTAGATATCCTCTGTGTCCTCACTAGCTCTCTTTACATAATTTGACTTTAAGATCCCTCTGATATTCCTATCCACAATCTTCAGTTGATGCAGTCTCATTGATCCCTTATCAGTGATCACCATCCCAACATCTTGGCATGTACAAATCCAAAATGGATGACATTTGCCCCCAAATATTTTAGCTCCTTGTTTCAAATATTCCTACGGGCACCACTACTTCCTCTTATCATGCTACCTCAACATGTCAATCTGACAGACGTAATTAAGAGATATCTGGACAACCTCTACCTGTCATTCCTTCTCCATGATTAGTTTATGCAATTGGCTATGAGCTTCGTTTGGGACATGTTTTAGCTTGTTGAAGAATCTCGACGATAAGGTTTCAGAGATCTTTTTTGCTATCAACATTTAAACAAAGGACCAAAAGCGAAAGATAACACTTGCATGTTGGTATTTAGATTGCATATAAATTCATGGCATGAGTGATGTTTTTATCTCAATTTTGATGAAGAACTCTGGTTTCTGCTTTACCGATTATGAAGCTAATATATATGCATTCATCCTGATCCACCATCTTCAACTGTTGCCTCTCTATCTCTCTATAATATTGTATTATTTTCTGTTTCACTAATAACATTTGTTTGGCTGGAAATCAGAAACCAGAAAAATGTGTGTGTGTGTGTGTATATGGTTTCATCATTTTGCCTCAGTAGATGGCAATCTAAGTGTAGCACTATGACCAAAGTTGTAAATGCATTGACCATGTATCTTCTATCTCACATCCTGGTGCATCACGATTGTTCTGCAGATGAAAAAGGAAAGTTTGACGAGCTGGTGGAGGATAAGGGTGTCAAGATATTGATCGATCCGAAAGCACTCATGCATGTCATTGGAACCAAGATGGATTTTGTTGATGACACTCTGAGGTAACACACTCCTTTGACTCTGCCATCTGCTCATATTTCTCTTACAAAAACAGTCTTTAAAATATCGATATATCGCACATATGCCAGTACATATGGCATGCTCAATTGTGAAGAGCACCCTCATATTTTGTGCACATGCTCTTGAGATCTATGTAATTTTCATAAAAACAAATAATAAAAAGTGTTGATTTGTCTGACTTATTGGAAGAATCATGTCTATTAAATTTTGGTAGAGTTACTTCTTGTTCACTAAGGGGTCCTCGGTTCGAGTATAACTCCTGCTGATAGGAGAAGATTTTTACTAGGAATTTAAACACACACACACACAGATACCCCAAAATAAATCTGCTAAAATTACAGATACCACTGCCTGTGTTGTGTGTGTTTGTGTGTCATATTTATAGCCACTGTTGTCATTGTTGTTGTTATACAGGTCTGAATTCGTATTTATCAATCCCAACTCTAAAGGACAATGTGGTTGTGGAGAATCTTTTATGACAACGAGCAGCACAGGAGCTTCTAAATCAGGTGGGCAGTAGCTGAAGCCCATTTTATTAGCTCGTCCCTCGGGAGTTTCACGTTTGTATATGAATAATATCTTATAATTTGAGGATCGTATCTTCATCGAATGAGAACTCTCGCAGCTTCACCACATAATTGGAGCTCTTTTGCTCTAGAGAACAAGACTGACCATTCATCTCTCTTTCGATGATCTTTCGAAGAGAATTTTGTCAGGCATTGGATGTATAATGTAATTCTTTCTTTTCTTTTCTTTTTGTTTTTCCACATTGTATCTTGTCAAAAAGAAAAGAAAATGTTGTTCTTACTGCAGACAGCAGTAATAATGTTGTTGATGTGTTCAGAAGTTCACTTCAATATTGACTGTTCAGATAAACTTGGTTTTGGTGAGTCTCCCCTCACTGTAACAGAAACACAAGATTCTGGTGAGACATTGAAGGGAACAATGACATGGCTTTCTATGATTTTGAAAGTACTATGTTTTATGGTTTTATTGGAATGGTTTGCTGTCTAATATGTTACTTTATGTGGGTTGGCTAGACTCAGCTTTTTTGTTACATGAAAGGTATCCACAGACATTGTGTATGCTCTGCTGGAAAGGAACTTTGATTTTAAGGGAGAAGTGTGGCTTGATTCGTGATTGAAGATCTCAAACCCACAATTCTTGATAAGTGCTTTTTGTAGCTCCATTCACGCGTTTTGAGAGTATATACTTATTAATACATTCATTTATAAATAAAGGAAGTGAAATAAAATGTATACTCATATAAATTAAATGTTTGTGTTTTTTGGTTATTTGTAATATAGCATATGGTACATTGGAGTTGCATATAGGTCACCCGAATGTTTTTATTAGCTGCTTGAAGCCTTGAACTATTCAAGAAATTATTTAAAAATTTCAAAAACTAATTTTCTTTTCAAAAACAATTAAAAGAACTTAGCCCTTTTTATAAAGGGGAAATTAATTAGGGTCCCTGAGGATACCACTGTGATAACAAAGGACTCACTTTGTTCCAACAGAAGAAGAAAAAAACTGTTCTTCAATGGATGTTCTTCAATGGCTTTTCTTGAGGCGAGATATTTGTGTGTAAATCCTGACGAGAAAGCAAAATCTTTTCTTCAATAGCTTTTCGAGGAGAGAGAGGGTTTTTCGAGAATGGGAAGAGAGGGGGAAGCGAGAGTTGTTTGGGAATGACAAGGGTGGACGGATGGAGGGGCGATTTGGGGGAGAGAAAATGGGAATTGTTGTTTTTTATTTTCCAAGGAGAGGGGAAGGGTTTTTTTTGGGGGAGAGAGTGGGGAAGGGTTTTAAACATTTTCGTAGAGAGATTGAGAAAAGAATGGAGAAGAAAGATATTGTGTATCTGTTTGGAGGGCAAAACAGAAAATGAAAACGGATATTAGGGGGCAGTTAGTAAGAGGAATCCAAGATAATAAATTTTGGGATGAAAGACTTATGATTAAAGTAAAAAATTGTTAATAGTTGAGCATCCTCGTGAACCCTCATAAAAATTCCTATTCCTATTCTACCCTTCCATTTTAACACCCCTCATCTCTACCCCTCTCTCTCTCTCCTCAACATAAACCCTAGCACATTTTCTTGAGAAACGTTTGACTTCATAAAAAAAAAAAAAAACCCCGACAGCGAGATCCACCAACGCCGGCCCCCACCTCGACGAGTTCCACCGACGCCCTCCCACCTCGACGGGATCCACCAACGCCTCCCCTGTCGTTGGTCCACCCGATCCGCGCCGCGAAGGAGGTGGCTGTTCGCCCGATCCACGTCGACCACGCCGTCGGTCACATCTCTACTAAGGTACAGAAGGACATTGGGTTGAGGGGTTCCATTCAAATCTTTTTTGCTTTATCTTTCACACATATATACATATCGAGGCAGTGATGATTTTTTTTTATTGGTGTTTGGGAATCACTGTTGCAGACACTATGTTATTGTCCCCAGCATCCATTCATGAAAGGGCAAAAAAAACTTTGGATGGCCTGATCTTTTGATTTAGGAAATCGGTTTTTTTTTTTCAACTACTGATTTGGCTATTTGTTTGGGTTGAAATTTCTATGAGAAAAGAGGAATCTGAGCCTCTCTTTTTCTTCCTCTCCCAACACTCTTATCAGTTGATAAATTCGGGTTTTGAAATCCAGTTTTTGGTTGGGCTGTTTCTTGTTGTATTTCTTGTTGGGTTTTGAATTATGAGTTAAAAATGGGTTAAGGGGTTTCATTCAAATGTGATAACAATGTATCAGATTATGAGATTTTTTTGTTGGGTTTTGATTTTTTTGTTGGGTTTTGGATTATGAGATTTTTTTTTGTTGGGATTTGGATTATGAGAGTTTTTGGGTTGAGTTGTTTCTTGTTGATTTTTGGATTATGAGTTGAAAATGTGTGTGCAATTGGGGTATGTGGGGTTTCATTCAAAATGTTGAATTGATAAAAAAAAAAAACCTTTGAGGATTGTCCAATGATTAAGACATTGTACACAGATGATGAAGGGTGATAACAGTGGAAAGATGGGTTAAAGGTGATAACAGTATACACATATATGATTAAGGGTGTACTTAGACAAATAACTTCAATGCACTTTAAGAAAGATGGGTTAAGGGGTTCCTTGCATTCAATGTTTTATGCACTGCATGGGTTCCTTGAATTTCTCTATACTATGCAGCTGTCAGATTCTGTTAAAGTCCTCAAGCCAACTAACCTAATGCTCAGTGTTAAAGCCCTCAAGCCAACAAACATAACTCAATGTACACCGTTATGCTTCTTTTGTACACTATTATGCTCCTAATATGATATAGAAACTAGCTTAACATTGGTCATCTTAGTATCCAGGATTCTAACTTGCTAGGTTTGATTGTACTCTTTGTAGTTATAGGGATATCCACATGATAAAAGAACTCTAAAATTCACTGTTATGCTCCTCTAGTACACTGTTATGCTCCATATTAATGTAATTAAGGTACTCACTCCATTTTCTAGTAGATATCCAACCCACTTCTTCCATCTCACTGGTTGTTTTTTCAATTGTGAAATCTTATATTGTGCTGCCTCTACCTCTATTGTTTCGTGGTTGTTTTATGTCAATGGATTGGGGTGTCTGCCTTTTTAGTTATCCTAATCTCAATTAAAAACTGAGACTGAAGCCTAACATTTCTTTGAAACATATCTCCATTCAGTCTATTCATTGATGGACATAATACTTGAGAAATTATTAAATTAGGCATGGTCAACTGTTTGAAGATGTGAATAGGACTCCAAAATCTCCTAACAAATCACAGGCTTTGTTTGGAAGAAAAAATGAAAATCAATAACATTGATATAGAAACAACCAACTCAATAGCACCACCAACTTAAAATAAATTTAATTGAATCTTGACACCAATGGGTTTGTGTGAGTTCACATCTGATCCTCCATGGACTGCTGAGCAATACATGCATGAAAGGAAGATGTTTGTCTTTTGATGGAACTTGTCTTTTCTTGACTATGCAATTCTTTTTTGGTAGTTAAATATTGGGAATCGAATCCATGATCCAAACTCTTCCATATCTGATTTTATTTTTAAATAAAAAATGGGAAGAGGGGGTACCTCTACCAATCTGTCAACATGTAGTTCGGTTGAGATTAGCACAATATAAAGATTTCTGTGTACACCATTAATTATTGTATGTACACCATTAGACACCATTAAATGGTTAAGCTGAAAATTCACATTATTATGCCTATGTTTTTTCTGGATTATATATCTTTGTTAGACACCATCAAATGTTAACATTATTCTGAGTACACTGTTATGCTTCAT
The DNA here is from genome assembly GCA_030737835.1 of Acorus gramineus. Taxonomy (NCBI): domain Eukaryota; kingdom Viridiplantae; phylum Streptophyta; class Magnoliopsida; order Acorales; family Acoraceae; genus Acorus; species Acorus gramineus. Next base: position 25,045,980 of record CM060849.1, read on the forward strand.
TCGTACACCATTAACTTTTTCAACAAAGAGATGACATGAGAGAGTTAGGTACCCTGCCATCATTGAGAATATGCACTCTCCATTGAGAATATGTTCTCTCCATCAACAGCCTACTGCTTCTTATATTTTGATTGTGAAATGTGCAATATTGATTGGTATTCTATGTACATTATTCATTATTGTATGTGCACCATTAAATACCATTAAATTCAGAAAGCTCAATTGGAAGTTAAGATTCAGACCTCTATTTAGCTATATTGCTTTTGTCTTTGTAAGCCAAAACTCAATCTGAACATTAATAGTAGAAGCTTGAAAGAAACATGAATAACCTATATTTAGATAATGGAGTGTGGAAAGCATAAGTATCCTTGTATATTAGATGGTAGTTTACATTGTTAAAATTTATTGTATACTGTTAATCAATTTTTGTACTCTTATAACAAGAACCGTGAGGCCCTTTCTCCTAAAATCTATGCTAGTGCAGTACATATGGCGAGTACCTCATAAAGGGAACGAGCATGGAATAGGGGCAACATGACATACCAAGGTTCCGAGGGGAGTATGCCGCAAAAGTTATTCGAAAAGCGAAAGAGAGTGATGCTCGGATAACGAGTTTTCAAAAAGAGCATAAAAGTTATGAACATAATATGTAAATATTACTATGTTGTAATTTTGTAAATCTGTGGTGGTGATTTGAATAACAAATATTTGAAATGTTGAAAATCAGTGTGTTAATTTAAATAGCAGGTCGAAATGGCGTTTGAGATGTTTTATATATCAGGTTGAAATGATGTTTGAAATGTTTGTTGGCTATTACAAGTTAAACATGTTATATTGACTATTCTGTGTACATCGTTATAAATAATTTGTGCATTGTTATCTATTCAAGGATAGGGTATCTTATTTACATTGATTGTTATATGTACACTGTTATGTTTTACATGTACACCATTATGTATAGTCCGTAAACCATTATGTTAAAACAAAGAAGAGGTGGGGTTGGGGTTAATAAAGGAAGAAAAAATGGTAGAGTTAATTGAGGATGGATGGAAGGACTTAAACAAAATGGATGGATAGATGAAAGGATTTAAAGAAAAGTAAAAAAAGTCAAATGACTTTTTGTTATTATAGTGATATCTCCAGGACCCTTAATTAATTTCTTCAGTTTTTTTTACAAATCTTAACCGTTATATAATATTTTGTATCTTAGAAAATCAATTTCATGATATTTTTAAGTAAATTACATGGAATTATATACCATCTTTTTAAGGTTTTTTTTAGCAATATGTGAAAAACAAAATTTGAATAATAGTTTTTTATATTATATAAAATAGCTTTTGAAAATACTTTTCCATAAAACATACTATTATTAGTTTTTTTAGCAAAAATTTTTTGTAAGTGTTCAAAAAAAAAATTCAATTAAATATGATTTCCATCAAAACAGAATTTCAACCAAACTAGTTTGACGTTACAATCGACACACAATCATAGTTGCATCATTACAATCTACTAATATATCATATATTAGTAGATGGACAGAAACTAAATTATATGCTTTTTTTTCTTTACAAAATTATTTGGTTGCCATTTAATGCATTCTAAGCATATCATAACAGTTTATTCTTCCCAATCTCGACTATAAATTATGAAAAAATCTACATCATGGATCCCCCCACCAATCAATTCTGTAGATTTTTATATTCAGAATTTTATATTTCACCTGTAGTCAAGTTTTCTGTTTTAATATTCTATCAACTTACTGAAATTCTCGTATTGTTTTAGAACATTTTCATTTTAAAAAAATTATGAATATATTTTTGATATGTTTAAATTCTTTTATGATAATAATTGTGGTACTCAAAATTCAGTCAGTACAATTATATTTATTTATTTTTTGAAACACAATGAACGGTTACGATGTTCGATCTGTTGGCCCGGATGGACGGTCACGATCATAGCTGGGCAAGAGACCAGCTTGACGTAAGATGCTCCGCGATGCACAGTGCACGAAAAACGAAAACCAACCAAACCCGGCCAAATCTGCTTGACACATTCTTCCCCCAAAAATCAAACCATAATTACTATTTTGCCCCTCCCTGCTTTCGAAATCTTCCCCCAACAAATAAAATAAAAAATAAAAATAAACTCCGACTCAGTCTGTCGTTCTTTCAGTTGGATCTCTCTTGGGCTTTTGTCGATCAATCCGAGGAGGTGAGTCTTCGAAAGAAGATCTTTTGTTTTTTTTTTGGTCTTCTACGATACGTGTTGATACTTTGATATGATCACCAATCGATGAAAATCGATGTTCTTGGGTCGTTTTGCGAGGAACCCACATGTCGATTCTTGCTTAGTTTCATGTATTCTGATTTGGGTATGTTTGGGTTTTTTGATTTTTTGTGAGATTTGAGAACAATAGTTAAAAAAATTGAAATCAGGTTTCATTTCATGTGTTCCCTTTTGTGGGTTTAATTCTTAAGTGGATTTTATTTATTTATTTATTTATAATGAAATTTGAGTGAAAAATGTTTGTGTTGCCTGATTTTCTGATGTGGGTCTTTGTAACATTCAGTTTCATATGTCATTATTTCTTCTTTTATTTATTGTGAGTTCCCTCAATTATTGATTGTTAAATGATTGGTTTTCCTTTATGTTCTTTTTTTCTGTATGTGTTTTTTTTTAATTTTTTTTGTGATTTTTGTTTTTAAGTATTTCTTCTTCTTTTTTTTTTGGTCTTCATGCCTTGGATAACAAGAATGGTAGAATCACAAATCAATGTGATTGAAGATTTTATGATGGGAAGTGGGTGTTTTGGATTCGTGGAGACCGAATCAATCGATTATGTTGAATTAATTATTACGATTTTTCATTTTATTTTTTGAAATTATAGAGTCCTTTAACCCTGGAGTCCTTTGTCGGAAGTAATCTCCCCGCAGGGCAAAAACGATGAGGACTTGCTTAGGAAGAAACAATTTTCATGCCATTGTCGAAGTATTGGTTTTTCTTTATGTTTGCTGTGACCTTTTTTAGTGATGGTTTTTTAAAGTACTATCTTCTTTTTTATTGTCACTGTATGCCTTGGATAAAAAGAATGATAGAATCACAAGTCATAAAGTCAATGGGATTGAAGTAGGTGAAAATATAATATATATGATGGGAGGTGGATGTTTTTGGTTCTTGTAGATCGAATCAATCTATCATGTTTTATTGATTTTTGCAAATTTCAATTGCTTTTTGCAATCTTGGAGTTCTTTCTCATTGGGGGATTTTTTTCATGTCCCTTTTCAAGTTCAAATTATCCTGGTAGGGTGAATTTTGAAATGATTTTAAAAATTCCCATTTACAAAACCAAGATGCTTGATACATGTGATTTTGGTTGTATCGATGGATTACCTAATTCATACCATGGCACCTGTAAAGAAAATTCATTGCTTAACCATAGTTTTCATTTTAATCCATCCTTATGTCTACAACATTCATCATCTGTATTTGCATGTCTGCTTGTCACAAATTGTAGTCAATATTGTTTTATATTTTTTTTCTTAGTACTTGTAAATTTTCTCCCAACAGATTTACATCGGGGTGTTTTGTTGAAATTTGTTAATTCAGTTTTCTGTCAAACATTTGATTCATGCAAGGAGAAACATGTTTATACTTTATATACATGTTTTCCTCTTGCTTTTTATTTCTTGCCCCAGCTTGTGTTCCCAATTCTTTTCTTTTGGGAAAATGTTTTTTCATTTTAAATCATCCTTGTGTGTATAACATTATTCCTTTGTATTTGCATGTGAGGTTGTTGCAAATTGTAGTCAATCTGGTTTCATCCTTATGTGTATAATAACATTCTTCATTTGTATATGCATGTTTGCTTGTGACAAAATGTAGTCAATCTGGTTTGCGTCTAATGATAGTATCGTGTGATCTTGTTATATAGTCTTATGAGTTATGACTTAATCTGTTTAAACAGATTTCTATCCTCGAATGCAAGGGGGCTTTGGGAGTTATGTTGAAATTTGTTAATTCTCTTCTCTATTAATATGGAGAATCTCCCTGTTGAAGTCATCGGTAACATCCTATCGCGGTTAGGTGCCGCACGAGATGTTGTGATCGCCTCAGCCACCTGTCGGAAATGGCGCGATGCTTGCAAGAATCATCTCCACAAACTCTCCTTCAATTCCAATGATTGGCCCGTTTATCGAGACCTCACAACAAGCCGTTTGGAGATCCTTATCACACAGACGATATTCCAAACCACTGGTCTTCAGTGCCTCGAGATCTTCATGGATGATGTGGACGAGTTCTCAGCAGCACCTGTGATTGCCTGGCTTATGTACACTAGAGACACCCTACGAAGCCTTTTCTATAACGTTCGGACAACACCCAATGTGAATATCTTGGAAAAATGTGGCCGGCAGAAGCTCGAGACATTAATGCTGGCACAAAATTCTATTACAGGAGTCGAACCCAGTTACCAGAAATTCCCGTGCCTGAAATCTCTCTCTCTCAGTAATGTCAGTATCTCGGCCTTGGATCTAAGTCTCCTTCTCACTGCCTGCCCAAAGATCGAGGTTTTGGTTCTCATCAACTTGGAAATCGCAATGTCAGATGCTCAAGCGACGATGGAGCTCAGCAGCCCAACGTTGAAGAACATACATGTTGAGGCGATCAGCTTGGATAAGTTTATATTGGAAGCGGATAGCCTTGAAGTGTTGCAACTAAAAGATTCCACACTTGAGCTTTTTGAGCTCATCAGCAAGCGTTCATTGAGGCATCTCAAGATCGATGATGTGAGTGTCATTCATCTTGATATTGGTGAGAGCACGGAGCATCTTGAAGTTGTCGATGTTAGCAACTTCACGATCATGTGGCCAAAGTTCCATCAAATGATATCAAAATCATCGAAGTTGAGAAAGCTTCGGCTCTGGGGTGTGGTATTTGATGATGAGGATGAAATCGTAGATGTGGAGACGGTAGCCATGTGTTTTCCACAGCTTAGTCATCTCTCACTGAGCTATGATTTAAGAGATGGGTTGCTTCACTATGGCTTGCAAGGTTCATCTTGTTTGGAGAATGTGGTTGAATTGGAACTTGGTTGGACTGTAATCAGTGACCATTTTAGTCACTGGGTTGAAGGGTTACTAGAAAGATGCCCTAGCATTAAGAGGTTGGTCATTCATGGACTTGTCTCTGAGACCAAGACTCCAGATGAATGCCACACACTGGCCAATTTTACATCATCCATTGTCCGTCTCATGAGAAAATATATGCATGTCAATGTGCTTTTCGTGTATGAATAGAAGCTCTATGAAAGCACTAGTGGCCAAACAAATTTTGATCCAGGGCGTGTTGTGTTTTTCGGGTGATTAAATTTGTTGTGGGGGTAGAGTCTTGCCATTGATCTCCATTTGCTGTCCAGAACATCTTTCCTTTTCATGTAAGGAGAAACATGTCTTATATTCAATGTTTTCTCTTGCTTTTTATTCCTTTCCCCAGCTTGTGTCTCAATTCTTTTCTTTGGTTTAATATTATTTGCTGTTGTTGTTAGTTTCAATTTATGGATATCTTATACCTTGTAGTCATGCATTAGTTTGTTTTAGTCAAGACTAACCTGTGTTTTAGTGATTAACCTGTGTTCGCATGACCAAACAATATGATGATAAGCAGCTGGTTGTTTACCATGGTACAGAACCTTATACCATTGTCTATTACTCTACCAGGCATCATGGCAATATTTTTGGTAACTTTCTTAGTTGTATCCTACTTGGAAGAGATTCAGTTCTCAAAATATTACTAGTTTGACCATCATGAATTTCCATTCATGCATTCTCCCTTGGGTGGCATTCAGAAATCATGCCTATTATTATTTTAATTTTATTGAAAGAAGAAAAAATACATAATGATAATTAGTAAAGCCAGAACCAAAGCAGGAGCATTAAGTATTGTCTTCGTCTTGAGTATTAAGAACATAGATGCTTTGTTTGATTCCCTATGGGTGAGTAGAGCAGGTGAGATTATTGTTCATCATCTGAACCAGAATTTTATGACTTCTAATCTAATTGTCGAAGGGGATCAGTCCTTGTAATTGAGTGACCCTTATCTTCTGAGATTGAAAACTAGATTATTTTAGTGGTCGTTAAGTATAGGAGCATATTGAAGAATTTTGAGGATGATAACAGAAAAGCATTTTAGAGAGAACAAAGACCAAAATCTATGTATACAAAATAGTGCAGCCTATCTACCCCTCTTGTTCTCCTGTTCTTCCAATCTTTCTTCATCAATGATGTCAAGTAGGGCAGGGGTGCTAAGGGGGGATTTGATTTAAGTTTCTTCATCAATGTTCCTCCAATCTTTATTCCATTCCTTGAGGAATCTTGTTATGCCTGGCTTTCCACTGGGTCTTGCATCCTCTCGCAATCCCACTATGCCATTGTGGTGGAGTCTGTCTTTAACCATACATCTGCATGAAAGAGTTAAAAAATGTAAAGAGAGAACTTTGACCTATGCATCAAGAAACTTGTACCACCCAGGGCTATGTATACATGTTTTAAGACAGTGCATTGCTTAAAGAAGTTTCTTCATATTATTTCCATTATTAATTGGATTTTTGTGGGTAGTGTATACTGAATAAATCATTTGATGGTAAAGTCCCCACAGGATCAAACTGCAAGTTAAAAAATCAAGTTTTTCATTTCTTGGCATGCAAGTTTCATGTGCTCCCTTGCCCATACATTATAATGTTTGACATAATGACATCTACTTCAAATTCTGAATTCTTGGTATTCAGACGCACAATATAAAGAAGAAACTTATGCGATTCTATTGTTTTGTGTAGTATTTTATATGTATAGTTGCATATAATGTTCCAGTAAATATTGCTTAAGAAACATATTTTTGATGAGGTTTCGAGTACTGAATGTGTTGGAGCTTCATGTTAATGATAAATCCAAATGGAAGTTCTTTTTAGATTCTCTCTCTCTAGGCAGGACTCATTGCAATATGACAATCATTTAAATTGTTTGGAATTTGATGTCCCTTTTGAATGAATGAAAAAAAAATCATGTAATCCATGGAAAATCTTGGTACTTCACCAATGTTTTTAATGAAATTTCAATTATGAAGGCACTGCATTTGAAATTTCCCCTTTTCAACTGGATGTGGTTTGCGTCCAATCCGCGTTCAGTGCGGTGGTGATGGACACCCCCCATCATACGGGGGACAATGGTTCGAATGCTCCCGGAGACCGGAGAGAAAAATAAACCCTTTGGGCTGTGTGTGTGTGTGTGTGTGTGTGTAGGCTATATGACACAAGTCTGTGTTGCCCAGTCCGGGCCTTTCTGTACCAAAAAAAAACTGGATGTGGTTTGCACTATATTTATTCACTTGGAAAGTTATAGATAATCTATGACAGATTATATGATGAATTGTATGATAGTGAAGGCTTCCAGAAATGGACCATTGTGATTTCATATAGGCATTTCTGTTGGGCTCTTTGCAAAACACTATCAAGTGATCTGTTGTTTATATTGACCTGTTGATTATCAATAATTGAACACCCTGGATGATGGGATAACTTCTTTTATTGCTAAATTCCACTTGCTCCTTAATTACTTTCTTTTTCTGTGTTGAACTATCTGGATTTGGTTTATTTATCCTTTTCTGGTAGGTGTCCTAAGATTTTTGTATCAGATATATATGGAATCTATATTGAATATTAGAGGGAGTTGATCAGCAGCAGACAATGTAAATGGATTTATTCTTCCTTCTTTTTTTATCCCTCTGATGTTTAGAACAGGAGGCTTCATATCTTATTCAACATCAGCTGAAGAAGCAAAACAGCTCAATATCAGGTACCTCTTCCACATGGATTGTTTGAATTTTAGTTGCTAAAGAAAAAATCAAGTGGTTTCTCCATACTTTAGTTCTTAGGGAAATATGGAACAATATGTTCTCTGTTAATACTGAAGTTGAGGTGCAGGTGAATCTATATATTATGATCCTATCAATTTTACCAACTAAACTTTGGGAGAGTTTTGTTATTTGATATATATATTTGAAAATCACTTAATGCAGTATGTACTCCATATGTTAGCATATACCCTATTAAGAAAAACATAAAATATGCATTCCAATTCATATGAGTATATATATTTGAAAATCACTTAATGCAGTATGTACTCCATATTAGCATATACCCTATTAAGAAAAACATAAAATATGCATTCCAATTCATATGAGCATGTATTTTATTTTATTTTTAATAAAAGAATGTATTTCATATTAGTTAAGTATATATTTAAAAAAAATTTAAAAAAACTGATGTTTTTAATAGTGAATATAAAAATGACTGATTGTTTGTCACAGGAGTTAATTCATTTATTGATTGGATCTCTAGGACCTAGGATATGGACATGAAGTGTTCAGAAACAGAATATAAAAGAGAAAAAAATCTCATAAAAAAAGAAGAGAATTTAAAAGAGAGTCCATGCTTATAGTTGTTGAAATTTAAGCTCCTCCATTTGGACAAAGGACAGGTGGTTTGACTTTACTGGTCTCTTAAGAGCATCTCCAATGGGGGGTTGTTCTACTTTGAAGGATCCCATCGGAGATTTTGGATTTTTGAAGACCCTTCATCTTTAATGAAGTCTTCAATGCGAAGATTTTGTTGATTTGAAGACTCGTAAACTCCAATTGTGGATCTTTAATTTTGTTGGTGTGAGTTTTCAAATAACTATTTTGATTTATTAAAATTCTTACTCTACCTGTTGTTCATTTCATTTTTATTGTTTATTGATATTTATATCTTAATTCTAATGCAAATAATCAAATTATATTAACTTTATATTTACATATAAAAAAATTTGATATATGTATGTTAGTTGCAAGTGAACCTGTATCTAAGCCAGTTGTCTGACCTGATGGGATAAGACATCTTTGTATTATCACGTCTCATAGCGTTGGATGTTTATCCTTCCTTTATGTAAAAGAATACAATGCTGGTGAGATAAGATATCTCTGTATTGTCATTTTTCTGATTTAATAAATAGTTTGGTTTTGAACATTGCTTTTGAACTTTAATGATTCACTTTTGTTATTATGTCACGATAATGTTATAGTTCAAATCCAATTAGTTCGACAATTGAATTAGTAACTTTTATTTCATTCATTTTTTTCCTGTTCAATAAATGGTTTAGTTTTTGAAACATTACTTTTGAATTTTAAATGAAATTTTTTGTGAACAAGTTTTTCAAAATTCCATATTTTTTATTAAATACAAATAAAAAATTAGAAATTTATATTATTGGAGTTAAATGTCTTTTATCAAAAGTTGTTTTAAGTTAACAAAGATATTTATGAAATTACAAAATATTAATGTGATATATAGAGATCCAAACAGTGGGTCTCCAAATATGGAGTCCAACATCCATTTGAATTGAAGCCCTGTTGGAGTTTTGGAGCCCTGTAAGTGATCTTCAAATCCCTTTTTTAAAAGCTCCATCAGAGTTGCTCTGAGGCCTTTCATGCTTTCTTCATTAGATAAATGCATACAAAATTGTTGGCGATCAAAATTATTAAACATGCATGATTCATACAACATTACAAATTATTACGGAGTTAGGGGGGTCTCTTGTGTATAGGGAGTGAGGGTGTCCTTGTATTCTTATGGGGTCGGGTAGATACCTCTTTTGCCAAGACCCTCTATCCCCCCTCTTCCTCTCCTCTCTATGTTGTTCCCTTTTACTTTCCTTGATGTATCTTTGTTTTACTCTTCCTTCAGACGTGTACTACGATATTTTCATAGTGTATGAGACGGTAGACGAAGATACAATATAAACTAAGAAGTCTATCAACTATCTAATTGTACACGGCTTATTAGATGATGTATACTATTTTTAAAAAATTCAAAACACTTGTAGACTAGAATGAAGATTGGAAAACTTTTGTGTCTTATTAAGGGAATTGATATATAGCATACCACAAAAAAAGAAAAAAAGACATAACACAACTATTTAACTACACCATTGTGAGGCTTGGGGCTTGAGCCCTAGCTCGCCCTTACCTTGTCTTCACCCCTGACATTTCTGGACACTTCTAATAGAAACCGTGGTAGATAATCTACCTTTTGCCAAAAAAAAAAAAAAAACATTCCAACATTCCAAATTATTATAAAGAGCTATGATTTAATTAACGCCTTCTTGGTTGCATCTTTCAAGGGCAGAAAGCATTGACATTGCCAATAAGAAATGGAAAGATAAAGGTTTCTATTCTTGGAAATCTGTGATTCACTTATAAAACAATCAATTATATCAAATTAAGCAATCCCATTTTAAGTGTTACAAATCCATGGAGACTGTTGTAATCCACTTTGCCATTATGAGTTTAAAAAAAACGCATTGTTGCTTGCATATCTTATATGCCATTAGTGTATGTTTTGTTATATGAAACATTTTTTTTTTCTATGTAAAGGGATATATGCATTTCAAATAAGTATGTATATATTTTTTATGAAGTTATATGATCTGATACATCGAGTACATATTTTTTTAGAAAAAAAATCATAGCATGTTCATTTATTGATGACCAACCATGTTTTGGATCACCTAATACATGGCAATTTCTCTATTTGAGACCAGCCTTACCATTGGTTTCCAAGAGGAATTTTTTTTTTTGGTGATCTGTTTCCAAGAGGAATATTTAGTGGAGAGGCATTTTGAAAGAGGGGCATATTACATGTAATGGTGTCTAATGAATCCAACATAAACAAACATAAAATATATTCCTATAATATAAAATAGATGCAAAAAAAAAATCATAAATAAACATAAAATATATTCCTCAACACCCATGTTTGGAAAATGACAAACCCCCCCCCCCCCCCCCTTCTTATTTCTATGGCTTTATGAAACAAGTCTTCGTATTTCTATAAAAAATAAAAAATAAAAATTGTCAAGTATAATAATTCCTGTAATCATTTTTGCAGTCCCAATATGTATTATTTTTCTTTTGAAAGCATATACTTATTTTATGAATTAATAACATTCACAACAAACTCAAATGAATTGGATACAAATTTTTTTTTTCATTTTGAATATTCCCGCCTGTCTTCTATTATAAAAAAAAAAACATTTATGTATTCTAGTAAGAACAACTCGATTAGAAATTTCAAATGATTAGAATTAAACAAATGACTAAGTGTATTAGCGCACATAAACATATATCTCGCTAGTTAAATGAGAAAAAAAAAGAGTTCAATAGAAGCATTGCGTATAACAAATGCCATATATATGTGTGTATATGTATGTATATATGTGTGTGTTTTTTTTTTATTTTTATGAAATGATAGACATACATCTTAATTTTATTCAAATCACAGCGAACATGCCCAGATCAAAGTGTCTGTGTGTGTGAGTGTTAAAGAAGATGTTACATGCCCAATGTGAAATCGAAGGTGTCCCTCCTTCAAAACAGTTTCTATGACACTCTATACCCCAAAAAAGAGATGTGATTAAAACAAAAGACATAATCACTGTGTGGAAGAGAGTGAGAATCTCATTGTGGCAATGGTTTAGGTAACTGACAAGGCACGGATGTTGACCCATCAACAAAAGGGGATGGATTTTTAAATAAATCCATTTCAAAGGCCACAATTAAAAACACAAAGTAGGTTTGTTTTGGGGTGCTATTAATGTGATGTTAATGTATTGGTTGAGATTGGGATGTGCACAGAAAATGCATTACACATTATTTACAGTTTCAAAAAAGATATAAAAGAAAAGGTCTTTGAGTTGTCAAAGTGAAGCCATCCTTTTAAGGTGGGAGTATAATGAGAAAGAAGACAAGGAACTTCAGAGTCTTTCATCCTTTTTTTTTCTTTTTCGTTCATGATATTATATTTATTTATTATTTATTAAATAGAGGGGGTAAAGGGTCTCCCTTATTTTTTTAGCTTTATTTTTTTTTCTCATTTTTTTGGCATTAGTTATTGTAATAGCATCTTCCATGGTATGGTTTTTTGGGACTCCTTAACTAAATATACATAGAGTCTCCAAAAATCACCTGGATTCCTCAAATATGAGGTCCCAAACAGATCCTAGGAGCTCCTTTGAGAGTGGGCTTTTGTTTTGTGGTATTACTTTTTGTTTTTTTAGTGGGCCCACTTTGCTATAGAAAAATATTAATAAAAAAATATTTTCATATTCAAATAGGTAGCATAGTGGGAGTAGACATAGTTTCAAATTTAAATATCATTCCATACACAATAAATTTTATAGTAATTTGTTAAGTATGATTGAAGATTTTCTAAGAAGCTTTTATTTGAAGGAGATCTTTTGTCACAGAGATTAAATATCTCCTATGAAATATATAATATTGTGAAAAATTATCTACTCCAATTAATTGAAGTGTTATATGCCATACAATATGTTTGAGATAGTCTCACAAGTTACTCTAAACACGTTCCCTTTTTTAGGATGCTTTTTTTAAAATTATGAATCAATATTTGAAAGGAGTTTAATGTTTTGCAGAGAAAGTTGTTTTTCAATTCAAAAAATCGATTCCGATCAAAAAATATTGTTTCTGAGCTTTTTAAAACATAGATTTCGAGGAAAAAATTAAAAGGAATCCAGCTTCCGATTTTGCAAAATGCTGTCCCGTTTGGCTGCACGCTTTTAGCTTTTCAGCTTAGTCTAGTATACAGAGTTAATTTACATGTATATAAAATCAATACTAAATGAATAAAAATGAATTATTTGAAGATTTATGGAATTCATGATCAACTGTTTGGAAATTTGTGCAAAATTTTTATTCACTCAATGTTACTAAAACACACATACATTTATTTTATACAAATATAACAAAAACTAAAAAAAATAAAACTGTTGAGCATTTTAAGGTAATTGACCAGGATTATTCACTTTTAAGAAAATTGGTTTTTAGCAAGGAACATTTTCCTTGGTAAAAGTAATAATTTCTTTGGTAAAGATATTCTCCAAGGAAAAGTTTCTTTGGTCAGTTCATTGCAGTAATCGGCTGGCTATCATCCTTGCTAAACATTTGCCAAATAAATGTATTTTCCTTGGTAAAAACCTTGACCGATAAAATAGTTAGTTGGTTAAAATAAATATATTTCCTTGGTAAAGTTCAAAATGTTCCCAATGACAATTTTTCTTGCAAATATTGTATTATTTCCAAAGAAAAGTTATCTTGGGAAAGGTAAATTAACCAAAAACAATTTGGCAAGGAAAGTATTTCCTTGATAAAGATCTATATATTTCTTGTGAATAAAATTTCATAAAAAGAATTATGCATCACAGTACATGTAAATATATCATAAAAAGAAGACTCATAATGTGAAAATTTCAAACAACAATATTTTTTTAAGCAAAAGTGTAACAAAAACAATTAAAACAAAATATGAATTTACAAATCACTCATTGTTTAGGGAACACACATCAAACACCACTAAGACATATACATTGTTTGGGAACATTGTGGTTTGTGAAGAAGATCCTCCCTGCTTTTGAATCTCCAAGTGATGCAGATCAGGGTGTTAAGAAACTACAGTCAACAAAAATAAAATATAATGAAAAATGCTCTTACATAACAATCTACATAAATCACAACAAACAACATTAAAAAATTTCCAACAAAACATGGTGTAATAAAAAAAAAAATTAATTAGAGTTGCTCATAGATGTTTTATGATTTAAATATGGGGACTAATACAAAAATGGGAACTATAGATTCTAGTTGTTTAGTATGAAGAAAAACATGTTACACTCTCCTGCTTCTTTGCCTGCGTAGACGATTTCAGAAAGTTATAGAATAGTTTATCATGCAATTTAACTATACATCAGTTTGTTATGTAATTGATTTGACATGAATCCACTTGCACATATATAACTTGTATACATACAGGTATTAGAGTCGTTTAAATAGGTAGAATTAGGTAGGCTACATGAAACACAGTTGCAGCATTCAGACAAATGTATAATTTTCATCATCATAAAATATGATATGATAACACATTCTTTATGCTTATGAGTTTTAGACAGATGGATTGTTTGCTTATGGTAATTCTTCAGGTATCATTCATGTATAACATTCTGAGCACAAACACTTTAAAAAAAAATCACAGAACTGAAATTGACTATAGAAAAAATTTGTGACATCCTGATTTACAGCAAGGTATATACATCAAGTTGACCTAATCTTTACGAGAATCTATACTGAATTAATCAGTAATTTATTTCATACCCAACGCTCTTGTGCTAATTGATGAACCCATGTTCTTGTCTGCTCTCGATAATGAACATCTCTATAATGATGTATCTCACCAGGCTCCTCCCCAGTTTCAGAATTTTGCTAAGCCATCTAAAAAAATAATTAAATTATTAAAGTTAATAATTAAAAGAATTTATCAAAGATGTTATTAACAAATATCTTACCATCTCATGTCAATGTCTAACGAATGACTTGGAACCAACTTCACTCTGTTCTAAGAATTGATTCTACTTCTTTTCTGCATGTGAAAACTAAATAACGTAACAAATAGCAAGGTACGTCAAAAAACAATTCTACGAGAGAGATATATTACCTAAAAGCTCTCTTAATAAAATCATTCACAAAGAATCAACCAATCTTCCATTGTGACACCCTCTGGTGCATGTTGGACAGCTTCCCCATGTGTACAAAACTTTTTGTAGAGTTGATGTTGCTCTACGCGTCTGTTGCACCCGTTCTTTCATCGTATCATTGATGGCGGAAATTATATAAGACACACTCATATCTATTGCAAATTTATCTAATCAAGCAACAAATGATAACCAATTAAAGTTATAAGCATACTCTTTCAGATATTAAATAAGCAATACAATTAAAAACTAATACCTATAAATTACCTTTAGATATTGATAGACATGTTGTCAATCACCATCAGCTACATCAGCCAATCGAGAAGTCGATGTTGATATTAGTGATCGACATAAAATCCCAACCTCTACAAAGACACCTATGATGTCCATTCTTTCACTAACCCATGAACAAAGGCACATATCATGATGTATGCTTATATGTGCCTTTGACATCCACCTACTCTTCCATCCTCAGCCTCCATTTGTTATTTACATTTATATTTTTTGAAACTAGATTCTGGTGTGTAGACATAACATATTCATCTAAATCAAAACCAATCAATAACAGAATCAAAAGAACTATTAATCAAAATAAATGAAAATATGTTCAAAATTTAAAGCAGTCCCACGAAGTTCTCTTAATCATAATAACATCTAAAAAAATATATTTAAAACTCATCATCAGTACTAGAAAACATCTAAAACAAAACCACATCATAACAAAATTATCCTAAAAAACAGAGTTCTCTAGCATCTCTATATACCCAAATGTGATCGAATCAAATCAAACCTAAAAAACCTTACTCACCTTCCTTCTTGTAGGCAGAGATGGAGGCTGAGGATGGAAGAGTATGTGGACGCCGAACCGTGGTCAGAATCCGCACTTGCACCTTTCCTTAGTAAAAGTTATTTTCATAATAAATAACTAAAACCTAAAAAATACAAATATTAAAAGAAATCAATTTTTTTTCCGTAGTAACCCACGTTTACCAAGGAAAATATTCCTTGGTAAAGATAATCCACATTGACCAAGGAAGATATTCCTTGGTGAAGGAGTCAATTTTTTTGAATGGCAAAAATCAAAAGTAAACTATTACCAACAAAGTATTTTGCTGGTAAAAAAATTTTATATCTTAGATTGTTATTTTTTTTAAAAAATTAAGGAAAAGTCCAAATAACCCCCTATAAACTGCTTTAAATCCATATAACCCCTTCACTTTTTCTAAAATCCATATAACCCCTTGAAAACACCTATGCAAATTCAAATAGTCTCGTAAATTAAATTTCTGTTGACAGATTAAGATTATTTTATGAATATTATATCTAGTTAACCCTAGTTGAAAACATAATCTAGTTGAAAACATAATATACCAAACAACACCTACGATGTGATAAAAATATGAAAATTCTTTGTAAATAACGATTTTATCTCTCCAGATAAGGTTTTATAATTTATTCAAAGGAGTAAAATTGTCATATGTAAAAGATTTTTTGTATTTTTAATAAATTATAAATTTTTTTTTTGTTTATTGTGATTTTAATGAGGGTCAATAAATTGAAATATTTATAAAATATTTATCATATATTAACTGAAACTTAACTCGAAGGTTCTTTTGAATTTTTATAAATATTTTTAAAGAGTTACGTAAACTTAAAAAAAAAAGCCTGTGATTATATGGATTTCAGGCGGGTTACAGAGTTATTTGGATTTTTCCAAAAAATAATTAAGTGTGGAGCAAGTGGAGTCAGTAAACATGTCAGTGTCTTAACATTTTCTGTGTGTGTGTGTACGTATATATACCCCCCTCTCTTTCACCCATCCTTCTCACCTCTCCAAGACCCACACCTCAAAAACCTGTCTTTGCAAGGACAAGATCTTCTGCATAAAGGATCGATTGGAGAGAGAGAGAGAGAGAGATGATCATGTCTGAATACACAAACAAAAACAGAAAGTGAGAGGTTTTGATAATCCAAAAGTTTTGATAAAACCCACCTGAGTAATCCAAAAGTCTTCACCCTTTTAGAGAGAGAGAGAGAGATTGTGAAGTTTTGGTATGTTGAGACTGGCATGAGAAGGACTGCATGGAAAACCATAGGGTTGGAGAGATTGGGATGTCAGACTCAGGTCCATCAATTCACACACTTTCTTCATATGGAGGAAGAATCCACGGCAACATCACCCCTTCTCCTGCCACTAATTTCTTGTAGATCTTCCTCCTCTCTCTCTCTCTCTCTCTCTCTCTCAATCACTGACTTCCATTAATACTGTCAAAATCACTTCATGGGTCCCTTTTTATGGCTTCTATGGATTTGTTATGGTTTCTTCTTTTCTTCTGTTTTCATGTTTTTCAAACACCAAGAACTCATGCAACCCTTCATTTCTACATGGCTTTGGTGCGCGCGCGTGTGTGTGTGTGGTGTGTAATTTGTAACTAAATTGTGTTTCAGTGACCAAGAAGGATCTGCTTATTTTGGGGAATTGGAAGAAGCTCTCATGCAAGGTGTTGTTGGTGTTAGAAGCCATGGAGAGAGAAAACGTAGGCCTCCCCCCCCCCCCCCCCTTTCTCTCTCTCACTACACACACATGAACACAAAAAGGTTTGAAATTGTGTGAGGTCTCTCATGGGTTTGAAGTTTTTCCTTTTTAAGGTTCGTGTGGTATGAGAATTAATACATGTTTTAGATGGATGACACGAGTTTATTTAAAAATGTTTGTAATATTTTCCATATAGTTTTTTTAATAAATGAATTGTTTTAGTTCTTTGATGAAAATTTTCATTTTAAAACTGACATACAGATATGTCTTTATTTTTTTATATATATATGTCGCGCACAGAACACACAAAACAGAGAGTTTTAATTATGAGTAAGGGATTCATTGATTTCTTATTGCAGCTTTATACGCAACAAGGCCTCCCACACTTGAAATCTTTCCTTCATGGCCAATGAGGTTCCAGCAGATTCAGACTCCCAGAGTATGTGTGTATTCAATGGATCCTCACTATTCAAAATTTTTATTTATTATTTCTTGGTCTGACATGTCCTTTTGAGTTTGATTTTTTTTTTTTTTTACATGAATTGGTTGATTCTATTTATGTATGAAGTCAAAGATTTCAAACATGTTTTTAAATATTTTAAAATTTTGAATAATGATTAATGGAAAAGTGTGATTCAACTTTAAAATTATATCTTAAAGATAATCCACACCTATTTTATTTTATTTTAAAATAGTAATCTTATTATAATAAAATATATGTTTTAATAAAAAAATATGCATCTCTTCATTTTAAATCGAATAGATATAACTTTCACAAATTAAATTTTTTTAGTGGTTTTTGATCTATTAATGTGTTTGTGTGTAAATGCATGGTGGTCCACAGGGAAGCTCACAGTCAGAGGGGAGCACTGGATCAGGATCTGCTCAGAACACTCTCTCCTGCAGAGGAGATTCTCAGCAGCAGCAGCAGCAGCAGATAGAGACAGCAGACTCTTATGACTCCCCAACTAGTAGAAAAGCATCAGATCAGTCAAGTGAGCTGCAACAGCTCAAACAGGTTGAGATTTTGGCCTTTGATGCAGATCATCAGTCCAAATCATTCCCAAACAAGGTAAATAAAAAAAAATTCACTTCTTTAAACATTTATTCTTCTCCCATCATTACCATTGTTTTGAGTATTTGCTTTGAACCAATATCTGAAAACTAAACAAATTTATTTGATATCAAGGTGTCTGATCTGAAAAATCTGAAGAATTATAAATTTTTGTATTATATATTATTTAAATTTAATTATTTTTTTATGATAATCATAATCTATAAATTTTAAATAATCCTTGCATTCTTTTGTTATGATATTTGAAAGAGTTAAATTGTAAAATCCTAGTTTTAGCATTTATTTCTTTGTGATGATTATACCATGTTCACTTGATCATTCTCACAAGTGTTTGTATTTAAGCATATTAATTTTTAAAAAAATTACTTATATTGTTTTGTGAATGACCGTGTTCACCTGATCATGCCTATTAATGTATGTATTTAAACATATTAATTATAATTATTTAAAAATAGTTGTAAAGTTTTCAATTATGAAAAAGGTAAGAATTGAAATACATGGTTCTAAGTAGGCTTGTCAACGGGTCGACCAGGATTCGATCCGATAAAAGGCGTAAATACCCGACCCAAAGAACCTGACAATAAAAAAAGGGTCGGGTCTGGGTCCACCACGACCCGATCCTATAAATCCGTTGGATCCGATTGACTTAACCCAAAGATTATGTAATTTTTTTTTATTTATAATCCAACCTAACATTCATGATTCAACCTAACATTTATAATTAAATATTGAATAATCATTTAAAATTTTAAACATTTAAAATATTTTTACAATTTTTTACTTAAATAAAAGCATAATAATACAAACCGTATTCCAAATGTTCTCTCATAAAATATTTAAAAATCAAAATAGTGAAGAACTATTTATAATACATTAGACTTTATTAAAAAAAAAATGAAGCCATTGTAGGCCCTAAAAAAGTTTTTGAACTTCTCTTTGTCTAGCCTGAACTTGTTAATAGGTCAACCTAACCTGACCTGACCCCACCCGACCCTACCCAAAATCCGATATGGACCCGATTCGAAAAATCCGATAATCAAACGGGTCAGGTCCTGATCTACCTCGATCTGACCTGAGCCTGACCCGTTTGACAGGCCTAATTCTAATTCCCAATAATCCAACAACAGAACAGAAAACCAAAGAAAATGTAAGAAAACAGAGAAGAATTTAAGGCAAGTGTTTGTTTATTTTTTTATTTTTTTATTTCATGATTACACAATAGGAACCTCAAGTCACAAATTTTAAGAAACTCCCCATTGTGTTGTTGCCATCAACATTTACAACATGTGGAGTTATCATTGTTAGGACAACAGTGGTATGGAATAGCAGATCATCAACACCAATACCAAGAAAATACAGGATCTTTAACTCACCTTAGACACAGGCCTGGTTTCCAGAAACTCAAAGAAGGTATATATTTTTTAATATAGATATATAATATAACTTTTTTTAACCCCAAATCTAATTCGCACCGAACAGTGCTCTTTGCAATATCACCCTTTGAAATGTACAAATATTTTTTAGTCTTGCTCTTGCTTTGCAATATGAATTATATATATATGTTGGGATCGAGATCATGTGAAGACAAACTATGGTTATATTTAAAATTATATATGTTGCAGAAGAAGGGACCCAGAGCAGTAAAGGATGGGAAACCATTAGATGCCAAGGTGTGTGTGTTGTCTCTCTCTTACCAAAATGTAGTATACATTAAAATATATTATTGTATTTTTTTTTTAAGTTAAAAAAATAATAAATTTTTTTTATACTATAATAGAATCTATGCATTTTTCATGATACAATATATTTTTCAATTAAATTTACAGTTTTATGTACCTCATCAATCATCTATAATAAGATATATACACCCCGTTAGATTTTTTTATATTTGATATAAATGAGTTTACAATGAACTGGAGTATGTATTTTATGTTTTATAAAAATACATGAAGTATACTATTTAAAAAAAAATGAATTTCACATATTGCATAGGAGACTATAAATAGAACTGTGTTTAACATATTCCATGATTAAAACCATTTTTTGCATTATTTACATGGATTTTTTTTTTAATATTGATCAGAGTCTAAGACGCCTAGGCCAGAACAGAGAAGCTGCCAAGAAGAGCCGTCTAAGAAAGAAGGTCTCTTCTCTTTCTTTCTTTCTTTATTTATTATTTCACTAATGTCTCTTCTTATTTATATTATAATTATGACTATGTTTATATCAATATCAATATGACTTTGTTGCATCACATCTGTAAGATTCATTACACTGAAATTCTGTTTGAAACTAAATTTTCAAAAACAGTTTTGTCATGAAAGACGTCAATTGTTTTTTTTTATAAAAGCTGTTTTTAATGGCTTTCAAGGAGGCATTTGTAAACACAATTTCAGTGATTCTACTTTTATATGAAATCAAATGCTATATGTTTCCAAACATTAATTTTAAAGTGCCACTCAATTTAAAAAAAAAACATAAATATCACTTCATAATCATTTTTTAAAAAACAAAAAAGTAAGTTTCCTGGATTCAACTTTCAAAAGCCAAAATAATAAGATTTTTGAGAGTCAAACTTTGTTCTCAAACGCATCATAACACGAAAAAAATTAAAATATGAAATAAAAAATGTGATTCGAAATTACCTCTTTGTTTGATCATCTGAAAAACCAATTTTGCAAAAGATAAATTGATTTCACAGTTGGTTCCAAATGAGACCTCAGCGAATGGATTTGTAAAACGTATAGATGTATGTGATGCAATCTGAGTTCATAAATCTTTTCATAATGTCTCTTTATTCTTTTTTTTATTATTATATAATTATACCATACTCTCCGTTGCATCACATTTGTCTGTTCAATACATCAATTGAATAGATTAATTAATGTGATGTAACCGAAAAATCATATATCATTAACTCGAAAGTGTGACCTCAGAAAATTATGAATTACATTTTTTTTGTGTGTTTTTTTTTTTTGTATTTTTTTTTATATGTATTATGACAGGCTTATGTTCAGCAACTGGAGACAAGTAGGATAAAACTGATCCAGTTGGAACAAGAGCTTCAGAGGGCTAGGTCTCAGGTTTGTATTTACAATATTTTGAGGTACAACTAATTTTAGATACAGTGGTTCTATTATTAATGTTTTATGGTCATTGTTATGATATTTTTTAAATTTTTATTTGTTTGGTGTGAAGGGTCTGTTTTTAGGTGGAGGGGTTGATGCAGGTAGAAATGTCAGCCCAGGTAAATATACTTTCCCATGATGACCCCTAACCATTAATGATAAACAATTATATATCTTTTTTATCATATTTTATAGTAATTTTTTTTAGGTTGAAAAATTATTTTATTTTATTTTTAAATACCCTAAAAACTGAGACGCGATGTTAAAAAAAACTGCATCAGACCGACTAACTGTATCAGTTAAATCATCAATCAGTCTTACTTCTAGTTTAATTAACCCTCAAATCCAATTAGCAAACAAAAAATAACTTAAAATTTAAAAGTTGATCAACCCACTAAATTATAAAATAATCAAAGAATTTTACGATAATAGTTTGTAAAGACCAGGAAAGTATGAAAAATTCTAGAAATGTCATACAAATTTTTTTCATATTTTTGTATATATATATATATATATATATTTGATATTTCAAATCTAAAAAAGTATTTATTGTCAAAAAGAAAATTTTGTATTTTTTCAAAAAAAAATTTTATGTTTCAAATTTTAAGAAATATTTTTTTTAATATGGTGGCTGACTTAAGATGAGCACATGTATACGATACACGTGCAAACCCGTGCACTTGTACTTCTTATTCATGAAAATAATATATATATTATTACATCATGACTGAAATAAGTTATTAAACTGAAATCGGCGACTTTTGAATTGATTATATCCCTAGCTAAAACGAACAATTCAGTTTTTATAACATCACAAGTATTTTGTACATACACCTTTAATACCTTATACCTTGTTAATTGTAACAATATAAATGTAACAAATTTGAATTACACGTGCAAATAATTAGCATCTTGGAAGGGAATGCGGAAGAATTTAGGGTTCCAAGGGATATGTTTGAACAAAGATACGTGCATTCTCATACATAAATTTCACTGACTTTTTTTAAATATACATTCATATATTGAAATACATAATATTATAAAAAGTGAAGTGTACACTGTATATACTAGTGTTATTTTTTTCTTCATACACTGATAATAATAATAATACAGTGTATATACTACATTATCACAATGTATAAGTATCTAATGATCATTTTTAAACTGCAAAACAGATTGAGTGCATGAACGCTCTATTTCCATGTCTTTACTATTGATTTGATAGTCTTTATTTGATATTGAAAATCATCAGCTGCAGCCATTTTTGACATGGAGTATGGAAGGTGGTTGGAGGAGGAGCAGAAGCACATGTCTGACCTCCGGGGAGGCCTCCACGCCCGCTCGTCGAATGGCGACCTCCGGGCAATCGTCGACGAGTGCCTCACCCACCACAACGACCTCTTCAGTCTCAGAGCCTCCGCCACCCACTCCGACGTCTTGCACCTCATCAACGGCACATGGGCCACCCCCGCCGAGCGTTGCTTCCTCTGGATGGGCGGCTTTCGCCCCTCCGACCTCATTAAGGTCCATAACCCTAATCCGGTGGTCACACACTTACTTAGGAATAGTTTAATAACTTTTTTAATTCATTACTCTTATTAGGTAGCGTTTAAAAAACGAGTTTGTACACGAATTATACTTTCCAATGGTTCTGAATCTTTTCAGAAATCTAATAAAAACATGTTTTCTGGAAATGTTTTTTAAAAATTTGTTACCAAACATAGCCTTAGACGAAATGACTTCAATTCATCTTTTTCCCATAATCTATTATAAATTACAATTGAATTCTTTTTCTGAACCAGAGTGACCAAACTGGTCTTCTAATGAAGCGCATGTAACATGAGCAGGTTTTGATGGCGCAATTGGACCCATTGACGGAGCAGCAGGTCATGGGCATGTGCAGCCTCCAACAGTCATCCGAGCAGGCAGAGGAGGCGCTCTCGCAGGGGCTCGAGCGGCTCCAGCACTCGCTGGCTGACACTGTGGCAGGCAGGTCGACGAGCGATGATGATGTTGGGGCCTACATGGGTCAGATGACTGTGGCCTTGGGCATTCTCTCCAACCTGGAAAACTTCATCCGAGAGGTTTGATCTATTTCAGTTTTTTTCGCCTTCTCTTTGCATTCATGAAGATCATACTAAACTGTCATGGTATGGTTGTTTCGAGTTTAGATCATATGGTTATTTTTGTTTGGATGCATTGGACGATTCTACATCCGTCCGATGCATCCAAAAAATAAAAATAAATAAAAAAAAACAAGCAGAGGATTCATGATTGATTCTTTATAGCTATTGAGGGTCTCTATTCTCAAAATGTAGGCCAAAAGACTTGAAAATATTGCATAAAGTCCAGTTATGGTCAGGAGTCGCTTAGGCCAATGACCCGGTGATAAATAAAGGAACATCTCTCTCTGGAGATTCGAGTTTGAGTCCTGCAGACACCCAAACCTAAAACAACGTACACATCTCTGATTTTCATGACTTCTGATTTACAATCCAATCTAAACCCATGTTGGCTCATGTCATCTGATATGAGTATGGTCTGACCCACTTTATGTTGGGAGTTTTGTAATTTATTAAAACTCTCTTGTTATAATTCATGGTTAGGATGTTTACGTTTTCGTCCCTTTTCGAATCTAGATCTGAATGTCTCAAAATTAAACCAGTTTACTGGTCGACGTTAGTTTTCGTTCAATAATAAGATGACAAGATACCCTTTTACTTCTGACATTGAGTGCTATCACTTTTGTGATCGGTCCAATCACTTCAGGTAAACAAATTGATCAATTTTTGTTTTGTTATTAAATATTTTCCTGGCCATTTAAAAAGGGACCCAACTACCTAACTTTGAATTTGGATAGGCTCTATGGTTAATCATTCTATAAAAAAAATTTAATGAGTATTTGCACACCTTGAGTTGTAAGCAACATTCATGGCCCACCATCTGATCTTTCTATCCTAAATGGTAGTAGAAATTTTTTTTTTTTTTTTTTTTGAAAAAAAAATTATAGTGGATGATTAAATAAACTGATTGGAATAGTCTTTATGCCATGAATAAAAGCATCTTCATGGACTTCAACTAATGGGATCTTCTAACCTGCTTTTAATTATTCTAATCATATGATGGTGTTGGCTTATATGGTTTAAATTCACAAAATAAACATGTCTTAGTCTTGCTGAATTTTCTTTATTAGATTTTGCATATAGAAATCATTAACCCTAACCTACCTGAAATCTTGATTATTTTTATGATCTATATAGGCTGATAATATGAGACAGGAGACTCTTCACCAAATTCCCCGGATATTAACAATCCGGCAAGCCGCTCGGTGTTTCCTAGCGATCGGAGACTATAACCTCCGACTCCGTGCCCTAAGCTCATTATGGGCTTCCCGGCCTCAAGAGTAAACCCTAATTATTTTCTAATCATTTATGCTTCATAAATATTCTCAGCATTAATAATGCAATATATGCTATGATTAGGAACTCGATCACTGAAGAACATCCTAGTCAAATCACAGACATAAAAGCAACACATCAACAATTTCTACTTGACCACTTCTTAAGTTTCTGAGAAGATCATGGACAGATGAAGATTTTTTTTTTCCTTGCCAACAAAAGTTTTTCAAGTGAAAGAGATAGACACCAAATCAATATAGTGTGGAGTGACTCATCTTCATGAATTTAAGAGAAAAAAAAAAAATTGAAAAGAGAGGGATATTGAATAAAGGGGAAAAAAGAACAAAGAGGAGGTTGAGAACAAAACAAAGGAAGGGAAGAGAAAGAGACAAAGGTGGAAAAGAAGGGGTGTTTGTTGGCTCTTCACTTATTTGAGCAGTTACAAAGGAAAACATTATTATATATGTTGGAGGTGGTCAAGAAGAAGAGCCAAAAAAAAAAAAAAAAAAGAGAAAAGTTAGCTTTTCTATCTATTGGACTCTCTCTGACAAATACAATGTATTAGATGGATGTGAAGGTGGAATGGTTTTTGTCCTTGATATAATAATAATGTGTATGTGGATCTTGTAGGTACCGGTGTGACAAACTTATATGCCTTTATTATCTATTTGATTCGATGAATTTGTGCTCTGGTGGGTATGTGCGTTTAATATCACTTGATTTGATTGGCCTGCTTTTACATGCTAGTTTCAATTAATTGGAATTATTGATGTCTAGATGAGGACCATTTTGATTGATGTAATCTCTCTCTCTCAAAAAAAAAATAATAATAATAATTGAAGAACAACTTTCATGAGGGTAGTTTACACATATGCCCTACAAATATCCTATGTTTGCATGCATAATATCTCAGGTCTAATTTAGTAAGGAAACAAATAACAAGTGACAAAGAATAATTTATCATGTTTATTATAAATAATAAAAAAATCAGAATAAACATCATGATTTAAAATGAAAAAAAAAAAGAGATTATTTTAAGTCCATGAAAAGGCTAAAATAACATTTATCTTCTTTTTCTTTGATTTTGACAAATATGAATAAACTAATCTATAGACTTTTATCCCCTAAGATGGATAAGTTATCCTCACAATCATATCCTTATGCTAAACTAAATCTTAAAAACAATAATTATCTATTTATCCTTCTTGCTAAACTAGATCTTAAAACCAATGAGTACTAGAGATTGGGGGAGGTTTTGCGCGAGGGCATCAGCGGTTGAGCTTGTGGGGACTAATCTCTTGGTTCAAGACTAGTTTGGGATTGATGGTTGGTAGAAATCTTGTAGAGATCTCTACAGGTTCCACTCAGCTTTCTCCTTTTGCTTTTATATTTTCTCTTTTGTATTTGGGCATCGTTCTTTCTATCTAATACAAAGGCGTATGCCTACCATTTCATTTCAAAAAAAAAAAAAATTATCTATTTATCTTTAACAACTCATATACACTACACATATACTCTAATATACAAAAAGGTATACATGCAAACACGGTTACATGTACCAAGAGAAGAAAAATCCCTATAACGTGACTTCAACATGGGTCAGACATGAAAATTTTGCCAATTTGAGTCTCTCAATCATGAATTTATGAATCCAGATTTGATTCAATACTGTTGTTTAAGATGGGATAAGTTTTACTGGCCTGCACTATTCTTCAACTTGACATTTTCCGGGTGAAATAAACAACCAACAAGTGTAAGATCCAATGCATCTTAGATCACATTTTGCAGGCCTGGTGAGTCCTCTATGAACCTCAATTGCAATGTATAAAAATACCATATACTCACATGTACAAGGGATGCTATCAATAATACAATGATTTCATGTTTTCCTATGATCCTATCAATGATATCTACAATGAGAAGAGTATACCAAGAAGTATGTCAAGTGTTTCATGAGATTGTCCAAAAGAATCAGTCAGTTCAGGGTTCAGGCATCTCATATGGAACCTGTTCAGATACATCAAGTAGAGATTAATTAAAATGAATATAATAATTATAATAGTTATGGTTGAACAAGCTGAATTTTGAAGTGTTCAAGTTGTTAATTATTGTAAGATATACCATATTTCTTCAACGATGTTAATGGCTTTGAGTAACATGACAGATAAAGAACCACATAATACCGATTAGAAACAAGTAAGGCAAGCTAGGGAAGGAAGAGAGGAATTTCAAGTTCTTGTCGAGTTCTTGGGAACCTTTGGAAAAGCAAGGAAAATTTTTCATATTAGAAACTTTGAAAACTGCTGCGGCAGGCAGTGGTGGCTCCATGGATTTTTATAGATGGGGTGATTTCAAAAAAAAAAATTCACAAAATTTTCAAAAAATCTACTCTTACCATATATTTATAAAAAAAAAAAAAAAAATTCTTCTAAAAATAGAACAACAATTTACATTTATAAAAAGTAAACTATCAAAGAAAGGAGAAGAAAGATTTTCAATATATAAATTTTTACAATTGTCCTCGATGGTAACACCGTGAGAGGGGTAATTTGGGAGTTTTAGATCTAGGCTAGACATGATTAACTAGTGGGCTGGTGGAGTCACTGGTAGGCGGGTGGGCCAGGTTATCATGGTTTGAAAGGGTGACAGTAGTAGTTTTTTTAAAAAAAAATGTGATGGGGTCAATTGACCCCACCACATTATATGTGGCGCATAATGTAGCGCCGCCCTCAAAGTTCCTGAGAGAGAGTTGTGAAATGCATAATTTAGAGAATGATAGTTTACTTGATACATTAAAAAAAGTGCGGCAGACATTAATATCTCAAAGTCCATGAGATACAATGTCTTGAAATGCATAATTTGGAGAATGATAGTGTTACCATACAACAATTTTTTAAAAACACTGCGGATATGAATGTCTCGAAGTCCATGAGAGATAATGCTATGAAATGCATAATTTAGAGAATGACAAGGCTGCGATGTGACCCACAAATAAACCAAATACAGCAGGTGTACCATTCAAAGCACTTGCCATTGTTAAGTCATATGAGGTATATTGTCTTGAGCAGACATACAAAACATGCAGGGGTCCCTAATGACGGCATAGAGATTATACATAGTCAATGAGCAACTTATTGGAGTCATTATATATGCCTATTACGCCTATTTCCAGAGGCCCGGGGATTCGGGGGCAACGCCTCCGAAAAGCCTTTTGGTCTTTTTCTATTTCTAGAGTTTTGTATATCTTGTATTTATATAAAAGAATTTTCGGCCTCTGTTATTGAATATAAGATTATTTCATTTCTTCTTGGTATCAAAGTTGCAAAGAAACCCTAGGGTTTTACGATTTTGTTTTTTTGTGATTCATCATGGGTTGTGGCGATCACCATTATTTTTTCCTCTCTCAGGTTGAGATTTGCAATGGAGACCAAGGACACCACCGCACCATTGGTTGTGGAGACCAAGGACACCACATACCATTAGGGCACCATTCTCATGCTCAACTGATTACCAATGTGTTCCTCAATGGATGCAACGTCCTGGTCGCATTATGCTCAATTATATTTGGATAGTCGAGGCATGTCAAGCCTCCTTCTTGGCACCATTAAAAATCCAATAGACACTGGCGTGGCCTTCAATTAGTGGGAGATTAACAATTGTACGGTTTTAGGTTGGCTCTTCAACTCCATGGAGAACCAGATCTATAATATGTTCATGTATCATGATACAGTAAGACTCTTTGTGGGCTACGTTGAAGAAGACCTATGGTAATGCCAAGAATGACTCACGGATCTATGAATTGTACAAAGATATTGGATATTGCCCAAGCCACCCAAGGTACCCAATCTGTTACCGATTATTTTATATTTCTTTAGGCTCGTTGGGAGGAACTTGCCAACTATGAGCCTTTCTCAGAGTTGACTAAAGAGGCTGCCACAATTGTGGTTGGCTAACTAAAACGCCAACAGATGTATGCGTTTCTTATGGGCCTTCAACCAGAGTTCGAACCTCTTCGTGTTTAGATTCTGAATACCACACCACTTCCTTCTCTATTTGAGGCATTTTCTATTATTAAGGGTGATGAGCATCGCCGACAAATCTCATCCTCAGCGACCACTGGAACCCTCAGTGATCAGATGACATTGGCAGTCAATTCTAGATATGACTCTTGCAGCCATGGCGATGGTGGTTGCGTCGCGATCGTGGTCATGGACGTGGACGCAACAATAGTGTGACTTATGGCCACTGTGAAAAAAATGGGCATGAGAAATCCATGTGTTCTCATATTTACCCACAATTGATGAGATCTTGCAATGTTGGGGCTCCTCCATCTGCCCCTCGTTCTACTGTTGTTGATTCCTTGGTGTTGGGTGATGCTTCTACTGCTCCGTCTAGGTCCTTTGATATGCGGACCTTTCAAAATCATATTGATGCCATAGTTCGGGAGAGCCTTGCCTCTCATGTCTCTCATGCTGGTTCTGCTGCTCCTCCTACATCCTCTGTTGCTTCTACCTCTACCTCAGGTATACCCTCCTCCGCCTACCATGTTAACCAATCAGGGTCTCCTACTTGGGTCATTGATTCAAGCACTACTGAACACATATCTGGTGAGTCTCGATTGTTTGCTCCCTCGACATCAGCTTCTATGCACAGAGGTATGTCTTGCTGATGGCTCACGTACACGTGCCATCAGTAAGAGTATTGTTCCTTTATCTTCCTCTTTATCATTACGCTCTGTGTTACATGTTCTCAATCTTGCTCTTAACCTTCTTTCTGTTAGCCAATTGACTAAGGTTTTGAACTGCTCAGTGACTTTTTACCGTGATCATTGTGTTTTTTAGGACCTGAGTACACAAAGGATTTTTGGCAAGGGATATGTGAGAGATGACCTTTACATCTTTGGAGAACCGATGCTTCCATTTTGCCCACCGATTATTCGCATAATTTTCTTTTACAAGCTCTAGATTTATGGCATGCTCGTTTAGGACATGCCAATTTCTAGCATCCCTATTTTTAATTTCCTGCTTTTCATTCTTCATGTAAGACTCATAAATTTCAATGCGTTTTGTGTGAGCTTTCTAAACATACACGTACTACTTATATTTCTTGCATGAATAAAGCTTGTGGGCTGTTTGATTTGATTCATTCTGATGTGTGGGGTCCCTCTCCTATTACTGCTTTTGGTGATCATAAATATTGCTTGACATTCATTGATGATTTTTTTAGGTATACTTGGGTTTATCTTCTTAAATCTCGCTCTGATGTATCCTGTCAATGTGTTAATTTTTTGTGCATGATTAAAACACAATTTAACATTACAGTCAAAATTACCAGGTCTAATATGTGGGATGGGGGGGGAGTATGTCTCGGATTCTTTTCGGTCTCATCTGAATGAGTTGGGAATCCTCTAACAGTTGACTTGTCCGTATACACCCAAGCAGAATGGGGTGGCGGAACGCAAGAATCGTCATCTCACGAATGTAGTTCGTTGTCTCCTTTGAGGAATGAATGTCCCTAAGTCCTATTGGAGTATAGCAGTCCTCACTACTGCTTTTTTTATTAATCAGACTCCTAGGCGTACTTTAGGAGGTCAAGTTCCTCTACATTTTTGTATCCTGGTCGTACTCTTTTTCCCACCACTCCATGAATCTCTGGGTGTACTTGTTTTGTTTAAGGGGCTCTCACGCACCAAGCTTGATGACAAGTATGTACGTTGTGTTTTCCTTGGTTATTCCATCATGTCCAAAGGTTATAGATGCTATGATCCTATTTCTCAGAGACTATTTCATTCCCTTGATGTTACATTTTTCGAAGATGTACCATATTTTTCTGACATGGTTATGCAACATTCTTCTTCGCCAGTTCGACCATCATTATTTTTTCAGTCATTATCTTCACCACAGCCACTGTCGCCACCACCACAGTCTCCTCTTATTGTATACACTCGTAGACCCCGCCCATCTCTCTCTCCTGCTCCCTTGTCGGCATCCTTCTCAAACTCAGGTATGCCTTCTTCCTTGACCACTCCACATTATGTTCCTGATTTGCTTCCATCTGACTCTAATGTGCCTATTGCTCTTCGCAAAGGTCGTCAGAGTTGTGTCACTATTTATCCTCTTGCCCAGTTTGTTTCTTATAAGAGACTTTCCGATTCCTACAGAGCTT
This sequence comes from Acorus gramineus, assembly GCA_030737835.1. NCBI lineage: Eukaryota > Viridiplantae > Streptophyta > Magnoliopsida > Acorales > Acoraceae > Acorus > Acorus gramineus. Next base: position 25,076,909 of record CM060849.1, read on the forward strand.
ACCTGGCTGCTACATCGTCTATCCATATTCCTCATACTGTTACTGAAGCACTACAGGATCCTCTATGGAACACCGCTATGACCGTAGAGATAGATGCCTTACAGAAAAATCATATGTGAGAGCTAGTTGATCTTCCGCCGGGGAGAGGACCGTTGGCCGTCGATGGGTTTTCACAGTAAAACACAAGGCTGATGGGGCTGTTGAGCGGTACAAAGTGCACCTTGTAGCAAAAGGCTTTACTCATCAGATGGATGTGAAAAATGTTTTTCTTCACGGCGACCTGACAAAGAAAATTTATATGGATTCTCCGCTTGGATTTCGTCTTCAGGGGGAGTATTCCGGAAAGGTGTGTCTCCTTCTCAAGTCTCTATATAGACTGAAGTAGTCTTCGAGAGCATGGTTTCAGAGGATCTTCTGCTGAGGCTGAGTATCGTGTCATGGCCCAGGGCACATGTGAGATTATTTAGTTGTGCTCTCTTTTGACCAAGTTGGGATTCCTTGTAGCTGATTCATCTACTTAGTTTTGTGATAATCGATTTGCCATTATGCTTGCCTCGGACTCGGTTCTTCATGGGAGGTCCAAACACATTGAGGTTGATGTTTACTTTCTTTGAGAGAAAGCACAGTCGAGCACCATTGACACAATTTGTCTCATCCAATGCGCAGCTTGCTTATATGTTCACCAAGTTCGTTGGTCCTCTGTTATTTGTTCTAGCTTGACCAAGCTGGGCTTGATTGATATCTTCACTCTAACTTGAGGGGGAGTATTGGAGTCATTATATAGGCATGGTGGGCCTATTTTCGGATGTCCGGGGGTTTGGGAGCAACGCCCCCGGAAGACGTTTTCTATGGGTTTTTGGTTTTTTTCTATTTCTAGGGTTTTGTATATCATGTATCTATATAAGAGATTTTTCGGCCTCCGTTGTTGAATATGACATTATTCCATTTATTTCTTCTCAACTAAAAGCCAAATATGATGCTCTTTTTGTCATTATTCAGAGAACAACCAAATATGAGGTCTTAAATTATCTTATAATGATAAGATAGTGAATAATTATATAGAGTACACAAAGCACAACAAAATGTGATCTAGTTCAGAGGCAGGAAAATTGTATCGAGTAGAGAAACAAAAAAGAAAATTCTTGCTTATATGTTTATAATCATATGTTTCAAATTAAATATGACTTCGTCGTGGAAAAAAAAGAAAAGAGAACCATAGACTTGCCTTCTTTATCAAACTTCTTTTGGGGCTTAATTCCTCGAAGCACTGGACAAAATCACAGAGCTCACATCAGTCCTTTCATTTCTCTTGGTGGAAAGGCGGTTCTTTGACCATTCTTCTAGGCTTTTTCGGTGAAGAGCATTCATTCGGATACACGGCCGCTTCTCTTTGATCAATTTCTCGGCAGATTTCCAATCTTCCACTAGACCCAATTCAACTAAAAGAGCACATGTTACCGAAACACTTCTCCCATGACCTGTATCATGTTCCACAACCTCTCAGCCTAGTATGATATCAACATGAATGTGTAATAGATATTCTCTTTTTTTATTTTTTGGAGCAAATATGATATGATAGTACACACAAGTGATGGCTTATTTCAGGAATTCATGGCATAATACAACCTTTTGGGGATAGAATATTTTAGTTATGCATAATTATAACAATATATGAATATGTGCATATACTTAAAAGAACATAATCACACAAATTACTTGAACTTAATTCATTCCCCAACACAGGCCATTCACTTTGCACTTGATAAATTAGTTGGTGTGTATCTAGGATAACTGAGTTCAAATATGAAATTGTAAAAAAAAGAAAATCCAGACACAAATATGGTTATCTAAATATCTAATCTACCTAGCATAGCAAGACTTCATTTAAAAACAATGTTTGACAGGCCTTTGTTGAGTTGATTTGTATGGATTGAGAGTTGTCTTGCTAGGACTGCTAACATATGTTGACAAATAAATTGCTTCATGCTAGGGCTGGCAATGTTGATGACCTCATGATTTTCCAGTCATTGATAGCCTATAGTGCACAAAACCTTGATGACTAGTAACATGTATCAAAATGAAGACACACAAAAAAAACCCTCAGTAATTCAAATTTTTTTAATGACCACCAAGCACAAGGTGGACTGTCATATATGCCAACTACATATAGTGTAGGGTTAAGCACATACCACAGACAAATGCATCCCAATGTATCTATCAGGTGATATCTGATATCAATCATCACGCATATAATAAATTAGAACTTTTCTGCTGTACCAAACATCTTTCAGCCGCTCAAAAATGTAATGTTTGCGTAACAGTAGAGCAGATGCTGTCATTGTTACATCAATCCTATACTATATTTACCTATGTTCTTATCATGAATCTCTCAACCGAGTGTGGACAGCTTTTAGAGATTCTGCTTCTGCATGAATCATACTTAGGTTGCGTTTGGATATGTGATCCAAACACCGGGATTCTTATCACCCCGCGTTCCACAGATTCTGAAACGCGAGATTTTTTGCAAAGAAAACGCGGAAAAAAGGGTTAAAAAGAGAAACACACATTTCCGTTTGAATTTTATATTTGGGCTTTTTTGGCTTTTCCACTGCGGAATTTGCCCAACCGCGATCCTAACAGGCCCTTAGTCTAAACTCATTTCCAAATGCCCCCAAAGATCTCAGTTTAAAAGAAAGTGAAAACCGGTTTTAGTTATGAAAAACAACTTTTCAGGAATCATACAAAAGTATGATATTTGGAAAACTATTTTCAATGGTTGTTTTAAGTAAAAATGTTGTTTTTCAAACTTGTTTCCAAATGCTACCTTGGTCAAAGATCATTGTTAGCTCCAATTATGTATGTTGATATTTAAGAGAAACAAAAGATTAACCACACAACACTTCAAATATCTTTTAATGAGATACAAATACAACCACTTACCAAAAGCGCAATGAACGAACACTGACTTTCCCTGGGCCCTCTTTCTGCACGCCCACCGAACAGCTGATTCAATCTGTGACGGCAACGGTGCCCTCGTATCCCAAGTGGCCACACACAAATAAGAATTCTTCAACACAGATGAGCTCCTTGGCAGCTCACAAGTGCAATCAATTACTGCAGGCTCCCCCGGAGGCAAATTACCCACTGAAGATGGCCATCCCCCAACATACAAACCTTCAGAAATCTCAGTATACAGAGGTTCCCTACTTCTCAATCTTCTCAAGAATACGAAAGTTCGAATGAATGCCAAGTATGGGCCAAACAGAACCACTGACCAGAGCGGGAAGCTCCCATCAGAGCTCTTCCCCAAGAGCAAAGGAAGGTTGACGGATGGATGTGATGCAAAGGAGACCAAAAAGGATACCAAAGAAGCATGTAGAAAAACTATGGGAACCAATGTGATGCCCAAACCCCTCAAATAAACAAATATGAAGAACAGAATGGTCGCCTTAAGTCCGATCAGCTTGGATATTCCCATGTCGAAGGTTTCTCTTAAGCTCTGTGTATTGGGTATTTAACTTCACTTCCTCTGTGTTATTAAAAATAACTTCAATGTCCTGAAATAAACAAATGAAACTCAATCATCAAATTCATATTCTCCAGCAGGTAATCATCATAAATGGTAGAATGTACCAGTACTTCTAAAGACCTCGAACACATTTTTTGTAGGTTTTCAATGCAAAAGACAACTTTAATTTCTTTAAATGAGGGGAAAAAACAACCCTAAATCTCATTTATCAATTGAAGAGAACTTTAGCTCTTGGAATTGTCAGAAAACTAGATTCAAGATTTCTAATGAAGATATTCAAAGAATAAAAGAAAGCTTTCCATAAATGGATAGACAAATCCAATCAACTACTCAAATCTAACAAAACCAAAAATTTTCTAGCTAACCCACATAGGGTTGGCTCTTTGGTGAGAGCCATGGGTTTGCTCCCCATAGTCTCAAGTTTGAACCCACTTTGGCTTACCTGGTGCAGTGGTGCACAAGATTTATGGGCAATTTTGTGCATCTAGGGTTTTTCCAACTAACGATAACAAAACCCAGAATTTCCTAGCTAACCTAAATGGGTTTGGCTCTTCGGAGAGAGCCATGGGTTAGCTCCTGTAGGTCTCAACTTCGAATCCCCTCTGGCTTACCTGATGCATAGAATTTATGGGTGATTTTACGCATCTAAGTTTTTTCCAACAAACGTTCGGGTTCCACCTCAAAAAGAATTAAAAAATCATTTACAAGTAGTCAAGTACTAAAATCATGATTTAAAACCTCAATACAGGCAAATCTGAGTACACTGATAGACACGAATGAGCACATTAGAAAGAGTATTATATGCATGTAAGCTTAATTCTCCATTTTTCACTTGACATCGAAAGGTTTTAAATAGAAAACACAAATCGACAACAAGACAATGCAATTGAAAGCAAAAAAAATAAACTAAAACATGTTCATTAAACTCTACATATCAATACACAATCCCAAGCAAACTCACACAATAAGACAAAAAATAAACAGAAAATAAACAACAATAAAGTACATATCAGCTTATTTGAGATTTAAAAAAAAAAAAATCATAATTGGGTTAAACATATTCCAAAAAAATAAATAAATAAATAAAAATAAAATAAACTTTCAATACTTCCCTTAATTAGAATCCACAAATACTCCACCTCCCTAATGAACACAACAGCTTTAATCCCCCGTTGGATAGTGATATAAGCTATTCCGGGATAGGTAATTATTTTAGTATACATAAGGAATAAGTAATTTTCTGTTTGACTGTGGTTTTAGTTATTCTCATTGGGAAACACAATAATGAAATTGTTGTTGTTTGGTTGACTATGGATAAATTGTGGATAAAAGATAAATAAGATAAAACGTGAAAAAATAATTTGACACGTGAGCCCCTGATTTACAAGAGGTGATGACAGACGATTTGACATGTGGGTCTCATTATACTAGTGGAATAAATTGGTATAACAACACAATTCTAATGGAGACCTAGAATACCAATATCAACTTATTATCACATATTCTGATATAGCTATACCCACCCATTCTTTCCATCTAAACAGGTTTTGGGGTTTATTCACCCATGTGTCACATTTATTCTTCTACCCAAACAGGGATAAAAGAAATAGAAGAATGTGAAGAAAAACCCAAAACCCACACTATAATTTGTTCTAAAATTTAACAATTTTTAAAAAATAATAAACTTAGTATTAAATAACAGGACCCTAAGAAGTAATATATAGATTTTTCAACCAAATCAATCTTGAATCAACCAAAGCAGAACGAATAGATCTAATCAAAGCCAAATAAAGCAACAAAAAATCAGTTATACTGGACCCCAAAAAAAAAAATTCAACAAAAAGTACCTTCGGAAGGAGAGTTTGAGCTCTCTTTGATTTGATTAGGAATCGATGGGTTTTTTTTTGCTCGCTTTTGCGATCTCAGATTTCACGTGGCAGCTTCAAAGCTGAAACCCATACTTACAGCAATTTTTGGGATCGAAAGAAGTCTCCACTATGCAGCCCGATTATTATGCGGGCTGGGTTGAAGTCTGTCGGGCTGAGGGATCGGGCTGAGTTCGTCAGACGGGTGGTTCAAAAAGCCCGCGGCCCAAAAGCCCGCGGCCATAGGGCCAAAACCCGGGCTGGGCCGTTCACCCGCCCGGTAGTTTTCAGGGCGGGCAGGGCTTGGGCCACCCTTCTCGGGCCCAGCCCCCTGGCCCGCCCGAAATGGGCCCGTTCAGGCTGGCCCATAGGCCCATGAGGGACAATCCAATAAATGAGTAACATGTAATTTTTATTTAAATTGTGGTTGAATTATATAAATTATTGACATTTATGTAGGTGTCAATCTAGTGAGATACATGTAGTTATTTATTTTTTCAAATAATTAATTCATTTAATATTTTTATTTTGAAAATTCAATAGATATAAATATTTTTTTAACATTATACTTTAAATTTTGTGTTATTTTAACATTATATACAAATAAACAACTTAAAATTAAAAAATAAAAAGAAATAAGATGTTTAGAATTTGAGTCCGTGGGCCCGAACCAGGCCCAGCCCGTGAGGCCCGTTCAGGCCTGGGCCTGTGGGCAGGGCCTGGGCCCTGTTTTTGGTACATGCGTGGCCCCTATTTCAACAGGTCGGGCCGGGCCAGGCTAGTTGCCGACCCCTAGGTGGGTTTAATTGCACCCCTCGTTTTACCATGCACACCCCATTAATCAAATAATGATAAAAAAAAAATCTATTTATATCCAAGTAGTATGCACACCTCCTATTGATTGGACACATAGACACCCATACTATAGACAAATATGAAAAACCTAGACAAATAGGTTGTCGATGAGAACTTATTAACAACTCTAGGCTCTGGAAGCGATTAAACACGTATGGTATTTACCATATTCGAATTCTTCGACAAATATGATGTCGATAAAATAGTGGGCGCTGTTACACCCAGATTCATTTCCAACCCCAATTCTAGCCCCCTATGTGTCGATAGAAAATTAACGACGCATATGCTCATGTTAACAAGGCATGTGCTTCGAAAGAATTTTTTTACATTTTCTATAAATGGATCCATGCAATTCATTGAAGTATATACTTTATTTTTTATAAAAGCATGTACCTCATTAGATGATGTATATTATTTTTAAAAAAAATCAAAACACCTGTAAACTAGAATTGAGATTGGAAATGGGACTGGACGTGACATTATCCTAAAACAGAATATTAAATCAATATCTTCTAGACACGTAAGTGTCGAGCATATGTGAATTTATAGATATATAATGTGTCGATTCATACAAAACTATATATATAGAAACGTGCACTCTGACATTACATCCAGAATACATACACACACACACAAACACACACACACACACATACAAATGTGCATTCCATTGAATCTATTCAATAGAAGTACACATTATGAAGTAAATGAAGTAATTACTGACATTCTTTGTATACACGTGCTCGTATGCATGATATTTTTATTTATTTTTTGTGAAAAAATCATTTTTCATGTATGTGTATTGCTTAAATAAATCTGAAACTCGTAGGTCCTAGAATGTGTTAAACACATGGGTGTCTACATATATGTATTACCAAGACACTAGCCCAGTTGATGGAAACAAATCCGAAACCCATATGTTTTGAAAAGGGTTAAACACATATAGTGTCTAAGTATATGTATTACATAGACACCGGCCCAGTTGATGGGAACAAATTCGAAATTCGTAGGTTCTGAAATGAGTTAGACATATGGTGTCTATGTATATGTATTACATAGACTAACCTAGTCGATGGTTTGAATGAGGTGGGTGTGCAATGAAAACCAAAAACCAAATGCTAAAATAAATACTGGGGTATGTATAGAACTCAAGTTATTTGGACGGGGTGTGGATAAACACGGGATGTGTGAGTAATTTGAAGGTGCATTTAGCCTGGGCCAGACTTCAAAACCTGCGCTGTTATTGGGTCATGGGCCAAACCGTTCGTTGGCCACGTCGTGTAACCTAATATATAATTTAGGATAATGTCACGGACAGCCCCATTTCTAGCCCTAATTCTACAAGTGTTTTAAATTTTTTTAAAACAATATAACACATCTAATGAGATACAAGTTTTTATAAAAAAAAAATGAAACATATATTCCAATGAATTACATGGATACATTTATTAAAAATGTATAAAATTTCTATCGAAGTATATATGATTGGAATTGGGATTGGAAAAAAAACTGTGAATAACAGCACTCTATAATTTATGAGCGTTAATATACTCCATCCGTTTTGCAACCTCATACGCTATAATAGTGTAATATGAAATAAAGTATATATTGAAATACATTAGTGTATTTCTTTTCAAATTGAAAAATGACAATTTTTTGTATCATAAACTATGATAAAACCTCATACACTATGATAACACATTGTATATTGTATGGAACTACAAAATGGACTAAAGTGTATCAGCACTCAATAATTTATAAGCATTGGTACACTTAGTCCATTTTGCAATCCTGCCTGCAACCACATATATTGTTTTTTTTATAGTGTACGGACTCTACATATTATATGAAAGTTAAATTTTTTTATTTTTTAATAAAAATATATTTTTGTATCTCAGTACATAATTCATTTCATATATTAATTTATATTTCATTGAGCGTGTGTATAATTTTTTTAAAAAAATAATGTGCATTGCGGACTAGGTTGCATGTGAGGTTGAATGTATCATTTTAAAAAAAAAAAAAAAAAAATCAATACATGTTGCAACCTAGCCGAACATAATATTATATGAGTGCTGATGCACGCAGTCCGTTTTATAGCCCATTTTGTAGCCTTATACGCTATGATAACATAGTGTATACTGCACTATCATAATATATACTACAATTCATTTTTTTCATTTTTTACCATGAAAAAAAATAAATTAATATATCTCAATATATACTTCATTTCATATAATAACATACACTTTAAGGGGTGAGTATATAATTTTATAAAAAAATAAAAACAGAATGAACTACAATTGAGACTGCAATGGATTTTCCATATTATATATATAAAGGAAAATATAAGAAAAAGCCCAGCTTCTTGTGTAAGTTTATTGTACCTAACATTTTCAAATTACTCACGGTATTTATTCACGATCCACATAAAAAATAAAATATATAACTGAATGAATTGAATGTGATTTTTTAAATTTTTTCTTAAACCTAGCCTAATAGTACATACTGCATTACATAAAGTATACTGCATTATTATATGTAGCGACACCCCCTTAAAACATCATCTGATTCATTTAATAAAATATATATATATATATATATATGAATAAAGAAATAAATAAAATATATTGAATATGCCCATTTCTAAGGTTGCTATCCGGCCATGAGCCCGAGCTCGGTATATAGGACAAGCCGAGCCCTACCTCCCTGTCTCCGAGATCCTCCCCTCGAATGGGTATGAAAATTGATATTTCCGGTCTTTCATGCAGTCTTTATCCATGGTCATCATCAATTTTTTTTATTTATACAAATATCACTTGATCATTGAAATACATGTTATTATATAGATTGAAATATACATTAAAATACACTCACGTATTATTTTCTTTTAAAAAATTAAATTATAATCTCTTACACTATGTATAAACTGCACTATGGCAACATATTAGGGGATGCATACAAGAGTTATAAAATAGACTATATCAGCACTCAATGGGTATTCATACACAATTTACAGGTATACTAACCCCTAATAAAAACCTACGAGGAAGATTACAAAAATCTTTGAACCGACCAAATGGAGATCAGTCCACACCATTGCCGACATCAAATATTGAAACTCATATAAAGCCCAAAAGTTTTTCCTCTGGTCACATTAAGACCTGCTAAACCCAAGTAGTGATTAATCAGATAGATTTAATTACATATACAATATATTAAAAAAAATCAACTTCGAAATTCAATATCTACCAAACCTGGAAAGAATGGATACTGAAGTTGTACACACTTCACTTAGCTATAGGCTTCGGAGTAAGTATAAAAGCTCTTGGAATCCTCACTTTATAAAATACACCTGTGATAGAGAGGTTATAATCATAGGCGAAGATCCATTCAATGATAATGATAGAAATAACGGACACATAATTTGGTTTCACACAGCTCAAATACGGCCCAAAGAAGCCTTGAGAAATAAAAATGAATGTGCAATTTGCACTGTCATTAGGAGACAGCAGTAACATACGAGAAAGATTATTACATGGGATATTTACTCGAATAATTATTCTTAAAAAAAAAAAAAGAGTTCAAAAGGCTACAATTTTGAATCCGTTAAGAATTTTTCTTAACGAAGTATACAAAAGAATGGACTACACTACTTACAGGTTCTAAGCTGCTTCGAATAGATACTTTGAATAGTTAGTCGTATCCTGCCCGTGTCACCGATGTTCATAACTAAGGTCATGACTCATGAATATGCACAGTGTTGTGTAGTAGGCTGTCCTTAGAAACCATTAAAATCCAGTAGTGAAATATCATCCGTGGGAATCTCTAGACCTATTAATTCATTGTCATCCAGGCCAGATTCATCGACACCAAACCATTGACTGATATCCTGATTTTGAGGCACAAGAACATCAGATTCATTCAGCAGGTTTGAATAGTCCTCGGGTTCTTCTTCATTTTGCTTGGATAAGTCTTGAGCAATGCTACCCGAACCCAGCACTCCCACTTCGACTTTCGCTCCCCGTGACACTGAATCAGTTGCTTCCTGAGTCTTGACAAGGAGACCATGTCCCGAGGCGGATAACTGTGCTGTTTTTTGCTTAGGCTTACTTTTAGATTTACGTTCACCCCTCCCACTGCTCAACGAAGGACGACCAGCTTTAGGCAGAGGGTGTCTTGTTGATGAATCTTTATTTTGGTCCCTTTCACGCTCACTTCGCTTTCCCTTCGTTCCACCTGATAGAGCATTTGCAAGAGTTGAAGTGGCTCGTGGACCAGCATTTCCAACATCATCAAGCAAGACTTCCCTCTTTTTCCCTCTGATGGGTGTAGATTCATATTTAGCAAAAGACTGGTCAGACGGATGAGTGAGAACCTGAGGTGCATCCAATGAACTCCTCTCGGATTTGGGATTAATAAGGCCATTCCTATCTACCAAGCCAGGAACATGACCTGCAGATGCATATGGAAACTATAAAATCAATCTATTTGAACTGAATAAAAAGGAAGAATACCCCAAATATCTACAGAACAATTTATCTAACAAACAGATCATGCACTCAAGGAAAGAATTACACCACAGAGAAAGGGACTGGCATACCAGATGGCTGTGACTGCAGTTGGCAACTATGAGCTTCAGCGGGGAGACTTGTGGGTGTTTTTGAGCTTACGCCATCAATGCATTTTGTTTCACCGCTTTGTTGAGGTGCAGAGAATATAACATCATGAAAAACAGGCTCCGCAAAACAACTACGGCCTGTATCCTTGTATCTTCGAAATCTATCAAGAGTCCTCTTGGCAAAAGCAGATGCAACTTGTTTTGAGATCTTGTTGATTCCACCCTTATTACCAGAACCTCCTCGACAAGCCTGTTGAAGTGGTAGACGTCAGCAACAAACAATTAATAATTTGTGATCATAATATTTAGTGAAGAATGGAGAAAGAAATAATTACCATAATCTTTTTGTATGCCATATCAACAAGTTGTCTGATTGCAAGTTGTTCGAGGTTCCTGCACAGCATGAACAACTACTAGATTATTACAACAAATTATATGAGCCGCTACCACATCCAAAGTGTAAGGAACATACCGCTCTTCCATCTCCCTTCCATTTTCAATAGTATTGTCTAATTTGCCTAACGGTCCTTTCATTTTCCTCACCTATCAAACCAATAGATCAAAATGACATAAGCTCTTCTCCAATGCTTCCCAGAAAGAAAGATGTGGAAACTATCAATTAAAGTTAATGCTTGGGGATAGAATATGAATAGGCAGCAAAATTACCATCTAATTTAACCAACAGAACACTAATAAGACATATGGAGGGCCTTCGTATGCAAAAAATTACAACTTTTTTGAGTTTTATGACAAATCATTTTTCTATTTTTGTTGCAAATTTCAATTCAACATAAATGTTCCACAATTAAATGATTAACTTTGGTGGGGCCTGTAAAAAAATGAATTGGAGATGTGTACAAGTTTACTTGACAGAACCTTTCACTTCAACACAAGTGTTGTGCAAAATTAAACGATTAACATCTGAGGGTCATGTAAATTAAATTCAGAAATTATGAAACCATTGGATTTCTACAGTTTCATAAATGTAATAAAAGAAGAGAGTAAAGTTAAACTCCATAAGTTAACCCCAGTAGAGGGATAAGGTTAATTCAAGAATATAGTTATAGTAAAGCCCAGTATTATCAGGATAACAAAAAAAAAATCAAGAATTTCAAGAAAATATTTATTCAAGTTGCAAAAGGACTAATGCGTTAATATGCAGCACAAGCACATAAAGAACCTGATGATAAAGACCCAATTTGAGTCTTGTGATTTCTTTACTGATTTCGTCATCATCTCCTTCAGCAATATCAGGCTGGAACAGCATAAGCAGAAAAAAAAACATTAATAGTTAAAAAGAGAGAACATTTTCCAAAAATAATATCCAATCGTTTGATTCATGAATGCCCTTATGATTTATCAAGCAAGAAAAATTAAAAAAGCAGAAATTTGTCAAGACAATGGACAGTGAAACCTCACCAACAATATGACCAAGATACAATGGACAGATCTGCTACAAAGGAAAAAGGCTGATCAAATGAACAACTACATGGCTCCTTGACACTAAATCATATGTATTGTAACATGGTGCAAGTGGCAATGCTACTGTCACATGGAAGATGGCTCAAGGTTTAAGGGTCAGGGTTTGCCTCCCACTTCATATAAGGCCCCAAATTGTGAAGCCCTTTTGTTATTTAAAAACAGAGCAAAGGGGTCGTAAAGGTACTTTGGCATGAGACATAGCATGCGATCTAACTTGAGAAAATAAGAGGTTCATATAAGTTTTTTGAATGAAAAATTTCCCTGGCCAGCTACTCGTATACATAAGATTTCTCCACTGCAAAACAGAACCTTACTCATATTTGGAATAGGAAAGAACTGATAGAGACAAAATATGCATACCACTGCATCGGGGAACAACCCAATACTGTGCAGCTCCAATGCAATCCTTTCGTCCAAAGACATCTGTTGGTATTGACATTCATTTGAACAAATATCAGAAGAATTCATAGCCACTGGTTGAGCCCGGTGGATATTATTTTGATCAAATCCAGAACCATTTCCAAACTCTGAATTTACAGAAACATCATTTTCTTGCCACTGCTCGTTGTTGTACAAAAGATTGCGGAGGGGACTCCTAAAGCTGTTGGAGGCAGTACTTCCATTACAAGAACAATTCTTTTGGGTCCTTTGGTCAAATTCCAACTCTGGTTCAGAATCAACTCCATATGCTTCTTTAGGTCCACTTTCGACGTGGGTGTTCATGCCATACGGGGACTCGTCACCTGTCAATTGCATATACACATTTCTCTGTCCAACATTGTGCTCGGCTTCATTCATTTCATCTTCTATGATGAAAGCAGCAAGAAGCCTTTGAGACAGTGGAACAAACTTCTCAAACAGCTTTTCAGTTTCTATCTTTTCACATAATTTATCAACTTTTAGTGATTCATCATCGGAAAAAATGATTCCTGCAGACGTGTTTAATCCTTGTCCACCAGCATTTGCTGAATTTTCTTGTCTTTCTCCAGAACAATGGGCAGAAGCGGAACTTGTTATGTTGTGCAAGAGCTCGTCCTAATACAACAAAAAACATGTAAATTTCTTGAGATGATTGATAAATTTGCATTGCACATATTTACAGAGAAATATCTTATATAAAGTGGGCAGAAAAAATGTTAATGTAGAAAGCAAATTAACACTGGTCCTGACTAAATAATGTTGAAGAAACTTACTCATCTTCCGTTTTATTTGCTGAATAAGAAAAAAAAAAAAGATTTGGGAAAAAATGGATGAATACTTTCATAGCAAGACAATAAGGTTATTCATCCAGCAAAGGTTAAAATTCTTCCCAGGGGTCAATAAAATGGGAGACAGAAACGTTGGGGAAAGTTTACAATTGATACAGCATGCCTTTTGCAGGAGTTTATGGTTGGATCGACACAAAAGAAAAATCCAAAATATATGGTGATACATAAAGAAATATTTGAAAAGGTGTGCTCGCTAACATGAGGTTGATGTAAACACAATGCAGAGTCAGTACTATGAGGATTGACAGGAATCAGTACTATGGGGATTAAATGGAACGGTAACTTTGTATTGGAGTAGGGTTCAAGGTATTGCTTCGTGTAAGGATCACATATTAATAAATAAATAAATTCATTGGATGCCCCATCCTTTATCCAAGATAAAAGAAGAGAAACCGATAGATTGAAGGCATTGGTCTTCATTATTATAAACAAATTCAGTTTCACATAGGCAACAAGGAACTCAAGATACAAGGATGTTTGTCAGAATATTGTACTACCATACTATTTATTAATAGAAAAGAAAGGATTTATACAAGAGGGAAATTGTCAAAAAGACCATACCATCACATCATCACCGGCACAGAGCACGTGGGCAACACTATCATCAAGTTCCATCACAAATTGTAGCTGACCAAAATGTCAGGAAAAGGGTTACATATGCCTGAATCAGAAGTAATAAACAAAATACAGCATTCATTGATTTACAGAAAATTAACTGTATGATGGACTTTTGCTCTTACCTGATGTTTAAAGTGGGCTATGTCATCAGAACTGAGAAAAGCAAAATAAGGTTCCATATTCTTCCAGAATGAACTGGAACATGCATTATCTACACAAACAGGTTACTATTTAAAACAATAACAAGATGGATAAAATAGGGAGAAAAGACTATAGCTAAGAGAAAAATCCTGAAAGTTCAGATACCCACAGCTGGCATTTCGAGCAGCATTCGCAGCTTCAAGAAGTTCTTCACGATCGTCTTCCGATTCACCTGGGAAATAAATAGAATTAACAGATGTTGAATTCAAACTGGATTGAAGAAAAACGCATCTGAACTGGAACCAACCAGCTTCCAATATTACCTGTGAACTCAGCAGACCCACTGTTCCCAACTGGCCCAGTACGATGAAAACTCTTTCTATCAGATGCTTTTTTTGAAGGTGGACGACCTACCTTGCTGTTTCATGATTTAATACTTGGTTCAATTTCACTTTAATTGAACTAATGAGATTATGAGACACGTGCGCATGCGCACATACACACACGCAGAGAGAGAGAGAGAGAGATGCCACACCTTTCACCCTTTTCAGGTCTCCGTACCAGCTTTGTCATGGCTGTTTTTTCTAGTTTTTCTCTTGGTAAGGGCAAGGATGTTCTGCCATGTGCTGAAACCCTTCCAGTCCGTCCTTGCCTCCGAACCCCATCTCCTATATCTTCTTTGCTAAGAAGCTTGTTCTTCTTTGTAGGCAACAAAAAAGATGCAGCCCTCTGACCCCCATTAATAGCCCTTTCTTCTACTTCTCTGTCCTCTACTCCATTCTCCTTGGATTTCAATTCAGCAGCACCTGACTCCTCACTTGCTGATGGCCCAGCCGGAGAAGAAACATTATCAAGTTTCAGCCTAAACTGAGTCGTACTATTAGACATAACCCTAGAAAGCATCGGCCCCTCGGCAGGCATTAATTTAGGTCCAGCTTCTGACACCGGAAACTCATCATGAAAGATCTGAGACTCCTCTTGATTTGGAACAGGAGAAACTAAATTTGTTCTCCTTGTACGGGAACTCTTTTGTGGCCGTTGACCTCCCCATACCGGGGGTGAAGATGAGCCTGTAGGCATTGGACGCTTGCGATTGTTTGGCCCATTCAGAGACTGGACTTTGCTTAGGCATGGAGGCTGTTCCCACCCATCATGGCCTCCAGACATGCGTGCGAAATTAGCTGTATTTGCTACCAGGTTTGATCCACTTCGAGGTGCCCTGGACCCTTTCCCCTTTGTCATGGGCCCAGGATTCCCCCCCTGACCATCCTCACGAACACTCATCCTGAAAACCAGTGTCAATGAAATTGGTATTTATCATAAAAATGAATTCATGGTGAAAATTTATATGGAGATGCATTTTATATAATATAATCTTTAAAGGAAAAAAAGCGCAATATCATTTTAATAATTCTCACTACAGAAAAGAACATTGAGAGCTTAGAACTAATAGAAGAATTTTACATAGTTGGTAATTAACATAGGAAGAATCAATCCTGTACATACTTGGTATTTCCCTTGGGTACGAGCCGTTCCTTCTCCAACCCAGCATCCCTTCTGTCACTTGGAATAGAGATCCCTTCTAAGTCATGTCTAGGCATGCTACGGACACTGGAAACATTAGTTTGAGAACTCCCATCCAATTTGTTGATTCCAATGCTTCCATTAGAGGATCCAGATCTGTCACACAAGAAAATTAACAACTGATTGACTCTAATTAATGGTGTGAAAGTGGAACTTCCCTAATACTAATTAATGGTGTAATTCAAGTTGGCAAGTCAAACATTAAAAATCTTGTAATAAGAGATCTGCAACTCAAAGATTGATTTTTCCTTTTGCCTAGATAGTACAGTGAAACTTTTTAACAGGGAAACAGAAAAAGAAATTAGATAAAATTTATTCAATAGAATTTCCAACATATCATTTGGAATTTCCAACATATTCAATAGAATTTCCAAAATAAGAAATCGGGTTTGAGCCAACCCAAACCAACCCAGGTGGGTGAGGTCAAGGAGTATCATGCCCAATTCCAAATCCCAAGCAGCCTTCAATGCAAGTAAATACAACTATAATGAATCAGCTCATCATCTTCAGCCACCCAATCTTATAATTAAAAATTAATATTAAATTATTTATATCATATCAGAATTAATAATAGATTACAATCAAGTGAGCATAAAAATGAAGTTGGAGGGTTATTTTCCTGCAATTTTAACAAGTTCCTGTTCATGGTAGTAAGGTGATTCTGCAGTGCAAAGAGTCTACATGGAATAAAGCCAAACCCTCCAAATATGCCCTTGTCTCTGTGTTTTCTCTTCCCAACCATCCACAAATAAAAGTAAAACTAATATATCAAAACAGTTAAAATTTTGGGTTCCCTGCTCAGGAGCAATGCCTGTTAATGACACCTATACTAAATCCCTTTTTCATCAGAATATATATCCTTCTACAGGTGTCAGATAATGTGTTTCTTATGCTAAAGTTAAGACATTAGATTACTCAAGACTAGGAAATATCATACAAGGAACAAACCTAAATCCCTGCCCATCACAAGGTCGCGGTCGAGACTCATTGGAAAGCCTCTGTGGCACAGATTGCTTGAGCTCACGATCACCATCCATGGATCTTGAAATCACTGTGCCCACAGAACGTTTCCTTTTCATTTTCTTGTCCCAACCATCTCCTCCAGCAGGCAATCCCTGGATCTTGTCTTCAGCAAGCACAGGGGGGGCATTGCCAGATCTGAGCACATTTTTATCTTTGTCCATGATGGGGGCTTGCCGGGAGAGGGCAGTGTTGCGCCCTTCAGACTGAGAGGAAAAGATGAAAAATATTTCATGAATCACAACACAATATCTGAGTGCATGTAATGAGAATATTGGCTTTACACGAAATGGCACATAGAATCAAACAAAATATGGAACACTAAAAATTCTTTTGCAGTCAGAAACTAAATGAAAAAGAGCAGATAAGCGAACAAAAAAAAGATTTAAAATCCATTTAGCTGTAATAAAGAGAATGCATAGAGTAGGAAGAATTAAAATGGTTTACATTGATAAAAAGCACAATGATCTGTGAAGAAAACAGAATGACAAGAGCATTTTAAATGGAAAATTAAACAAATGCCTCCAGCAAATTAGAGATTAAAGGATTTGAAACAAGTTCTACAGAAAATATTTAGAAATGCAAATACAAACCCGTACTTCCGCCACTGATGAGCGAACACGTCTATTTGGAACAACACTCTTGGTCCGATCTTCAAGTTTTTGACCTACAATGTCTGAAGGGGTTTGATGAATCTGGCTTCCAGTCTTCAACAAGTTAACACCACCAGGCCTTTCACCTGAGGACATATCGTTTCGCGGTCGTTTCCTTGATAGAATGGTTTGACGATATTTTTCCAATTTCATTATGCAGTCACTCAATAATTTAACTCGATCCCTGGTCAACAGATGCTATAGCTTCAGATAATAGCCAAAGTATTGTGCAATGATAATTTCTTCCAATCAGTGACAAACCAATTCCAAACAGAGAACACAAAAACACCATCCAGTTTTCTATACCAGGCCATGATAGTGACACAATGTTTAATTCTTATGGTTCTTTGCAGATGAAAAATCATAAGATGAACCCAGAGTTCCTGAGCAACCTATGAAAGAATAGGCCACACATCAAAATGCACCATGCTTACATGCAGTGTACTACAGGATGCATAAACTGGATCAGAAGCAAGCTCCATAGACATAAAGATTTACATGCAAATTGCATAAGAGTGTCAAAACAAAATAATTTATGCATGCAAAAACAACATACTCGTGAAGAGATTATATATAGAGCATGCCGCAAATGTTGCACATGCAAAGCATAACATGAGGAAAAGGGTCAATTACAACTGAATCTTTGTATTTTTTTTTATTTTTTTTTGGAAGTTATCGTTGAGAAGAAAATGATAAATTTGAAGAAGAACTGAGTCATTGTGTTAAGCTCAATTGATAGTGTAGTACTAGGCATCAGATTTCCACAGACACTAAATTTCTCGTCAATATTTTCTTTTGAACCATAAACTGGAATTTGAACACTGGGCCTAAATATTATTAAAGATTGTCGGAGAAACTGACATTACTCTATGTCACAAGAATTCCACATAATTTTCTTAGCATTTCAGCCAAAGCTAACAGTTTACTATAAGAAAAAGCTAACAGTTCATTGAAAAAACAATCAGCAAAACAAAAGCATGACTGTGTGTTGTACCTGGCACGCGCGTAAGTTTCTAAAACACTTGCTTTAATGCGTTTAATCTCTTCCGATGGAACCGGTGAAATGGGCTTATTAGATTGTATGAATGGGTGCTCTTCTGACGTGACCGCGAGAGATACACCAAGAGCTCTCCTCAACTCTCCTGAACGAGGGTATCTCTGTTCCCCCAATGAGATCTGCTCCAGAGCTATGTATTGGGACGGTGGTGGAATTTCACCTAAAAGGGCCCCACCACTGCCTCTGGACAGGGCAGACCCAGGATTTAGAGTGCGGTTTTCCATGCTCTCTCGGAAGCTTCCAGACCTCTCCAAGTTGGATGCATTGTACATGCCCCTTTGCCCATTTGAATAAGAGGGTCCAAATGCAGATCCCTCTGGACTACTTGAAGACAACTCAAATCTCGTGCTCCCCGCCATAAATTCAAACTAACATCAAGGTCTCATGTCCAAGATTAACTTCCTATTGACAGGCCATCATCCATGTGATGTCAAAGTCCTGGCATAAAACCCCAGAAAAGAAATTTAGGCATCACGAGTACTCTAAAAACTGTGAACTCCTAGAGGACCGATAATGGATTGCGATACTTTTCGAATCCGAGCTCAAGTACTCAGAGGAGCCAAAAAGATTAGAAAAAGAAAAACAAATCGAATCCTTTGGTTCTTGAATACCACTTGATTGGGTGCCATAAAAATGGAGGTCTTTCGGTCAACACATGATGGTGAAAATATCAGAGCATAACCTCATCAAACCTTTTCAAAATCCATTTTTTTCTTGCATTACAGATTTTTAAAAATTATCAAATTCAAGTTGTAAAATCACTTACAATGATTCAAAAACACTTATGACAAGAAGTAAAAGAAAGATCAATACCAATTGATTGTGCAACAATTAAAATGGAGGAATTTCGGTCTGCATATGAAAAGTAAATTCACCAATTTAAAGTTCTTCAATCACAAAAATAAACTAAAAAAATTATTATTCGAACTTCATGGTACTAGATGCAAGATGATAAAAAAACTTCAATGACAAAAAGGACCAACTTCAACAAGAATCAAATGATATGTAGTCCCCAAACTGAAGTATAAAAACCAATAGTAGAAACAATAAACCGAGCTCGTATACCCAAAGAAGAACTGAATTCTGACAGATCACGCATATTTAACATAAACAGATTCAAATGAGGAATCTTGGGAGCTAAATCAACCAAGGTGAGTTAAAAAAAAAACAAATAAAACGCAATACAATAAAAAAAAACCCCATTGACCAACCGATCAGGCGACTGAAAAACAACCGAATTATACTATACAACATCTGATTGTACAATAAACATTCAAGATGCTTGTTTCGAGACCGAAATCAAAATCGAGCTCAAGAAACTCGGCACGAACCCTACTGAATTCTAGGGTTTCGTCAGCATGTAAGACAAAAGAGAGAGAGAAATATACAAAACCGTACCAACATTTGATGATCGGATCGGACCGGATCGGATTGGATTATCGAATTCGATGAAGAGACAAACGAATTAGGGTTTCGAATAGACTGATTTTTCTCCCTTATTGAATCGATTGAAATAATTTCCGACGCGAAAGGGTCGAAAAAAAAATAAGGTTAAGCCAATCTGTTATTACGAGCCGCCGATGTTTTGAAGTACGGTCACCTCCGGTGAGAATAAAGTGAAATGTTATCTCGATTTTAGGGGGTTATCCATCGTTGGATGTGAAGCGTCGAGAGGAGGAGCAGCGGAGACACGAGAAAGATCTATCGGACGTCTCTGATCGGTGGATCTCAAATGTTTATACGGTTCAGAATAGGTGGACCCTAAGAGGTTGAAATGGCACGTGCGACGGCTCGATTAGATCGAGCAATGAAAGATCAGACGCGTCACTCTTCCCCCCACTTTTTGACGGCGTTGACTTGGTTTGACATGGTCGTTGACTTTTCTTTTTCTGTAACTGTGGTTTGATCAGTTTTGACAAAAAAATTTTTTTGTTATGGGTGCTAATGATCTTCAAATGCACAATGCCATGCAAACGATAAAATCATTGCATGCATTGTTCTTTAAAAAAGTTATTGTTATACTTTTTCCCGTTATTTTTCGGATATCACATTGTAATTTTTTTAATATATATATATATATGATAAAATATGGATTAACTTAGTACAGTACATGTTGTATGAAAAATGTTAGAGACAGTCTTACGTACAATCTTCGTATGTTTTATTTTTTTTTAAATAAGAAATATTATTTAATGAAATACATGCTTTAATAAAAAATATATATCGTTGCATTTTGAATTAAATAAACTCATTTTAACAAATGCAAAAAATATAGAGGTATATACCTTCTTGAAAGACTAATGTGGCACATGAAAGTGGTTTTAAGACTTTCCATATGTAATAGAACTACATGTAATGACACTCATGTTGTATTAAGTGATTTAATGCGCACACATCTATAAAGTGACTAAGAAAGTATTGAGTGTATATACATGCACTCATTAATGCTTTGTTTATTGAAGCTATAACAAGGAAATATAAAGATGAATGTACTTCAAAATTTTAGTTATTTGATTTTTGTTGGGGTTTTAAAATATTAAATGGAAATAACATAAATATTCTCTTATGTATAAGAAATTTTGCAGTTGGTATAAGCATCCTAATATCATTACTTTATTGAAAAGTTTACTAAATTTGTATTTTTTTGGTAGAGGACTACAAATGAAAAAAATCTATATTGTAAGATGAAATGGGGGAGATCCTAGGATCTCCTTTTTTTTTCTGGCATTCGTAACACTATAGTTAAATGTTTTTTAGGGTGTTTCTAAGGTAGGTTGTTATCTTACCCAGAAAAACATGTTTTTCGGTTGTTGTAATGAAAATTTTTGTAGTTATTTTTGCTAGTATAGCAACGGACTAAGATTTTGAATATGAACTAAGATATTGATATTAATTCTCATAAATTTAGGAATTATAATCCATAACTTTTGTCCCTAATTGTACATGTCAAAATTGAGACAAAAAAAATCATATGGAAGGGTTGATTTGGAAGGGAGGCTAAAAATCTTTTGATTTTGTTCTTATTCACGTTTGTTAATTTTTGGAGAAAACTGTGATTTAAGATAGAACAAAATTTATTCATTTTCATTATCCACTTATATTTATGAGTGCTATCGTACACAATCATATTTTTCAGCTCTAATTCCAAATTTATATGTTCATTGACATCGTGCACTTACGTTAATGAAGTATAAATTTAATTTAAATTTTTTCACATTTTTTTTATAAATAGGTCCATACAACTCATTAGAGTATATACTTTGTTTTTTTTATAAAAGTATATAACTCATTAAATGAGGTATCATATATTTAAAAAATTCAAAACATGTGTGGATTGGAATATATAGTTTAATTTTTGTTTTTATTTTTATCCCCATAGTTTTGTGCATCAATAATATAATTAAGTGTTGATTTGATTTGCCAAATTCAAGGTCGAACCCTATTCCCAACATCTGGTGGGATGTGATTTTATGGGTCTTGGGCCCGCATGTAATAGTCCTTTATGGGCTTCTCCACCAAAAAAAATAAGGAAAATGAAAATGATATACTCAGTCTTGAATGTAGCCTGACGAGCAGTCTCCACCTCGACAATCCAACGTGGCAGCAATCTGACATGGCTTCTCTTTGTTTTCTTTATTTTCAAGCAGACCAAATTGGAAATTCAAAATTCTCCGACATCAATTAATGATCTCTCTCTCTCTCTCTCTCTCTCTCTCACGAACTCTCATGCCAAACCACTTCTTTCCTCTCTCTTCTATTTCTTCTTCTTCTCTCAATAGATCTATTTCTTTTTGTTCTCTCAATAACAGCAGAAGCACCACCACCAACAACAACAACGGCGGAAGCACCAGCAACAAAAGCACCTCGATGTCTCTTTTTCTTCGCTCTACTCGATGGAGGTTGGGAAGTTCTTGGTCCCTCATCTCTCGAAAACCACGAGAACGACCAGAGTAACCCAAGCGAAATGAACCAGAGGAGATGTTTTTCCTGAGCACCCACGTAAGCTTCGCAAAGAGCGCACATCTACTGGTTCAAGGAGAGGAGATTGGCATTCACAGTCACCAACAAATTCTCAGAAGAACCCACCGAAGCCAGCTTGACATCCAAAAGATGGTTCCTGAGAGGCAAGGATGCATCTGCATTAGCACCTGGAATCATTGGAGGTTTCACAGGGACGCTAAAGAAATACAGTGTCATCAAAGGAACGCTAAAGACAATCTCAAAAAGTCAAATTGAACAAACAAATGAGATCATCCAAATACATGGAGCAGAAGAAAAACTAACTTCGACTTGTGAATCGATTAAGAAGTCCAAATATCTCTTCCTGTCAAGCCTGAGCAAAATTAAAAACAATCACAACCGCTATAAGAGCCCTCAAGAAACCAGAAGAAACCCCAAAAATAAATAAATAAATAAATAAAGCGCAACAAAATTTCTTGCTAACACAATCCCTCCTACATTTCATGGTTTGCAAAAATTGATTTTGGTTGACGTTGCTAGTGGAGAGGGCAGATGTCTTTGCTGGCTTCATTCTTTCGGTGTCTCGTGATCATTCTTTGCAACCGATAGTTTTTCAAATTTTAAAGAGATGAAGTTTTTATGAAAATGAATGGACGCTAACAAAAAAGGAAGAGACGTTGGGGGAGAGAAGAGGAACAATCGTGAAAGATCGAGGAAGGTGAAGAAAAGGGTTAACTTGTCAAATTAATGTTTTTTAAAGATATTAAAATTAAAAATTATAAAAATTGATTAGTTTTAGATCAGAACAATATCATAATGTTTATCCATAAATTAAATGTATTTATTTAAATTACAATATACTTTTTATATTTAAAAAAATATAATAAATATTTTTAAAATATATGTTTGAGCGATGATAAAAATTTAAATAACCAAAATAGTTTATAATATTTTTGAATATTTTAATTAAAATATATATTTTGACATATATTATAAATATTATCTGACTGTTGATTTGTTAATATCTTCTCAATTTTTTTTTATTTTAAGTATGCATTAAAAAATAGGAATTTACATTCTCTAACAAAATATCATTTTATTTTTAATAATATAAATAAATATTTAAAAAATTCAATTTTAATGTAGAAATGAAAGATAGAAAATGTGAAAAGTGCGTGGAACGGGTAAGTACAGTCCCTCGTATATTTCTTAGGTCGGTTAAAAAAATAATTTAAACTTTTAAACAGATAGATTTTAAAACAAGCTTCATGTTCATTAAGAAGATAGAGTTATATTTAAAATCATAATTTTTTCAAGATTTTTTAAATCTTAACAGATGTTTATAAAGATTATGATATGAATTAAAAGAAATTTTTTCTGTTAAAAAACATCTTTATTTGATTAGGGAAATTAAATTTCAAACGGGGCAAAGAGCTTTTACAAAAGACCAAAAAAATTAAAATTGATTTATATGCCAAGTCCATGTGTTGTCAATTTATATATATATATAAAAATGAAATGATGCACTGGATTTTATAGATTTGATTATTTATCTAATTTTAATGTGAATATTTAGAAAAAAAACATAAAATTGATTTTTATAATAAATCAATTAATAAAATTTTATATAGAATGATTTTGAAGAATTTGAAATGATAAAGATATCTAATAAAAGTTTATTTGAGATAAGGATGGATTTTCAATAAATGGGAAGGATAAAGTTGTCAAACTAATGTTTTTCATGGTTTAATACTTTTATAAGTAGAGATATAGATAGATATAGATATAGATACGATGATATGATAGTCTCATATAAGTTAAACAAGATAAAATACAAAAAAAACAAGCAGGGACTTGGGTCTGTGAAATAATTTTTTTTTTTTTTTTAATTCATATGCATTTATGATTGTTTGATTTTTAATGTTGTGAAATGTGATGACGTGATAACACAATAAAAGACAAGCACGATAAAAGCATATAAAAATAGGAAATGGTCCGAATCCCTCTCTTTGGACTCCCGGCGAATATTTCTTCGTTAATTTCGAAGATACCAGAGTAGGAGAGACTACAACGATCGTCGCATTTCAAGCTCACACGAAAAGCTCAACTGAGAGAGAGAGAGGGCAGTCATGGCGATCGCTTCATCGTCTTCTCTCGCACTCCTCCGCCGATTTAGGTATTCTTCGCAGCTAGGACCCCTCTCCCGCTCTCGCTGCCTCCCGTCCCGGAGGATCGACGTCCGTCGCTACGGATTCACCTCTCTTCGCGATGGATCCCCGGTGAATCTCAGAGAGTGAGCTCCGATTCTCGATTCCTTTATTTATTTTTTCATGAATATTGTTACTGCATGAAAATTCGGTCACATTCGATTGTTCTGATGTTTCGATTCACGGAGCCTTTCTCGTTCGCTGTTTTGGTCAGATTTTCAGTGCCTGTTCTCTGCGTTGATGATCGAGATCTGAATTCTTGAATCATTTTTGAATACTTAATCATGTTACATGGACTCGATTTGTTGTTCTTTTAGTGTTGTCTTGTTCTTTGAGTGGTTCCGTGTTGATTTAAGTAGGTTTTGGTTCCCGATATTCAATGTATGTTTATGCTTTGATTTATCATCACGAACCAGTGAATATTCGTTATGGAGCATAATATAGGAAAAATGTTCTTCTTATTGTGCGTATTTTATAGTCTGCACGAATCGTTTGACCTTTTTATTCTGTTCCTAACGATTCGGTTCACAAAAATTGTCATTAAATTTTTCTACAATCATATAATAGGGGTATCTGGAAGACTTCGAGCAGTTCTTCGGATTTTTTCGGCTCGTCTTCTACGGTTAGTATTGGTGCTTTGTCGTGCTTTTGTTTTCCTTCTTGCTTTGCAACACTTTCTTCACAACTGTCTGAATGTGATTAGTGTATTGGTTTTCATTGGTTTTATATTTAGACTTGGGTTTTGATCTTGTCCTCTGCAATGATTTCTCTGTATTACTTTGTTTTCATATTACAACCAGTTTTCGTCCATTTGTGCATTTTCTAGGCAGAAGAGGTTTACCTGTTTCTGTTATGTGCAGAAATGATTCTCAATTGTGCCTGCATACAGAGGGATTTCACCTGGGGATAGGCCTTTTTTGGGAAAATCTTTTATAACTTAATTTTTTGTAACTTATAATAGCACAGATAATCCATGCAAAGGCCAATATCTACAGATGCGAGTGACTTGTATTTTTATTGTCTTTTTGTTGAATCCATGGGATGATGACTTGATTTAACAGGCAAGATATTGATACTGCGTAAAAACATTAAAATTTTGTGGTGGAATTTTAATTGGTAAAATTCCATTCCTGGACAACGGTTTAGTTCATTTTATACACATTTGGTTTATCTGAGTAACTTACATTGGACACCGATAGGTCTATCAACTCAATAATATCTTTTTTTACCTTTTGTGAACTTAAAATCTTAAATCTTCTATCATTCATGGATGATTTTTAAATGTGAATGAGAAAGCTATGTACCAAAACGTGTTTTTTGAGAGAGAAAAAATTAAATTGAATATACAGCAGAAAGTTGTCAAATTAATATGTTGTGTAGAAGAATATGCTTTGCATGACAGTATCTTATGTCATGTATGAACATGTCCAGTTGCCCACCTTCCATCTGAAAATATGTTTATTTGTGGCTTGTTAAGCATGTATAGAGTCTCAGCACACACAAAATAAATAAATAAATAATAAGCATGTATGGATATCTCCAATTTTGATGTGCAAAAGGTCGCCGACTTATTTTGTTTGTTGTTGTCACTAATGCAAATGTGCAATGACAGGCATCTGATCAAGATGTTGATTCGATTCCAATGCCAATAGTTTTGATCGATCAAGATTCGGATTCTAATGCAACAATTGTGCAACTCAGTTTTGGTGACCGTCTGGGGGCTCTTATCCATACGGTGAGCAGACAACATGATAAGTTTGTACAATTCCTGTGAAAAACATTCTATGCTGCATTTACACATTTTATGAAGTATTTTTGCTTGCTACTCATATTCCACTATGTAACCCTAACAAGCTATTCTGCTATAATTCGTCCAAATAATAAATACAGGATAATTCCATCTTCTCTGACTGGCAGATCTGTGAAATCTCCCTCTTTCAGACACAGACCTTGGATTTTTTGCACCATATTACCTCTTCCATTTTATAGATCTTTATTATTTCATCTTTTGCAGATTTCCTTTCAGTTATCTCTATCTTCCGGAATCCGGAGGTCTTCCTCCTAGTGATCCAATTTTTTGAAAGATTTTTAAAGCTCACCATTTTTTTTTTTTGTATTCTTCTCTGATTGCTTAGCTTCGCCCCAAGATTTGGGAACCCTTTCCAAGCGCTTAACCTCAGGGAAACTCACGTAATCCCAGTGGCACTGATGTCTTCTTTTCATGAATCAGTAACTGTATTCCAAAAGCCCCTCTATCTGTAACCACCAAGCCCTGAAACAGAAATTCTTGTGAGATAAGGGATCACCCCCTTCTAGGAGAAGAGGAGAATGGTCAGAAGAAGTTCTTGGAAGGCCAGAAGGCCAGTTAGAATGCTAAATCAGAAAATTCCTCAAGCCAAGGTCTACCAAGAATCTATCTTGCACAATCCAGGCCTCTCCCTCAGATTACGCATAGCTCATTAGAGATACTTTGTTCATTGCCACAGTGGCCTCCCCCTCATTGTTTCTGTATTCAACAAATCTGGTGCATGTTGAAATCCCCCGCAATGCACCAAGCCAAAACTCATGCCTCTTTCACTGCACTGAGCTCCTCCCAGAGGCTTGTCCTTCTCATCCTCATTTGGTCCATAGACTCGAGAACAAATCCATCTCCACCCATGTGCTCTGTCTTCAAGCCAAACATTTATGGAGAATTCTCTGAAACTTCGGTCAATTAAAGTCCAAACTGAACTTTTCCAACTTCCGGAGCATCATTAGAAGCTTTAAAAATGATGGAATATAGAAACCCCCCCACTAACAGCGCAGAGGTTTGAGGGTCAATTCCTCCCATCATTGTCTCCTGGATATGATATGTTGTTCCATGCTTGATGATCAACCATTAATGTTTATGATAGCCTGCATCACATGCTATATTAGATTAGCAGACTTAGAATGTTTGCATTTTAGTTGCTTTTCAAATGAATATCATTCTAAATGCATCTACATAGATCGACTCAATTTGATTCCCAGTCCGCATGTACTTTCTTAATCACCTTGTTCATGATATAGGCATCATTTTTTTAGTGGTGATGGGATGTGAATGCTTATATAATCTGCTGCAATTTTTAGAGTCTGAACACTGTTTTAAATAGGAAGCATTGTATACTTGTATCCATGAGTGATTTTTAAGTGATGCAGGTTTGCACATCTGCATATAGAATTTTTCAAAGAAATTTGCTTGAATTTGTGTTTGATTAGTCTGGTAGTGGTGACCATTACATGATGTTTTATGCTTATTGATGTACCTGCAGATGCAGTCCCTTAAGGATCTTGGCCTGGAGGTGTCCAAGGGGACGGTTTCCACTGTAGATTCTGTGGTACAAACAAAATTTTTCATAACGCGGCAGTGAGTATTCAGTGGCACTTTTATTGCCATTCGTGAAGTTTGTTGCATGAAACCCTTATCATTAATTGCTCAGCATGTTCTTTGCTTACCTCAAATCCATTTTTAATTGCTTATGTGAACCATCCTTTCTTAATTTTTCCTGTTTTTTTTTGGAATAAATGTGTGAACCACTGTATTTGACATTATATGAAAAATTTCAAAACTCTAATTAGTAACTGATTATTGCAAGCTGACATGGTTGTTGTCTAATGACGTTAAGATAAATGATTTTTTTGTCACTGGAATGCCATTTTTATTTCACTGTTGTTGGTAGAGGTAGAGCAACCGAAGGAAATAACTTTTGGAAGTAATATTTGGAGGCTATAATTTTGGATTATGTTAGGGACAACCTCAAATGCAGTCCACAGACAGTCCGCACATTGTTTAATTTTTAAAAAATACTAAACCTCGTCTAATGAGGTATATACTTCGATGAAAAATTGTATATCGTTTCATTTCGAAGTGAATGAACTCATTTTTAGTAAATGTAAAAAAAATAATGAGGTATACACCTCACTTAAGAATGTATATACCTCGCTGGATGACTAACGAGGTTTATGAGACTGTATTTGGGGCTGTAAAAAGGACTGTGTGTAATAGCGCTTTATAATTTTACGCGAGGTTTGATTGGTCATAAAGACTATATAAGCATGTCATTGATGGACAACATAACTGGATTGTGATGGATGTCCAAGTGATATTTTTTTCATTTGCATTGTATAGATGACTGTTAATGTGCAACATGATGGATAAATGGTCCAACAATTACACTCAGAACAAGGATTTTAAATTTGAATGACACTTGTGGGGTTTAAAATGCATGCAATTCTCCTTGCTGTCACAAGTCTGAGCGGTGTAGATCGACCAGTTCATATAACCAATTTCAGCCTATGAGCCTATTGGCTGATTAGTCATCTCATAACTTTGGAGCATTGCAGTGTACTTCTTTGCATCAAATTGTAGGTTCTTCAAGTGATATATATCTGTGTTTCTTGATCAATACATAGGGATACTGGGCGCAAGATTGAAGATCCTGACCTGCTTGAAAGAATCCGTCTAACCATCATCAATAATCTTCTGAAGTATCATCCTGTATGTTCTTGTTTGATATCATCAATTTGCTAATTACAAATTCTCTGCTAGTAAAGTTTCTAGAATCAGTCTTAGTTCCTCTTATTCTTCTGTCTCAGGAATCCAGTGAAAAACTGGCAATGGGTGAGACTTTTGGGATAAAAGCTCCAGAGAAAAAGGTCTCTTATCATATCCTCCATTAGATTTTTATATTCAGCATTAATATTCTAAAGTCAAGTTTTTTCTTCTATTTAGTTGCATGGTGCTCATGCCCTTCCATTGCAACGAAGAAGCTAATTGAATGTTGCTCTTTTTTTTTTTGTATAAGTTAGATGAAATACTGCACAACTAGGATGGTATTTTCTTATATAGTGCAAACTTACCCAAACAGGGAATATTTAAAAGTTGATCATGCAACTGTTTAAGATTTTTAAGACCTCTGACTTAAATATGAATTCTAATTTTGCGCAGAATGTCATTTTCTACACCATAAGCTCACTCCTTATTCTTCATCTCTTGCCTTAGTTGCTGAATTTTGCCCCCTTACATCTTGACGCTTTCACAATGAAGAGGTTTACAAGTTATACCTTGTGCTTTATAGATGCCTTTCCTAGCTTATGCATCTCGACACAGTTTTGTACAAAACAGTGACACATCTATTCCTCTTCGTGTTGAGCTTTCTTATATGAATTCCAATCTCCTCTAATCAAGATTTCTATGTGACACTATCTGACCATCAAGAATGCCATTAGGTCTTAAATCTATGACAACATATGAACAGAGTAATCTTTTGAAAACTCATGAATTACACACTTGAATTTTTCTTCTAATTTAAATGACAAATAGTATATTACATTGATGATGTTCAAGACGCCCACTTTCTGTTTTGCAAGACGATTTTCCATGTTGAGTAGATATTGAAGTGTGATTTTTATTGGCAGCTTGATGTTGACATTGCGACACATATTCATATCATTAACGATGGACCCAACAGAAGGTTTGTAGAACTTTATGTACTGACAGTTCAAAGATTTTTGCTATCACTTCTTTCCTTCTTCTTTGTAGTCAACAAATGCTTTGATCGATATTTAGAATATAAACACAATTTTGAAGTCCAAGTGTTAATGATTTTCTTAGGTTCAAATACCACCACCATGATATTGTTGACTATGAAGAAGAGATGTTAAGCACCATTTTAGCAAAGTCCAAGTTTATATTTATTTATTTATTTTGGCAATGAAAAAAAAATCTACCACCACCATTGATATTGTTGTTAAGCACACATTTTAGCAATAAGTTTATATAATCTTCCAGTTGAGTGCATCAACATTGGCATCTGTTAGGATCAGCAATAAACTGCTTCCTGCTGTTTTGCATCTTTATTCCTTTATAAATTGAATCCATCCAATCACATCGATGGATATCCTTTCCTTTTTTGTGTGTTTTAATATACTTTCTACGTCAACCAGTGCCAGTGTCTCTACTAAGTTTTACTTTTGTGTTATTGTTTGTTCCCTGCACAGCTTGCTTTCTATAGAGACGGCTGATCGGCCTGGTCTCTTGTTGGAAATCATCAAAATTTTGGCAGACATCAACATCAGCGTGGAATCTGCGGAGATCGACACAGAAGTATATTCGCATTGTTTGTTGCCATTATTTTCCCCACCATAATTTTAAGCCCATTTTTCCCACATAACATCATTATTAATTTTTTCACTCAGGGTTTGGTAGCCAAGGATAAATTTCATGTCAGTTACGGAGGTGCAGCCTTAAATGATTCTTTATCACTGGTAATTGTTCGTGCAAATACTTGGATGATCAATTGATTTGGTGCATGTTTTTCATGAACTAACATCATGTATGCTCATGGATCTGTAGGCCGTTATCATAGCAATTCATACAATGCACTCTTTTTTATTGGGGTTGTCCATGACTGCCTCTTTTTTTTGTTGTTTATTTGGGGATGAAGAATCCAACAAGAGTTGGTAAAAACCGAGGTGCACGTGATAGCCCACCACCCTCGGGGGTTTCAACTAGAGATCTACTGGGAGCAAGCCCATACCTCTAGCTGAAGAGTTATCCCATGTGGTCTATGATTTCCAATACTAGAAAGCCATTGGATATCTTTATCCATGCAATTGATAAACGATTGTATTGCAATTTGTTTGTTTTGTGCATTTCTTTGGAGATGTGACTGCCTCTTGTGAGTTCTCATTTCTGTGAATTTTAAAAACTCGTTAAGTCCATGGGTGTGTGTGTGTGTGTGTATTTAGAAACTTAATCTTTGATGCAGTTTGGAAAGTTATATAATAGAGTAATGGCTAACTAGTCATGAAATGCATGACCATTTGAACATGTCTGATGTTGCCCTCATGTGATTCTGAGGTGGGAATGCTGTGAAAGATAGCTCATCAACACCCACCAGATTCACGATTTCACATGGATATGTATTTCATGATTAATTAAGCAGGACTCTCTGTATCATTTCTCGCAAGCTCACATTTGAATACTGTTCACATAGATATTATGATTATGATTTTCATCTTTGGATGCGTTGCTGCTCACCTCTCACTGACCGAGGGTTCTTAAAAAATTGCAGGTGTTGACAAACTGTCTGCGGTATTACCTCCGAAGGCCTGAAACGGAAGATGACAGCTACTGAACCTCCACAACCAAATCATAACCAAACGGTCTGGACGTTTCACTAGAGGTATATACCCCTCTCTGAAATGTGTAACATGATCACTGCCTCTGATTCCCTTGCAGTGCTATTTCTGGTGCAAGGTGACACACACACAACACAATCAGACTTGTAAATTCACAGTTTAATCTGTTTCTATGCTTCTGACTCCCTTCAAATTCTTTGCTCTGATGTTCGTTTACACAAGAAAACTAAAATAAAATTGGGCTGAACTTCCGTATAATCGAATTAGTCATTCTGGCTCATCATCATAAAACTTAACTTGTCAAAAGAAATAAAATTCTAGAAAAATATGAAAGTTATGTCACGCGAATCCACCATAAATGACTCACACATCAAGAGTTCAATAAGGTGGAATTAGTGTACATGTAATTCACTCATAATTCATAAAGCTTATTCTCATAGAGACATCCCTAGAGCCGCCCCCATTGCTCCATTCAGGCTATAGAAGAAGTGCATACAACATTTCATTCCAGGAATCTGGCACGCCCGGCAGGCACCAATGGGTGCAGTCAGAGGCGTGGGACCCCGGGTCGCTGTCATAGACCGGCTCGGCGTAGGCTGAGGGGTGTCCATCCCTTCGAAGGCTTGACATGGCCGTGATTTCTTGTAAGTACACAGGGAAGCTCATCCGGTTCAGGACATCCTTTAGGACTCTTGTTTGAACCGGAATCCGTCGTGCGTTAGAACCTAAGTATTGCAGAGGCTCTTTCTGGTTGTAGCATTGCCACCCGTTGTCCCTGTTTCAAAATTTTCCAACCAAGTGTTGCTGCTTCAACATATGTTTAAAAATCTTCTGAAATTTTTTTTTGGGGCACAAAGGCAGACATAGACTAACATTTTTAATTATGATTGAATGAGAAGTATTTCTGAGACTTCAGGTAATCACCTGTTATGTCGGGCTGAGGCACTCCGGAAGATAATTCTGGTTTCAGTGGGATTCAAGTTCAGACTTACCCACTTAGCCCATGTAGTGAGCCCCTTCTCATATGCAACCATAGGGTTCATGTCTCTCACTAATCTTCCATCTTCCATGTATAGATCCCACCTGAACAAAATTAAGAACCCTCATCGGTCGGAATATTGATTTTTGTGGTTATAGGAAGGAACCCCAACATAAGTTGAGAAAACCATGGATGCATAGGATTGTTCACAAGATTCAGAGAAAAATCTATGGCTCTAGTCAAAGAATCAACTTCATGTGAGTTAATAATGGCCTTTGATGTCAATAATGGTCTTTTTGTGCGACAAAAAACCCAATGAAAACCCTAGATACACATTTTTACCCACAAACTGTGTATAAGGTAAGTCTAATGGAGTTCGAACTCGAGACCTATGGAGAGTAAATTCATGACTCTAATAAAAGAATCAGCTAATTATGGTCAGAAAATATTCAACAAATAAAAATAAAATTTACTTACGAGCTCCATTTGCCGGAGTGGGTCCACCAGTGAGCTGAATCAAACACCAGGATGTCGACTCCTCTCCAGTTTTTGGCATTCCTTTCGATTGAGTCTAATCGAAGGATCCGGTCCGTGTTTGGTCCTTGCTCCAGCTCAACGAGCAGGGGTGCCCAGTCGAACTCGATTGATGCCTCAAAATCCTGAGAATTCATATTAGTGACACATCAACAATGTCCATCGAATCAGATAACAATATCAACAATGATGATGGCTTACTAAGGCATGAAAGGCCATGGATGTGCCGTTATATGACATGACCTTCCTATCACTTGGGATGACTCCTTCCACCAAGCAAACCAATGACTCCCACTGATTCCTGGCTATGGAGTCTCCAACCATCATTAACCTCTTCCTTCTCAGCCTCTCTAGAAAATCTAAAGCATTGAATCTGAAAAGTCAATCAAAACCATAGTTAGAAAAGTTTTTAGAGGATTTATTAATATTCATCTTCCATAAAATTTAATCTGCTGGTAGATACACAGACACAAATATACACACATGAACATGTAACATAATCATGAATACTTGATTTCATTTTAATTTTTATGTAATCAAATGCATGAAAGGAGTTTGGTTAGGTGACTTCCAAGGTTTTCAGTCAATTATGAATTTGTTTTTTAAAAAAGAAGAAAATATTGAAATCAACAAAAGTGAAGGCATAAATTTAACTTGTCTTCAACACTACAAAAATAAAAAAAAGAGGTCAAAAATCAAAATTACTAAATCCAAAATCCCAGTACAAAAAGTACTAATATTTTGTAGGAATGATCACGTAAAAAAATTGTTGTTTTACAGGCAAACATAACATACATTATAAAAAAAAAAAATGTTATACTCACTCATTTCAACAATCACTCACTTTTATGGTACCAGCATATTCTGAATGTTTTTTTTTAAGTGTATAATTAATGAATTAAATCCATTCCTTTATTCATTAGGGATTTTCAATACTCTATTAGAGATTCCTTTATCCATTCCTTTGTTCATTAGAGATTTTAAATACTCCATAAAAACAAACGTGCATGCCATTGCATGCATAGGATAAAATATGTTCAACCCACCTAGGCATGGAGCAACCATGAGGCCTCCACCTCCACTTCTCATAGTCGGAGTCCGGCCGGCCGTTCCTCCGGCAGTTCAAACCGCTGCTAATGTAAGGGCAACCCGCCCTGTATAGCGGGTACGACCGGTCATGGACCCACTCACCATCTGAGAGGTCGCACCGCAACCCCCTCATGTAGCTTCCCTGTCCAGAGCGGCTCTGGATGATGTCGACCTCGTCGTTCATCTCCTCCATCCATTGTGCTGATCCAACGGTGATCAAGGAGAAGAAGAAGATGAGCATGTCCAAGAAGGTTTTAGGTCTTGTTGGCTTGGACATTGTGGCTTTGGGCATTGCATGGGAGGAGCTGTGTGTTTGAATATGAGGAGATTTAAGAGGTTGAAGTATTGATTGGTCTTCGCTTGAGTCACGGAAGGCATGCTTTGTTTTTGTTTTGTTGTATGATTGCATGCAATTGAGTGTGCCCTTTGTGTGTGTTTTCTTTTATGCTCATGGTGTTTGCCACTGGATTAGAATTGAAAGGTTGAAGTCCACGCTACATGCTTTATTTATGAGCGCTGATACACTCAGTAAAAAAAAATAAAAAAAAATAATTGATAGGTGTGGACTATAACTAAGGCTATACAGAGGGAAGGGTTGGACATATCATTTTTCTTTATTTATTTATTAAATTTTTGCATGCAGTCTCAAAACATTTAATTTTATATTTTGGTTTTTATTATTATTTTTTATTTGTGAAAATTAATATACATAATTTATTAAAAAAATATTTTTTTATTTTATGATTATGATTAACTATGTGAAGTATAAGTATGGTAGAACCCTTTCTCCACTCTTATTTTCCTCTAAATTTTGGTGCCTTTGTTATGTGGCGTAAAAGAGGATGGACAAATAGCATTGATCGGCATTGGCATGTTGATAACTCTCTCCAGTCTCTTTCTTAAATCATCAACTAAATAGAAAGCTAAAGGCATTGGCATCAAAACGTTCTGTGTTTCTCGCATAGCATTGTCTTCATCATTGTCTGACTGAGGTAATAGATCATTCTCCTCTTGTAGGAAAGTTATCTTCTGATAGACCTCCTCTCATCTCAACTCATTCACCAGTCTGGTATATGTGGTCTGACTACTACAAGACATGTTCTTTCACTTGTGGATGCGAGGCCAATCAATCCCTAGCTAGCCTATCTCCACATGTTCATAAAATAAGACCTTTAAAAATAAAAAATTTACTTATAATTAGTACAAAATATATAAATGTATATATGTTTTACATGCCGTATACACTCATAGGAGTTTGGTATATACCTCTATATTTAAAAAATACTTTCTTCCAGTATATACTTAATTTCAATGGTATATACAAAAAAATATTGAGCATATACATTCAATGAAACAATGATACTTACAGTCAGTGCTATCTCACAACCACTGAAATATCCCTTTCCGTTGGTGGCATCTGATCCTCTGGCCTTCTCGAGGTTTTGGAACGACTTCTTAATAGGTTTGACAACGTCAAGGTGAATGGCCTTCGCCCAAGTATATTCATCAATGTTCTCCAAGTCTTCAACAACGTCCACCAACCCAAATGGGCATGTATAATTCTGACCTGTAAAACAAAAAAAAAAGTGGTAAAAAGGTGCAAGATGAATAATCTGGCGAAGTCCTTGACTGACTTCTCGTCGTCTTTGGCCACCAACTCCTTCATGACCTTTTCGATGGCGGAGGCGGTCGGGTACTTCTCATAATGTGAAGCGAAGTATTGCTGATAAAAGGTGGATGCAGGACTTTTGCTCTCAAAGTGTACATGTTTTCCGTGGGCCGAGAGATCAAATATGATCGCCACATCCGACGCTGTGAACCGGAGTTCTTGGCCCTTGACCACGAATCTCTCCTGTTGCAGGTTCCAGAAAGTGATTATTGTTTTCAACAAGCATTTCTCTGTCCTCAATGGAGGGATGTCGATGAAACATCCAAATGGAGTGGACTTGATAGCCTCAATGTGTAGGGGCTTCTCGTTGAGCTCCCATTCCTTGATGATATCAACTGTTTGTGTCGTTGTACACCTATTGTTAATCATCGTCGATGAAGACCTAACCTGCTTTAGAGATGCCTGCAAGAATAAATACAAGATTAAATGATAAAAAAACACATTGATACTGGCTATAGGATCTATGTATATACCTTGACAATGTCTTTTCCAATGTCCATGGTTTCTAATGAACAAGAATTATAGGAGATGGTCCAACGAAATGGAGGAGAAGGTAGGGCTAAAAAGAGGAGACAATGGGGTTGAAGAAGGAGAAGGTGGAGCTAAAAGGTGGAAATAGTGGAGCTACAAAGAGGAGATGGTGGAGCTCGGCTAACTGTTTGTATTATGTTTGTTTTTACTATGTTGCCCCTGTCTTTTGAATTTCTGGAGGGGTATATGTGTTATTATGAAGAATACATGAAAAGATCTTTAAGTGAAGGACGAAAATGCCCTTGACACCATCATTTAAATTGCGTTGATGGCGACACGTATACCCGCATCGGTAATCACATACGTGTTGTCAAATCAATCTCAAATTTCGTGCTCATTAAATATAAATAAATAACAAATGAAAAAAGAAAATCAGTAATGGACAAATAATACGTAAAGCAGCGCTATATACTAGCCTAATGTAAGTATATAACAATAAAAGAAGGTATATGCTTAATATATAGCATTAATGTTGTTTTTCAACATAACATATTTGGACGAATTTTTTAATCTACAATGTTTATTTTCAAATATACAAGTTAAGATTAAAAACAATTGAAACACCAAGATATTGAATAAAAGACAGCGATTTATGAAACCATATGCTATCAAAAGAAAATAAGGAAACAAATAATCTCTGTAAAAAAATGATTTATGAAACTATATGCTAACAAGAGAAAATAAGAAAAATAAGAATCTCTATGAAAAATACATTTTTCAAATCATATGCTACCAAAACAAAATAAGGAAATAAATAATCTCTGTGAAAAATGAATTATAAAACTATATGCTAACAAAAAAAAATAAAAAATAAAACAAAAATATGTGTAAAAACATAATTTATGAAACCATATGCTAACAAAAAAAAAAAAAAAACAACAATCGAAAGGGAGACAATGGTGAAGACACAGCAGAAATACCACACTTGCAGACGTCGATGGTAAGCCATATTGATGAGATCAGAGAGGGTGAGTAAGAGAGGCAAAGAGAAGAGAGATAGAGAGAGGGAGAGTTTTCGTTTTGTTGAAGACGAAATGGTTGGTCAAAGAGAGCGATAAAAAGATTTCATTTTGTAGAAGACTTTTAGTCAAAGATAGAGAGCATGTGAGTCTTGTGAGACAAAAGAGGAGAGAGAACGAAGTTGCAATAAAAGACGCTCAAAACTTTTTGTCAGACCTCAGATAAGCTTGTCCTCGTTAGTCACGCCAGATATATTTGTGTTTCATGGTATATACCATATAATCGATGTAAATACCACATCCAAAAGAGCATGCACAACTTTTTTAGGTTCCACGTCGGTTTCATTCGTACGTTTAGAAACATTCACTTAAGCAATCAAATCAATGTCAGCGCTCTTTTTTGAGGGGATAAGCATTCAATGTCGAAGATTATTTTATTTAAAATAATAAGGCAATCATTTAATGAAGTGTCTGCGGGTTCTTAACGAGGAATTTTGTAATTTAAAATTCGAAACACCCATCCGGTCCCACCTAAAAAAAACGAAGACAATTCCATGTTATCCGGTTTCGCCACGTCAGATCCTACGTGGGGTATAAGAAAGTGACTGAGAAGAAGCCTGAGTGTAACATTTTTCTAAATCATATTGTGCAGTAATCTTGATCTTATAATAATATAAAAGTACACGTGAATTATTAGGTGAAGATTACTAATATCTTCCAACCAATTTTGCTTAACATAAGATTGGAATATAACCCCTTGTTTGGGTGTGACATATGATTATTCACTCATGATAACTATACATGGATAGATAATAATCCATGTATAATAAACAAATTTTAGTTCGGTTGTC
Organism: Acorus gramineus; assembly: GCA_030737835.1. NCBI lineage: Eukaryota > Viridiplantae > Streptophyta > Magnoliopsida > Acorales > Acoraceae > Acorus > Acorus gramineus. Next base: position 25,115,542 of record CM060849.1, read on the forward strand.
TTTTTTGGTATTCTCATTGAAAAGTGACATTTTTGTTTGATTCACCTTAGATAAAATGAAGATAAGTAATGAATAAGTGATGTATAACAGTTTATGACTTTTATAATAATAATTATACCATTATATAAATTGTTTGTGTTTAAGAATAAATGTGATGCGTGTATGATATGATAGATTTAACAATTTTTTAAATATGTGTAAGAGTGTTACATGAAATAATTGTTTTAAAATGATATAGAATGACATTTTTATCCATTAGTATGGTTTAGCCCTGATAAATAATTCCAGCACCTCCAAAATAATTGTCAGACATTCTCCTAGTTTACATAGAGATGGCTATCAGAGTTTATTCTTGCAAAACAACATCTTTTTTCCTTGATTCTCATGTATTCAGCCTTATTATTGTTGGGGCTAAGAGACCAAACGTACCAGTGAAGAATGTATTTGAAACAGCTCCATACAACCTGGCCTCCCAGATCCAACTTATCTGCAAGTTCTTCAATATCCAATGCAATGCTTTTAATTGACAGATTTGGATTTGCATCACTCTCCCCATATCCAGGTCTGTCAAAATACACAATATAGATACCAAGTTTTTCGTACAATTCCTGTAAATACAAAATATGAGACCCCGCAAAGTTAGATATAATTAAAAAAAAAGAAAAAGTTAAATACATTTACATCCCCGCAAACCTGGGTAATCGGATATACATAAAAGTTCCTGAAAACTCTAAAAAAAATAATATTAATGCTCACTTAACATACCTTAGTTAACCTAACCCAAACCATGAAAGGATTGAATTACCCCTACCTCTTCTGTAGAAATATAAAATAATGATAATAGACAATTTATTTTTATATGGACTAATACATCTTTATTACTGTTTATAGGGACTACAATGAATACATAAATATATTTAAAGAATATTATGTTAGTTCATATGGAATATTTAACTCATGTATGGTGTTTGGATTTTTTTGAGTTTTTAAAATCTTATATATGTGTCTCAATTTTAATAGTGACTTATATGAAATTACTCGTGTTTGCATGAAAATAGATGTCTTTAAACCTGAAAAAAAAACATTAAAAGAAACAGAACTGAACAGGAATAGTTGCGAGTGAAGAAGTGATTTAGTACCAAAGACACAGGCAGCTGCACATCATGCCTACAGGACGTAAAGCCATGAACAAAGATGATTTTGTGATTGGCTTTATCTTTTGAGACACCAATTTCTTTGTAGGCCATATGCCTCTCCATCTCTGAGCTTAATTCTAGAAGAGGTAACAGATGGGCCATTTAGAGAGCCACAAATGTTTGGTGGTGGTGGTTGAATGGCTTGATATGCCCATGCTAAGAATCCAATGAATAAAACTGCTGATATTCTTGCACAAAAATCCACCATCCATGTATTAAGATTGGAGCTTTGATACAGCAGACTATGGGTGCGTTTGGTTGTGCGATTGCAAAACTGATTCTACAGGAATCTGTGTTTTAAAACTGATTCTACAGGAAGCTCACCTCCTCCAGCTTTTGAGCATTATTTGCCTGAAATCTGTGTGCAGGAAGCTGTTCCAATAAAATTGTTTGGTTGCACGATTATAAAAACAGTTTCCTGCAATCGCAAACGTTGTGCAATCGCACAACCAAACTCACCGTAAAAATCACTCCAAAATCACCTCCGGTTCATACACAATTATTTAAAAATTATATGCATTTTAAAAATATTTAAAAAAATCTATCAAAATATATATGATTTCAAACAAAGAGTACATAGTATATTTGTGCGATTTTTAGGAACTAATTTCAATAATCTGATTTTTGGAAAGAATTCTATCAAAACTGATCATAGGTCTTCCCAAATATCATATTATTGAAATCAATTTCGAACACTACCTAAGGATTCTATCAAAAACTGGAATTAGAGAGAAAAAAAAAAATCAAAATCCTCCCTAGATATGGTGATAAGGCGACACATTTTTTGAAAAAACAAGGCACGGATATAATTAGAACATGATAACAAATAAATTAATATAATAAATATATATTGTATATTTATATGAAGCCAAATGTTTAACCATACGCCATCATTTATTTCAAAATGTTTCAAAATACAAAATAACCATACTCCATACATTTTTGTGTTTTGTTTATGTTTTGTTTGTGATCTATGATTGTGTTTTGTTTAATGGGTTGCACTTGGGCTGTTTTAAATGGGTTGAACTATTGGACTGTCTGGTTGGGCATTTTTGTTTTTATTTTTAAATTGTTGGGCTGAAACAGGTTGGGTTTGTGTCCTGAGTCGTGTCCAATTCAGGCCTAATTTATAGGACATGCTTGAGGCTGTGTCCAATTCGTGTTGGGCGTTTGTTCGTGTCTAACATGCATCTGACACAGGAGGGCCTGAAGAAGTGTATGTGCTTTGTAGCTCCCACGAATCAAATTATCGAAATCAATTCAAAACACTATATCAAAACAAATTTTAGGAAATAAAAAAATACATTCTCCTCAAAAATAAGATCATCAAAATCAATTCCAAACACTACAGGGCAGTTTGGTAAGTCTGATCCAGATAGAAAATTCTTCTTTTCGGTAGATTCTATGAAAGTAAAAAATTTCTTGCAATGTTAAAAAAAATTAACACTGGAATGGAGGGGATGCAATTTTCTTTGGTGTTCTAGTAGAATAAAAATAAAAACGGGCTCTAACCTTACCTCTGAATGTCGAAAATATCTGGGGCACCGCTGATCATTTCATAAAAGATTGGGACCGCGGGTCTAAATATGGTGACCGGACATAACCAACGAGGCTTTCATAGAGAGGCCAGGTTGTCTAGTAGCAGACATATGAGGTACCTATCAAAGGGATCACTATCGATATTGATATCATCATCAATCTCGTCATAATCCTCAAGACCACTATCCTCATCCATAAAACAACCTAAGAATGGTAAAAAAAATATCTTGTACGGTTCAAGGGTCATCATCAGACGCTCCATCGAACATACAGGGAAATAGAAGTCGACAATGGGTCTGAAAATAAGGACGGAAGTTAGATATTTGCAATTTTGCACCCTCACTTTCTTTCTCCTCCCCCCTCTTCTCTTTTTTTTTTTTTTTTATTGGGAAAGAGGACTCCACCCCACTTCTATTTGTATTTTATTGGGGTGGGGTTTCAATTGTAAGGGTTAGTTTGAAAATAGGTAAAAGTTTTAAGGATAATTTTTTTTAATTTTAGAGAATAAAATGTCCATTAATTTTGTTCATATTCATATTTTTCAAAATTGAAATAAAAAGTGAAGATATGTATTAACCCAAACTTTAAGTGGAATAAAAAATCATCATTTTCATTTCAAAATTAAGACAATTATCCGCATTTTATCTCAATTATTTTTCATACCAAATGGGGACAAATTATCCTTTCACTTACTTATCTTCATAAGTACTCTTTATTCTACCGCTTATCCCTTTATCAGACCAACCCTAAGAGGTGATTTAGTTGCCCCTGTACAACAATTGCTTTCAATGATGGGGGTAAGCCATTATAATGTGTGGGAATTTAAAGCGAGTGCGCTTTAAGTCAGAGGACGTTATCAACACAATTTTCGACACCCCCGATCTCCCCCACCCCCTGCCCCTCCGTGGTCTCTTCTCGAACATGGAGCGCACCGACGGGAGAGGCGGAGGGTGTGCCGCCGGTGCCGGCTGTGGCGGCGTGTGCGGCCATGGCGGCCTTCTATGTTGCTGTGCTATGCTCTCCGACAGTCGCCCTCCGCCTCCCTTCGGCTCTTTCCTTGGAAAGCTTCCTCTTTCATCGTTTCGCTTGCACCGACATCTCCTCTGTCGTCTGCTCCCTCCTCCTCCCGGTGAGACCTCTCTCTCTTCTTTACAAGGTCTCGGGTTTGGTGCCAAAGAAGCTAGTCCGGCCCAGCTAATTGTTGTGTTCGCCCATCAGGTCGTGGGTGTATCCAACACGGGTCCTGACTATGGGTGTAACATAAATCAATTAGACTTTACTACATTGATAATATGTCCAAAAAACCTAGCATTTAAAAATTAACCACATTAAGCATCTACTGACACGAAGACAATACTACAAAAGGATCACCTATGGCCAATCATACTCTACATTTCATAATATATATAAGATACAAAATAATACTAGCAACGGCTGTGACTGGTGGGTTGGAGGTCAACTAGAACCTAACCCATCTGGTTTGGTGAGGGTTCATATTGGATTTGGATTTGATTCAGATTGGATTTGATTCGGGTTGGATTCAAAAACCACATAAGCTTCTACCTCCAACCTAACCTGATATATACCTTGTCATGATTTCTAATCAAATACTAAACAAATTTGATTGGGGCCACTTGAACCTTCCAACAAAACAGAGAAAAATCAATCATATTCAAGAACCTCATAAGCTTATACCAAGGTGAGTGAAAGAAGCAATGAAAAAAGAGAGGCTCTTATAAGACAATTTAAAAAGACACACTCATCCTTGATTTCACGACTTTCCTAAAGCTCAACCATTTTCGAAATTTCTTATTGCATTTGACATCATCTTAACATAAACTACCATGATAATATCTTATTTTAAAAAAAAAACTACCATGATAATATCCGGATTCTGCGCTGACGATCGCGGAGGAGCACAACCCCTCATCCAAACAAAAAATTTGCATCCACGTTGGGCAGCAAAAATGGTGTTTCTGGGTCATTTTTGTCCACGGTAGAGAAACTCCAGAAATAAAGTTTCTCTTCTGCTACTCGATTTGACAGACGCAAGCGTCCCCACTTTGGTCCCTACTCCCTAGCCCTTCAACCCAAAAAAACAGTCACAAAAAATATTCACTTACACTGTTTAATTACAAATGGGGGTGAAGTGACAGTCCTTGTAACTATTTCCATTTTAGTTGTACTCACTCTTCTAGACCCATCATAGTTGCCCAGGTGGCCATGTGCCCAGGCACGAGTTTGTTATATTTACATGGTTATCATAGTTGCCCAGGTGGCCATGTCCCCACTTTGGTAGAAAAATAGATATGGAAGAGGGTGAAACATGATGAAATAAGCTAAAAAAACTGTTTCATTGCAAGGAATGGTGGGAGGAGTATAGTATGCAAGAACAAGGGGAATAATGTGATTCCAAGCCCTTTGAATTGTGTTATTCACCTAATCTGCTATCACACAGGTATAAGGAAGCCTATATATCAAAACATTTGTCATCACTTCATATAATTCTAAGGGTCCACATGTATTTATTTTTCATTTTTATAGATATTTATTCATATTTTGTTTATATTTTATTTACAATTTATCTATTATCAATCAAACAACAAACTTCACAGTTACTTTTCCCAAAACACAACCACACAAAAAAAATGGTTTATTTCACTGTTATAATTATTCATACAGAAATAGTTAAATATCCCAGAAGGATGGTATATATCACTATCCAGATGCAACTTAATTAATAATTAAAGTTCCCATTTGGGTAGAAAAATAAATGTGAGATATAATGAAATTGGGATGGATAAACCTAAATAACATGTTTGTCTATAAACAAAATAACTTCGTTGTTTGACGATTATGCGAAAGAATTTTTCATGGACCGATGCAAATAGGTGGAGGTAACATTTTCAGCTTGATCGTAAGTTCAGCCACGGGGTCCTCTGATATCATTAAAAAAAAAAAAAACAAACTCCGTTGTTAAGTTTCCTAATAAGAAAACTAAAAGTAGTACCAAATAAAAAATTATTTATTCCACTAGAATAGTTATCGATCGCATAATAACTGAGGTACCTCATCTACTGGCGATTTCACCGAAACAATTCCCCTTCCTCCCCACTCGCATTCTCCAAAACCTGCTTCCTATATTTCCCATGCAACTCAAGCTCCCTCCTAAGCACCCCAAACGCCGCATCCAACCGCTCGAACTGCAGCGTCGCATTATCATTGTGCATGTACAACCCATAGTACAAATCGAAGCTGTCCCCGGCTGTGTTTTCCACCAATTCAAGCAGACTTTTGTACCCCTTCGTGTCGATCGGCGTCGATCGCAACCCGAGCATCCCGAGCACCCGCCCCACCGTGTGCGTGAGGAACTGCGTCTCCGCCGCCTGCCTGTCGTGCTCCGCGCACGACATCTCCACCATCTGACACCCTTCGCTCCTGAAGATCTCCAGAAACCCCTCGCACGTCTCGCCCCGCGCGATTCGGACCTTCTCGTACACGAACGGGAGGTCCGCCCACCCGTCCTTCCCGCTTTCCGGCCCAAACATCGGGTGCGTGCAGAGGATGTCGAATTCGGGAGGGAGCGCCTCCAAGAAGAGGTTTTTCGGGGACTCCTTCACGGAGAGCACGTCGACGAAGAGGGTGTCGCGTCTCAGGCGATGGAGGGGGAGGGATCGGAGGACGGATTCGGTGGAGAGGATCGAAGTGGAGAGGAGGACCACGTCGGGGCGGGAGTCGCAGAGGTCGCCGGGGTCGGCGTAAAAGGCGGCGGCGCCGAGGGCGGCGGCGGAGGCGGAGTGGTCGGAGCGGGACTGGACGAGGACGGTGTGGCCTTGCCGGACGAGGGTCCTGGTGAGGAACTGGCCGAAGTTGCCGAAGCCGACGACAGCGATCTTGAGTTTCGTCGTGGAGGGGGTGTGGGGAGGGACGAATGTCGTCTTCATCGCCGCCGCCGCCTCATCGTGGTCGAGGGGATAAGCGGCGTCGTCGGTGGCGCGGATGCGGAGGCGGCGGAGGGTTGGGAATTGGTTGAGAGGGTTGGATTTGAGGGGGAGATTGGTGGGTTTGATTGGGTTTAGGGTTTGGTGGGGTTTTGCGAGTGGCAGGGTTTGGGGTTGCAAAGATGGGAGTTTTAGCATTGCTTTTATTTTGGGGTGGTATTTGGTTGGGTTTTTAGGGTCCAGCTTTCATCAGTTTTCTGTCTCATGCTGAACATTTATAGAATAATAATTGAGGAGATCCAAATTGAGATATTAATTTAATTTTGATTATTAATACATTCGGGTTCTTTAAAAAAAAATATATATAGTTTCTATTGTGAGATATTGTTCCACATTTATATTTTGTAAATTTTTTTTAAATCCCAACTACGTTTTATTATTATTGTATTATGTCATTAATTTCTTAGAAAAAAAATGATATAACCACATGAAAACTCATGAAAATCCAAATGCAAAATCAATAAATCTCTTATGGTTCTAATCCATAATTCAACATTCCTCCAATGTAAATAGAATATTCAGAATATTCTATTTAACAGAATCTATATAAAATAGTATTTTAATAAATCTATAAAAAAACTATAAAATCTAAGGGGGTTAGCCAATTAGGACTTCTACGGATAAAAAGTTCATGAATTTTTAAATCCTAAGTTATTCAATGAAGACATTGATTCATAGACAAAAAGTCAAGTTTTATTCGATTAAGACATTAATTCGTGAACAAAAAATCTAGTGTTATTTAATGGATACGTTGTTTTATGGATAAAAAGTCTAGTGTTATTTGATTGAGACATTAATTCGTGGACATAATGTTAAGCATTATTTGATTAACAGAGGAATAGTCAATTAAGATTACCTATTTTTATAGGCAAAATGTTCATGTTCATGGATTTGTAAATTTTGTGTTATTCAATCAAGACATTGGTTCGTAAACAAAAAATCCAGCGTTATTCGATTGAGACATTATTTCGTGGATAAAAAGTCTAGCGTTATTCGATTGAGACATTATTTCGTAGATAAAAAGTCTAGCGTTATTCGATTGAGACATTATTTTGTGGACATAAAGTCCAGTGTTATTCGATTGACATATTATTTCATGGACAAAAAATTCAACGTTATTCAATTGAGACATTATTTCTGGATAAAAAGTCCAGCGTTAACTGATTGAGACTCTTCATAGTATACATTTTGTCATGTGTTACTCGATTTAAATAGGATTTGTGAAAACTTTCATAAGTGATGCATTTTTGTGTACCTCATAGAGAAAAATATAAAAGAAAAAATCATTTCAAAATTCCACCCAAATGAGTGGGATTCTTATAGACCTTATAGTATTGTGAATATCTTCTTTTTTTTCTTTTAATAAAACTCTTTTTCTTTTATGGATGATGATTATCTAATACCTTTCATATTTTATTCGTAGTTTTTTTTATGATTTCTCTATTTATCATCTTTTTGTTTTTTTATGAATGTGCAGATGTATGAAATATTGATATCACTTCATATGTTTGATGAATATCTAAGAATGATGAATTTGCTTGTGTTGTAATTAATCGTTTCATTATTGTATATTATATAATCAGTGCTGTTACCTGGGCCCCAGAAATTAGTCTCCATTGGTGAGTCCCAATAGGTGGCATTCTCTTATTGGTTCCCTGTTTGACTTTTTCAAATAACTAAAAAGACAATGACATTACTACCCTTACAAGATTTAAAAAATTGGCTCCAACTAAATCATACCATCATTAATCCTCGTAATGCTATCCCAAAAAATGCGGCATCATTAAACCTCCCCCCCCCCCCGACTGAAAATATTTCAAAAAAAATTAAAACATTACGTTTGGCTGTTAACGAAAGAAAAAAGAATTCAACAATCAAGAGTTCATATTATCTGATTCTCTTCCCCAAACAAATCGTCAACAATGGTGAAGAAAAAATGTTAGATTTCTTGCAACAATTGAAACCTCCCCGTCTCATTGTTTTTTTTTTTTTTTTTGCGACATGAACAAAAACATTAGATGAAATTTTTGCACTTCTTGAAAGATGAAATCAAATATTAAGCGTTTCGATCGTCAAAGTTCCCTTCCGCATATTTGTTCATCTGTTAATCTGAGTGTATCTAAAATCCATCTAAATAATATGTTAATCTGATTGTTTCAGATACATGTATATTGTTAAACACATTGCACATTGTTAATCTGAGGGTTTCAGATACATGTATCTGAAATCCAAAATGATTGGTTGTTTGTTAGATAATCATAATCTCAAATATATAACGAAATTGTGTCTGATGCGTTGTCTTCGTTTATCAGTGTATCTAGATTTGAGAAAAAAATATTTGACATTGTTCAATTGTTTTAGGTTTTTTTGTGCACACTGTTCATTTTCTGGGTCTGAAAAATAAATGATAGAATGACTACATAATTAAGGTACATGTATCTGAAAATTCAATTAATGTGCACTTGTTTATTAGAAAATTGACTTTGGGAATCTATATGGTGCAATGTGTTTGTATATCAGTGTAATAGTATGTGATTGAATAAACAATTGTTAACAGCCAAACGTAATGTTTTAATTTTCATTTAAATCCCTTTTGTGTATCTGAAATAACAAACATCTGATAGCATTTATTAGTGTGGAATCTGGCTGTTATGCATGTATCTGAAATATAGATGGTTTGTCCTGTTTTGCCTATATGCTACATTTGTTTTAAGAACTTCTGATTTTACTTTTTTAGATACACTTGTATTTTAAAAAACAAAGTGCATATTTATGTCAATGTATTAGGCATTTTAATTGTATTTGCATGTTTTATCGATAAGATTTCACAAAGATTGTTTGGCATCTGAAAATCAAATACGTATTATGCAGATGCTCCAAAAGAAAGAGTTGCTGAACAAAGAAGAAACCGAGCATACTATCCCCGATACAAATGTACGATACACAAAATTTTGAAACGTTTGCAATAACGGAATTGAGCAAAAGGCATTTGGACAAGCTCTAGAAAACTCCATTCTAGAATCTATTCAAGTCCTTCATCGACGGGTCCTATGATTACAGCAAGATCAAGAAAAATGATGATGATGTCTTGTCAATCATCCAGTCATTTGACTAAGGCCCCATTTGATTCTGTTTAAATAAAGCGATTCCGCTTTTAATTAAGCAGAAAGTTAAAAAACCTAATGAACTCTCTCTTCACCCTTCACTCATTCCTCGCCGTCACAACACTAAAAAATAAAGAGAACGCTTAGCTCTCACTCACAACACAATATGTGAATCGGCGACCATCACCGATTAACACTGACCGTCCAACCCTCGCCGATCAACACTGACCGTCCGACCCACGCCAACCATCACCGACCATCCGATTTGTATTTGGTAATGCTTTTTATTATCCTTATTTTTTTATTTTTTTATCCTCAATCTTGCATTTGAATTAAATATATGATAACTTTAATTTTTTTTAAAAAATATTAAATCTACCATTCCTATTTAATGGGGCATTAATATTGTTTAGTGGAGCATATTCTAGTTTTTGTTTATTTTTATTGAAAATGGTAGTAATAAATGTTATCCCAATTTTACAAAATTTAGATAAAAAATTGAGACAAAGTCTGTTTCATCTTTTACCCAGAACAAACTATCTTCATTTTTTATCTCAAAATGTGAACAATTATCCATACTTTATCCAATTTTTTTATGCCATATAGGATAACAAGTAATTTAATTCAAATTTTTTCTTATCCTAACTCTTTATTCTCATTTCAAACTAGGCCTTAGAGTTTAATTAAAATTATGGCTATGCCTACCATTTCATAATTAAAAAAAAAAAAAAAGAGTTTAAAGCGCGTGCGCTTTAAGTCGGAGGAGGTTATCAACAAATTTTTTTTTTTTCGACACCCGATTTCTCGCCCCGCCCCCATCCCCTTCGCGGCCTCTGCTCGAACATGGAGCGATCCGGTGCTCCGCCGCCGGGAGAGACGGAGGGGGTGCCACCAGTGACGGCTGTGGCGGCGTGTGCGGCCATGGCGGCCTTCTATGTCGCCGTGCTATACTCTCCGACGGTCGTCCTCCGCCTCCCTCCGCCTCTTTCCCTGGAAAGCTTCCTCTTCCGTCGTTTCGCTTGCGCCGCCGTCTCCTCCGCCGTCTCTGTCTTCCTCTGCTCCCTCCTCCTCCCGGTGAGATACTGAGATCTCCTCTCTCTTTCTCTCTCTGTCCGGAAGTTTTCGGGTTGGGTACCAAACAGCCCGGCCCAGGTAAATGCAGTGCCGGTATACCGTGCTGGCCTAACCTGCACCATGCGTTTTAGAAGAATAATGTTTGAGACAGTCCACAATCTGTTTTAATTTTATTTTTGTAAATAATAAACCTTATATAATGAGTTATATGCTTCGACAAAAAATGCATATTACAAATTTAAGGGATATATCTTGCTAGATAGCAATGGAGGTATATGGATTGTCTGGGGCTCAATGCAGTGTAGCAATGCTCTTTTTAGTATAATGTTAGGTACCATCATTCTTTTGCCTGTTTTGATTTTTTTTTTTTTAAACATGATGCCTCGTCGGATGAGATATATATTTTTATAAAAGATAAAATATATTCCTTATGATGAACTGTATGAACTCATTTATACATAATGTAATTTTTTTAACGAAGTGTACACCCCGTTAGAGTGAGGGCATGTGGCGAATGAGGTCTATGAGATTAGAAATGGGGTGGATAAAGGATGTATGTAACAACGCACTACTTTTTAAGGGACGTTGATATGCTTAGTTTTGCAGCCAGCTTGCAATTGCCACATAACTAACACACACACACACACACACACATGTATATGTATACACACACACACACATGTATTTATGTGTATATGTATATACATATACATATATATACATATATGTATATATGTGTATATGTATATGTATATATTATATGTATATGTATATATACAATGTATATATATATATATAGTGAAATGATAATATGTGGTCCGTGTGAACCACATATATACATCCCTTATTGAGGTATATGCGTCAATAAGGGATGTATATACGTGGTTCGCAAGGACCGGATGGATCGCACCATGTCACAACTCTATATATATATACATGTATATATATGTCAGCAGTGTATACTTATGACAAAAATGTAAAAGTATATGCATTTAATTCATGATTATGTACTTCTTGTTATAAAAAATGTGTCTCATTGTTGAGTATATATATATATTTCAAATAAAATCAAAACGTGTGTGGCCTGCGATTTTCCTTTTTTAAGTATAATGTCGAGGACAGTCTCGCATGCAGCTACTGCAGATCATGTATCTTCATATAATTGAAGCATATACTCTAATGAATTATACAAAACACTTATTAAAAAGTGAAAAATCATATGTTCTATTTAATGAAACATATATTTCATTTGAGATACGAGACACCAATTACAGACTGTGTGACAAGTCTTTTTTTTTCTAATTCATATATTTATATTTTGACCTGCATAGGAGGCAAACTGACTGTGTTAGTGGTCTGGTGGGCAGCACAACAATTAAGGCGGGCGCCCCAGCCTGTGCTATGCTGGCACAGTCTAGGCCGCAGGGCCAGTGCTGTGCTTGGCTGACCCAGTCCGTTTTACATATTTAATCATTGTTTGAATGTTTTGGCTGTTTGGATATCTGGAGTGTTTTGTGATATGCTACATAAGCATGATCTTTGTTTGTATATCTGTGTATCTCCATCTGTGGTGGCTAATGTATTTTAATTTGTGTCATTAAAAATTCTACTTTTGAAATTTATTTTTAGGGTCTGAATTGTTTGAACTTTGATTGTCAATGATGTTAGATAAGAAATCTTCATGGAGCAATGTCTTTCTTTGGTGTTTACGGCGTCCGAGCAGATCATATGGTATTTTTCTAGCCTCCTCAAATGAATTTTTTGATCTCAATGAACTGATCTTGGTATGAAAAAAAGAGAGAATTTTGATGGATGAGAATATATATCATAAAGATTCAGTCTGATGTTTATGGAACAGTGGCAAGCTTTGGTCATTCCTTTCTTGTTGACGTCTCTTCTATATGCTGGTTCATTCATCTCGATGATCGGGTTGCTATGTAGTTCCTGGAAGGAAATTGGTTGTTGCAGCATTTCGGCTGAGCATGTGAAAAACATGGCTTGGAAGTTCGTTTGCCGGATTTGGATGCTTGTTTGGAGCGTTTTTGCGTGGCGTACTTATGTGGTGGTTAGTATGATATCTTCAAGTTACTAGGCATATAAGATAATTTTTTTCATCTTATGTATATGGTAAACATAGTGTGCATGACATGTATGTTGTTACTTGGAAATGTATGTCACTTTGATTTTCTTCGTCATCGAAGTGCATATGTTGAACTGTAAATGGTGATCTGATTCATCTGTACATGTAGCCTGTGTTTTGGTTCTTAAAAGTGTAATTATTATTGATGATTGCAATTTAGACTTATTTGGTGTGTATGCCCTGAGTACAAATATCAGGATTTCATCAGACACTGCAATGGAAGTTTTTTTTTTTTTCTTCCAATGAAACAATTTAATTTAAAGTGATCTTTTTAATACCATTGTTGTTCCAAGAGTGTAAGCCTATTTTGTTCTCAAGTGCCACATTCATGATCATATCAGTTTTATTGAAATGATGCTCATTTGTGCACATATCACTTGCATCGACTTTGATTTTCACATCTCTTACTCTGCTTTTCATTAAGTCACTGTGACATTTACAATTCATTCTTATTTAATGTCATGAAGAAATTGATAATTGGGTCATTTTTTCCCTGACAGGCGCCATTAACAGAAGAAATTGTTTTCAGAGCATGTATGATACCTTTACTTAGTTGTGGCGGATTCAAGACCTACAAAATCATATTTTTCAGCCCAGTTTTCTTCAGCTTGGGTAAATTTCATTGGTCATTCCAGAGCAATGTTCATTTTTACTGGACATTCCTCACTTTTATTTATCATTCAATGGGTTGGAAAACTTGTATCTATCAAGAAGAAAAGAAAAAAATTATGTCTTTGGTCTTAATGCTGTATGTATGTAGTTTGTCTAATTATCTATATTACCTAATGAAAACTCTCAATGCTGGTAATGTGGAGAAGTCATTTCAAATTGAACTAAAAAATTATTCCCATTAGTGACTCTTGTTATATGTGCTAGTGATTTTCTTGTATACTTAAGATCTTCAGATCATGTGGTGTCAATCTCATGCTGCACTGTCAATTTTTTTTTGTAGCACACTTGCATCATTTTTGGGAGTTGCATTATCTACAAAGATACAGTTTTCGCAGAGCTTCTCTTACTGTAGGTACTTGTTTCTTTTTCCTTGGCAATTAAGAGATGCCATCTGTATAGTAATTGTGTTTGAATAATATAACAAACTTTAGATGTTCATTCAACAAATATTTTCATCTTATCTTACATAGAAGTTGTGCTGCATATAACAATCTTTTGATGTTCATTCAAAAATTATTTTCAGACTTAATCTTACTTGGAAGTTTCATATTTGCTAGGTCTCCAGCTTGGTTACACTGTGATCTTTGGGTGGTATGCTTCCTTTCTATTGATTCGAACAGGTTTGTTGATCCATATGCTGTCAAGTGTCAATGCTAGATGTTATCTGTTAACAATTATACCAAGACTTCTTTTTCATTGGGCGAGGTATATTTTGCAACTGTGTCACAGTTTATCCTTGAAGAAGCTCACTCAACATTTATTATATCTATTTATTAATTTGAATCACCAATTCATGTGGCTGATTTTATTAGCATGATGAGTAATTTACAATTATCTTTAATACCCATGAACTTAACCCACAATTATCTTTATGAACTTAATAATTTAGCCTTGCTATATAAACCACTCTTATATTTGACTGGCATTTGGTATATTTTGTACATCTTTTTTAAATACCAATTTTACTCTTAATTATGTAGTAATAGAAAAGAGAGGAGAGTGGTGATTGATGCATCCGAGTTTTATTAATACACCATGTAATGGTATTTATTTTATATATACCACTGAGTGAAAAAATGGTATAAATCCTAATCCAAGTTAAATCTCTGTTTGAGGATAAAAAGCGGGATTCTAATAACAGAAATATTCTCAGCATCTTTATGACAAATGTATTACCATTGCTGTTTTATATGATGATTATACCAGTCAATATACCGAGCATGTTATCAGGATTCACCGACTTATGACTGCTATAGACAGAGTTCAGACTTTTGTATCAGTGGAGGGGGCATGCATTAAACAATGTATGCTAGAACTTACGTAAGTATGACAATCCATGATTTTAAAACTTTATGCAGGGCACCTGATTTCTCCCATAGTGGCTCATATGCTTTGTAATGTCATGGGACTGCCCTTGTTGTCATCTCCACAATTAAAAGGTATATGCAAATTCTTGTTTCTCTACAAATTAATTATTTTGGATGATTGAAAATGAATCCCTTAAAACTTTAGGATATGGTGTGGAGTCTCATTTTTGCTATCTTTATCTATTCTCATCAACTCCTAGTAAGTATCTTGTATACGATGTATTCATCATTTAAATTATTAAATCAATGTGTCATAATCATATAATGTGAAGAGGGGTTACCTCTATTAACCTGTCAAACAGTGGTTCGACCTATTTTTCTTCCTGACATCTCTTCAAAATCTCTTTAAAACAGACTTTCCATTCTCTTACATATATGTATGAATGTTGAAGGACATGATGCAACTCGAACTTTCTTTTATGCATGAAGCATAGTTGTAATTATAATTTTTTTTATTATAATAAATCTATAGTCTATCAAAAAATGTGGTTGACTGAACTGTGTTTTCAGGGACGGTGAGCATTGCATTTGTGATCGGTGCGGCGTGCTTCTTATGGCTTCTTTTTCCTGCTACAAGCCCAGATATATACAATGAAAGAGCAGATATTTGCAAGTGTTGGCATGGTTATTGCAGCTGGAAATGAATAACACATCTGTATCTCTAGTCATTGATCTGTAATTCTAGTAATTTAAGTATCCTGAATTTTAATATTGGTTTGTGTTGTTGATCATTATTATCCTTAATGTTGTTTCATTATTGTATGAGATAAAACTTATTCATTCCGGATGCAAGGCTGAATGCCTCTGGATGCATCTGGATGTCCATTATCAAGGGTCTACCCATATAATGTAAATAACTCATTTACATATATTAATGGGTCTTTTTTGCATGTATACCATTGAAAAATATGTTATTTATTTTTATATCATCACAAATAACATATTTATTTTTATGTCATTAGAATTTTTCTTAATGAAAAAATGTGTTCATCTATTATCTTTTTTAATCAAAATTAAATTTAATTATAGTTTGTTTTTTTTTATTTTGAGAAAGGTAGTCATTGTTATTAAATAAGTGTAATTACAATGATTGAATTAGAGATAAAGGGGAATAGAATAATAAAACTATGAAAGGAAGCTAAAAAGCAAAGTCTAGGCGATAGGACGGATTGAAGCAACATTAATTGACCACTCTAATTTGTGTGCGTCATACACTATTGTGCAGGGAAAAATCTATAACAACTATGATGGGATCTCATATATTATAATAATGCAAATACAGTATATACTATGTTATCATATCATATGTGACTGTAAAACGGATTAAATGTATTAACGCTCTTCATATATATTTAAATTCACATCCGTCAGGCCCAAGTAGTTTAAAATAAGGAAAATGATATGTTCAGTCTGTGTGCAGCTTTCATCTATTATCAAAGATATAATAGTATGTTTTTAAAGAAAAATATTCCATTTAGTCTATTTTGCTGACCCTATATATTTTTATTTTTATAAAAATCATATACCCCATCTAACAAATATGTTTTTCTTTTAAAAAATGAAATAAATATTTCAATGAAGAATGACAATATTTACAGGAAAATATGAAAATTTTACAAGGAATAGATAAGACTAACGAGGTATATTATACCGTATTAGTAATTGAGTATAACAACTCTTTTTTTTTAAAGAAAAAAAAAAATTACATCCTAATATACTGAGTCCATGCGATGCAAACAGTGTTAGAAAACAGTATCAGAGCTGTTGAAATAATTCAAAAATAAATTAAAAAAAATAAAAACCAAAACCAAAAATGGCGATGGCGACGGCGATAAGCCGCCTTCAATTGCTGCGACCACCGCCACCTCCGGCGACTTCCGCCGCATCGTTTTTACCAAAATACCCCTGCCCGACCCCACTCCGTCCGAACCTCCACCACAAACGCTTCGGTTCCTCTCCATTTATCCGCTCCGGATCAAACCAACCTTCCGAGGTACAGAAGAAACACATCCTATCCGAATCAGTTTCGACGAATTCTTCTAATTTTTAAGTCTCGTATCGTCGCTTGATCGATGTACAGGCTCCAAGGGCTTCGCAGTCTCCATCGATCGTCGGCGACATGTTGGACTACCTCAACGAGTCCTGGACTCAGTTCCACGCGACGGGTTAGTTCGGTCGATCGGTTCGTCGTGATTCGTGTGCGTTTTTGTTGTTGATGCCTTTTCTTTTCTTTTGGTTTCAGCGGAGGCGAAACGGCAACTGTTGGCGGCGGGTTTCGATCTGTTGAACGAGAGCGACAGGTGGGAGCTGAAGCCGGGCGGGCGGTACTTCTTCACGAGGAACATGTCGTCGCTGGTGGCTTTCGCGGTCGGTGAGAAGTGAGTCTGTGATGAACAATTGAACGATTCGCTTGTTTTGTGTTGTTGAATTGTTGTGTTCCTTGATTTCGAGTTAACATTAGTGAAACGAATAACTATGGTCCAGAATGAGAATTCTTGGTTCTTTGGGATTTCAATAACCCTTGATGGATTACGTGGGAAAGAGGAATAGAGGGAATTTTGAACAGGAATGGTCCGGATTCTAAATGTCATTTATCTCGGTGCTACAGCAGAAGGAGAATGAGAAGGGTTACCAAACCGGTCTTTTTTTTTTTTAGGTTACATTATGAGAAATTTAGCTGCTTCGCTTTGGTGGTGGTGTTTGTTGATCACATGTTTCACCTTTGGATTTGGTAACGGAATAGAATTGTTACCTTACTATTAAGTTATGCAACTTGATTTTTTTTTTTTTAATTGGCATTGTTTAGTTCAAGATAGAATGAGAAGCATTGGAGTAGAATTAAAAAGCTGGATAAGCCTATCCTACCACCCACAACATCCAGGGGTTATTTAGTTCTAAACCGGACGGTAATAACGGTTTATTCAGTCGAACAGGGCAAAAAAATAGGATCACTTTGATTTATGTTATACTCCACTCTCTATTCCAGGTGTGTATATCTTTCCTTTTGAGGATCAGTTTTCGTTACCTGATTTCATTTCATGATTGATGGGGTGCTTTTTTTTTTTTTTTTTGGAAATCCCTGTTTTAGTTAACTATTTTGTTTCATACTTATGGAAGTTCTTCATTTCACACATGCTATTGTATGTCTGATACACCTAAAATCTAGTTGGTTTGCAAATGTTGTATACATTCCATATATAGTTGCTATAATTGAAATTTGGGCACAGATTGATTACTGTAGATGTGGTAGTGTTTATTTATATCATGGATGTTCTGGATTCTTAACATCTTCAATATGTATGATGTGTTTGTGCCATTATTCACCCAACAGTTATTCTATTTTATTTCTTATGTAGACTTCATATGGTTTAGTTATTTGGGGACATTGACTGGGTAATAGTTTTCATTTCAATTTGCAGGTATACTGCTGGTAATGGGTTTCACGTTATAGCAGCTCACACAGATAGTCCATGTCTGAAACTGAAACCCAAGTCAGCATCAACAAAGTCTGGATACCTCATGGTGAATGTCCAGACCTATGGAGCTGGTTTATGGCACACCTGGTTTGATAGAGACTTAAGTGTGGCTGGGAGAGTCATCCTAAAAACTGGGGATGGAGACTTTATGCATAAGCTTGTCAAAGTGAAGAGACCTCTGCTTAGAGTACCAACACTGGCCATTCATCTTGACCGGTTGCTTCTTGTTTTATTAATTTAATTTTCTTTTCTGTGTTGAGTTAATATAGTTAATGAGATTGGAATTGCATATTTTAAAATCATTGATAGCGATAATGACACTTATGCTTTCTATATGTTTGATCATGAAAATGTATTATTTTTCCAGTAATAGTCGTAGAGTTTCTTAAAAAATTATGATCTGGATTCAGGAATACTAATTTTTACAAGCTAATGTGTTTCATCTTCCACATAACATGAAAATTGATCTTTTCAACCTGAATCGCATTGAACAAGCAGTTGATAAAAGCTGTGATTGATAGTAAATTTTACGTCCATGTTGCTGCTCCCTATTGGCTCTTATATGCTATCTTGTGAACCAGAATGAATAGGAGTACTCTTTATTTTTGTTGGTTCATCCGAAAGAGTTGAATAATGATATGGTATTCCAGTTTTAAACTGGATAACTGTTAAATAGCAAAAACCTATGGGGGAATTGAGGGTGGTGGTGGAATTGTACTGTTCCACATGTATATTCCACTTCCTGACAAAAACTGTGACAATCAAGCCAAAAAAAAAAATCCTCATTTCGCCCGGAACAATGAACTTTGGCATCCAGACATAAAAGTAGAATAACTTTCTAAGTTGTTATTCAGACTTATGGATGCAAGTTTATGGCATTGCTCGATACTCAAATGTAATAGTGGCAGATTCACACTTTCACCCCCCCCAACTTGGGAGACCATCCAGTTCAGTTTGATTCATCTCCAATTTCTTTAGCTGTGGAGAAAGGGGGGGTACCTGAACAAGCTTAAGACAAACCTGGACTGAGAGTTTAAGAAGCATAGGAAATGGTTGTCCTCCACTCCCAGTTGACAATGTTTCAAAGTCTGGCATGTTGTAGATCGATAGTTTCTCGAGCACTGGGAACCATGTGGTAGGATAGCTCTCTCAGGATTTTGGGACTAGATTCTTCACTTCATGCACGGAGGTTAGCCTGAGGGAGTAAAGGGAGGGTAGCTGGCCAAGGGGTGTGAGGGAATTGCAGTGTTCTAGTTATATGAATGAGATGCTGTGCAGCTTTGAAAAAGAAGGATCTCCTAACCAGCTTGACAGTTTGGATCCCTTGTAACAATACCTCCAAGTTGGTGTGAGGTCGGAGGCGCTCAAGAACATCCTCATTGTTTCGTTGATGCTCTATTCTATCCCGATACCAAACAGGAGGATATGGATTAAATTATATCCTATCTGTATTCTTATGCAAACATAGTTATATTTTAATTCTATAGAATCTCCTTCCAAAAATGGGTCAAGTTGGCATCCGGTTTAAGAATTTAAATAACTTTTGTTTCAGAGCCTTTTTACTTCTTTAAGAAACAAGAATGCCCCACACCCAGCCCATATGATTGGATAAGGCTTAATTTTTTTTGTAATTTTCCTATTATTTTCTTTAAGTTGAGCCACAACTTTTATTTTATTCATGTATCAAAGGCTATAGAATCTTCTGTTTTCTCAGTAAACCGAATTTATTGTATAGTTTACTTTGACTTGTTTTATTCCAAGGTCATCTAATATCTATAAGGGAGCTTACTATAGCTCAATGAATTATGTAGATGTTCATGATGTGATAAAGCAAGGGATTCTTAGTGAGTGCTACTTATTCTTATCATGTCCTTTTCCATTAAAAAAGACATTATGAAAACATGTCCATTGCCACTAAAAAGACTGTTTCTTCAATATTTTCATCATCCTAGGATTTTATGTTATAATTCTTGGATAGTTTGGGAATAATATCTGAGTCTCTATACTATGTTTAAGGCTTCTGACCTTTCCTTGTTTTTGTATATATTCAAGAGCTGTCATGCTGTGACTGGATTGTATTCCTCATTTTCAGGACTATAAGATTGCAGAAGTTATTGTTATAATATACTTAGGATTGTGTGTTCATGTTTTGGGCTTTGTTGTTTTTGTGTAGTTCAGTCAATTCAGATGGGTTCAAACCAAACCTAGAGAGCCATCTGGTTCCGCTTCTCGCAAAAAAACTTGAGGAAGCATCAGTGAACCTTGAAGAGAAAATTTCTCAACCGTGGTCATCTAAAGCATCCCACCATTCAGTTCTTCTGCAGGTATCGCTTCCCCCCCTTGACATCTTATTGATTAAGTTTGTAGGACTTCGCTTAAGAAATGTAATACGTGGTGAGGTAACATGTATGTTTTAAGGGCCCTTGCTTGAATGGGCTAACAGGACAAAGTCCTGCATTTGAGCCTGTAAGCAACCACTTTATGTAAAAATGCCAGAGGCTAGGACCTTATCCAGTCTCTCCCTCCCATCACCCTGTTATACGAGGGGCTGCTCTGGGTGATGGTCTTTTTTAGGTAACATGTATGATGTATGTATTATTTCTGAAAAGATTGAAGTTTTTGTTTATTAGTTAATTCAATTGTTCTCAGGTTTTGTCAGAGGAGATTGGTTGCTGCATTGACGAAATTGTGGGTATTGAGTTGAATGTTTGTGATACCCAACCTAGCTGCCTTGGAGGTGTAAACAATGAGTTTATATTCTCTGGAAGACTTGACAATCTTGCTTCAAGTTATTGTGCACTTAGAGCTCTTATAGATTCATGTAAACTGACTGGTGATTTATCAAATGAGCAAGCGATCAGAATGGTTGCTTTATTTGATAATGAAGAGGTATGGTCCCCTTCGCGTATAGTGACTGTTGAATGTTTTTGTGTTCTATGAGAATATGTGTTTGGAACATTTACTTTACCACCGGTGATTTCTTCTTGTTTAACTTTTGCAATTCCCACAATTCCTGTGATGAATTTTCTCGTCCGGCCCATTCTCTAAATTCTCATGTTAAAATTCTGAATTGGGCCAATTAGGCCTATATACATATTCAGTTTGGGAACTAGTTGTTATTTTATAATAAGAGCATTTTGGTGTCCTTCTCCATCGACTTTGTCCAGGAAAGAAGATTTATGTTTCATTGGTTATTGTGTTTGTATTTATATTATTTTAAATGGGTCTTTATAAAAAGAAATATTTGTTTGAGAAAGGCGGGAGTCACCACCTATGCTTTCACATTAAGTACTTTTTTTTCTACCTATCAGTTTCCGATTGAACATGCTTAATTAGAGTTGGGTTCTACCTTTACAGGTGGGGTCAGATTCAGTACATGGAGCAGGTGCACCCACCATGTTTCAGTCCATGAGGCGTATAGTAGATTGTTTAGCAAACAAATATATTGGCGAGTGTGCCTTCGAACGTGCAATTCGCCAATCTTTTCTTGGTATGATACTAATCAGATTAAATGAGTTTCCACTGCAGCATTTGTCCCTCTGTTTCAAGTAGTGACTGAAACAGAGCACTGATGAATGAGTAATATAAACATTTAGCAGAGCTACATGCAACAGCGCGCACACAATCATACATGCAACAAAATATATGTCCTTACCGTTTTGCGAAACCACGAAGATTTTGTATATGATAATTGTCTTTGTCACAACAACTTTAGTGCTTGCTTAATTTATCGGTCAGAAATTATCCCAACCAGATGTAAAGATGTATCAACCAATGTTGCCGCAATATGCAGAGGCTGGAGATTGATGTACTTGTTTCTTGTAGTAGTTTATCCTATAAAAGAAAGAAGTTAAAAACTGCCTTGTGATCTTTGAGGACTACGAAGGTACTAACAATTGGGTTTTGCCTTCTAAACAATACAAATTAGAAGTTAGAATAGATAAGCAACACACAAATAGATTTTTTGTTGCTGACAGTTGATGGGCAAGTATGTTAGGAGAAAGGTCAATTCACTTGTGGTTTGTCAGGCATTACAAGGAATTTTGATAGATAGTTAGCTTTAGAGTAGGTTAATTGACTGCAAACATTGCACTGTATTGCTATGTGTGCTTTATTTTCTCCGTACTTTTTCTCCTTCATTGAGTTGCTCTTATTAACTGAGTGTATTTACTTCTTGAGAATTTCTCTTTGGGTTTGTATAACTGTATTTCTATGTTTTTTAGAATAAATTATGAGAATGCAACATGCAAATAGGTCAACATGGCTGAATTGAGGATGTTAAAAAGAATGCAGCCAAGAGAGCTTAGAATTGACTTCCATAAAAAGAATTGCCCATGATGAAAATGTGTGAGGTTGTTTCGTCATGCATGACCAGTGTGGTTCCATAAGAGAGTGTCAGAAGATCTTATTTTGTTATATTAAGAAGAGGAAGGTTGAATTTAAATCTGGTGGATGATACCATGGATATAAGAGAGCTCACAGAAGGAATGGCCTACTCAGCATGATGATTACAATCTCTCATAATCTAGATTGCCTTTGATCTTCAGATACATGATTTTGTTTATAGTTTATTCTACATTCACATCGGCCCCAAATCAATGGGTTTGCATGATCATGATTCTAGCTTATTCTCTCAGAATCTTTAACTTCCACAACCGAAATCTCAGGGAAGGTATTTTCGAGTGGTTTAATATTATGTCTGGATGCAGATATGACCTCATAAAGCATTTTTTTTTATAAAGAAAATGACCTCATAAAACATTTTTTTGTTAATTGATCAATGTGTAGTTGTTTACTGTTTATGCATCGTGATCAGCATCTTTAATTTTATGTGTGTTTTTTTTCAAAGTATTCCTATTTCATTGCAGTTTCTGCTGACATGGCCCATGGCGTGCACCCAAATTTTTCTGATAAACATGAAGAACATCATCGACCAGAATTACTTAAAGGGGTGGTCATCAAACATAATGCAAATCAACGCTATGCCACTAGTGGAGTAACTGCTTTTCTATTCAAAGAAGTTGCTGATATTCATAATCTGCCAATTCAGGTATATTTAAATATTAATATTAATATTAATATTATAGAAAGTGGGTTGTTGGTCATCTTAGAATTTTCATATTTCCTTGGTTTAGAGGTTCTGTTATCTAAATCAGAAACGGTCATCATATCATTAAATCCTCCCTGTGTACAATAATCAGTAATTTCGGTCATGCGTGACTCATTTATTATGACACTTTGAGCATCATAATGTGGGAAAACCCCTCTGTGGGTATGTAATATTAAATTTGGACTTGATATCAAGTGAGATTAATTGTGTCTCAAATTGTTGTAAGCTTGTTTTCAATTATTACAGTGCATGAGGATTTTCTCAGGTGCTGTGCATCATCGACCAGAATTACTTGTCCCACCTACCTTGGGAATTAAAATCCACAACCCATATCTTCCCCATTTAAAATTCATAAAACCCAATCTGTTCCCTCCTGCCCCTATGTGGGTCGAGCCTGGTAGAAATAAATTTTATTTTTATATCGAGAACATAAACATAAAGCAAAAATTTGAAATTAAATTTATTGATTTTAGTCCAACATAAATATAAAATTAGATGAATATCTATCTTATATAAACTTCTTACAATAGCTCACATGTTCATCGGGTTTGGGACGGGAACCTCTGTGCATCAGGTTGGGCGCCCCGGGCAGGGATGAAAATCAAAGAATCCATGCCCATCTTGGGTGGGGGTGGTTATCCCAAAAAACCGGCTCCATTGCCATCCTTACTATCAATCTCTATGATTTGATGAACTTAAATCTTAGAATTGATTTAAGAAAGCATTTAAGTTTTTCTTACCCCATTTTGCCTATTCTTTGTCCTCAAGGTGAACAATATTATATCTTACTCTCTTAAGTGACTTAAGAAAGTGCTCATGCTCTCTCTCTCTCTTTCTCTCTCTCTGACCATATACTTTCATATAGGAATTTGTTGTGAGAAATGATATGGGATGTGGATCTACAATCGGCCCAATACTCGCTTCTGGTGTTGGGATCCGAACCGTAGATTGCGGTATTGCACAGCTCTCAATGCACAGGTATGTTTGTGTTTGTGTCACTGCCTGGACAGTCTTCTTTTACAGCTCTGGTGGGGTTTTTCTTGTTTTTCAAAAATCATTCAAAACAACCCTAGTCAATAACAGGCAACAATCTGTTATTTTGCCACAATGCTAGAACAAATTCTTTTCCTATTCATGTTGACAATTTTGCCAATGTGAACAGTTTATATATCAAGTAAAATAGAAGGTTTCCTAGATTATTCACTATAACAAGAATTATAACAGTTATATGGGATTGCAATGCTAAGATTTGTTCATCTAATTCACTTTGATTGATTTGTTTTCCAATACCATATGGAGTTATTGTTCTCTGATTTAGTACAACTCCCACCCTCTCTAGTACCTTGCCAATAAAATGGCTGATTATTACACGTAATGGATGTCCCATCTTATAGATGCATGAAAAATATTACGGGTAGTCCTTTTTTCAGTCACTTTTGTAGGCCATATACGTTTTAATATTTTTTTGAAACTTGAAACAGGGGCTTTGTGTATGGTAACTTTATGGATAAGTAGCATAACGAGACAGTGATCGCATGGACGAAAAGTAATTTAAGCTTTCATATTGAATAAATTTGTAGGTTAGGTGGGTAGAACACGGATGGGGTTAGGGTTTAAACCACATCTGGGTTTTTTGACGAGCAAATAGAATGAATATAAGATAATCTTATACTATGGGTGTTGATACATTGTATTCTTAATTCAATTCTTGAAATCTTTAAAATATTTATATTATATTGTGTGAGTTTATATTTTATTAGAATGTATGTATTTAATTCTTTGAGTATTTTATTTCATTTTTTTGTATAAATATATGCTTTGCAAATCAAGTTTTGAAAAAGTTGATTAATACCTTCTTTTCTCGTAAAAATCAAATCTTGAATACAAATTTCTTTTTTAAAGAAAAATATGTTTTATTAGATAATGATATATTTTAAAAAATTTAGGTCGTGGGTGGAGTTTAGAACGGCAAAAATATAGATTGAGTGTAATATTATTTTTTTCTATTTTAGATCATATTCATATTCGGGGTTTATTCATGGATCAAAGGGGTGAATAAGTCTCGCGAGTGGTCCCAGTTTCTACTAAAAAAAAGGGCCTATTACAAAGGACAAAGTGCATATTAAATTTTTTTTCCCTGGCATTCTGTTCAAGGAGAAGGACCAGGAGGGGTATTCTGGGGGTCGTACACTTATTCTTTTTAACTGACTCACCTCTATGATGATCTCTGCAGTGAATAATTATATGTTTGACGAACTTGGTCCTTTGATAAGACTCCAAACAAATCAAACACCACCTGACATATGTTCCTAGATATGGTGAACCATCCCTACCCCTCCCCCCCCTGTCAGTCTAATAGATGGATATCATTTTATGTACTCCCCCCATCGTCTAGCTTTCCTTTATATGTTCTTCAGTCTGAATTATTATGGCCACTCTAGCATTGAAAGAGGACACATTGACTTCATGTCATATCTGATGATGAGTGACATCACCACTTGTCACACTCAAAGCAGGACATGATCTAATGCTAGTGATGGGAGAAGATCCTTCCTTGGATCTCCTATGAATCTAAACAAAGGATTGCATAAGTTTCTGTTATTCTCTCCCACAGTGTCTTTTCCAAGTCATCATACCAATTTCACTGTTTGGATATGTTTATCTCTGTAATGCTTACCAATTCAAGAATGGCTTTTGGTGAACCAGCTTTGCTTTTTTTATATGGGTTGTATCAGAAATAGCTTTCAGTGGGTCTACAGTCTATTTATTGAACTACCAAGGATCAGAGATCCAAGTGCTTCCTTCCATTTGATTGATAGGATCAATGCATATAAATTGTATGGATTTATGGAAAAAAAATTATGGATAGATACATACATAAGGTGGTGTTTCTGAACTTATGCTTTTGTAGTTTTATACTGTTTTTTCTTATATACTTATTCCCATTGTTGTGCAACTTTTTTTTTAAAAAGTCACCACCTTTTTTTCAATTAATGTGGTGTTTCATCCTCATTTTTAGATTTACAGTATCCGCAATTTTTTACTTTTATTGGAGATATTTTCATAAATATTTTCATTTGATATATTGGAGATTGCATTTTAGCAAAAAATTGAAATGAACAATTTAGGAGAGGTTGTGAAACACCAACTAATGTCTTCATACTTGATTTTTTCAATTAATGTGCAGGGAATATGAAATCAGCTAGACCATGCATTCGCTCTATAGGGGCATTTTAGGAATAAAACAAATAAAAATGAAATACTGCTCAGCCATCCTTGTTCGTGCAACTTTTATAGAACAGTATTTTGAAATAATTTGGAACTGCTTACATGCTGTGTGCCTGTTCATCCATGCAGTGTGAGAGAAATATGTGGCAAAGAAGACATTGACACAGCTTACAAGCACTTCAAGGCCTTCTATCAAACATTCTCATCCATTGACAAGAAGCTGAGTGTGGATTACTAGAATTCTCTCACACCCATGTGAGTTTTTGGGACTTTTTTTTTCTTCTAAAATTGATTTCTTATATTTTCCTATAAAAAAATGAAATGACTATCACCCATTTAAATGTGATACTTATTGTTACTGTTATATTGCTGCCAGGAAAAGACAAATTGAGAAACAAGAGTCCATAAATAGCTAAAACCATTGCCCTTACTACATAGATTCTTGTTGTTTTACATCCAAAACAGAGAACAGGAGCAAAAGCTCTATCTATGACCAACTAATGCAACACCAACATAAGTTTCTTGTACACCCAAAAAAAAAAAAGAAATAAAAGGCTAGTGAGACTGGCAGATATAGAGAGAGAGTTATAGAGAGAATGATCAAGGCCTGGTGGAGTTTGGGTGGTTAACGTTGGAGGAGGGGGTGCAGTTGAGGTCAGGGATGAGGTTGTTGCTAGGTTTATTAGCCTTCTTGTTGGCCTTTGCAAGCTTTTGTTTGAGCTCAGAAAGCAAAGCCTGGTTTTCCTGGTTCAGCAGTTGGGCCTTCCTTCTCAGCCTCTCATTCTCTTGGAGTATGTAACAGTTCTGTAGGTACAGCTTTGAATTCAGCCTGTCCATTTTTTTTTTTTTGGTCTTCCCTCCCCTGTCAAAAACAAATAAAACAGTACACACAGACTCATTAGAAAGAGAGAGAGAAACTTGAAATTTGAACATGAAGTCTTGATGTTACTCAAGTAACTGAAATAAAGAGATGGAAGTGTGTGAAAGGAAAATCATGAAAAGCAGAGGCAACTTTAACCAAAATCAGTTAAAGTGGATACATGGAGAGATAAAAGAGAGATGTTTTTCCCTCCCAATTTGAAAAAACAAGCTTAAAAAAAGTACTTCTTTGTGTCCATCTCTTAAAGAAACCATTAAAAAAACATAAAATAAAGATTAGAAAGATAGGACAAAAAAAAAAACACCCTTGCAAGATCTTCACAACTAAAGAGAAGCACAAAAAATAAAATAAATAAAAACCAGAAAACTCCACAGTGGACCAACAAAAAGGAATAGTCATACCAACCCCTTAAAGAACCTTAAAACTCCAAAAACACTAAAAAAAAAAAAAAAAAAGCCACCAAACAATCACCTAAGATGAACTGTTTTCTTCTCTTGTTGATGTGTCTTAACCAAAAAACTGAGAGAAAGAGAGAGAGTACAAAAAGGTGGAAGAGGTTTGTGTGAGTGTGGTGTGGAATTGAGAAGCTCATATATATAGAGGGAGGAGTTAGAGAGAGAGTGTCTGATTTTAGAGAGAGAGAGAGGGGGGTGACATGGGGACAGGAGGCACAACAATCATGCTAAGTGTGTGTGAGCACGGAAAGGCGGCCGGTGGGGTGGGGAGCGAGGATTTAATGGGACATCATCATCATTATGGGATGGCGTCACGTGATCATGCCTACTTACTGTTTTGTTCTTGTAGGGGTTCTTTTGGTATCTCATGATCATCCAGGTTTTCATTTCAATTTATTTCTTTAAGTAAATATTTGGTACCATTTTTTTTTTATTTTATAATTTGATCCAGTTTTTTCACCGGCTTAAAATGCGTGATTAAAAATGGGTTAATAAATGTTTTTTTTCTTTCAATTCCTTATTTTTATAGGGTCCCTCTAACCTTTATGAAAACAATTACGTGTTAGCATTTGCATTTTTATTCTTAGGTCCTTCCATATACACACCGAAGATATATGTACATTTTCCCCCCAATATGTCTACATTGCTATGGATTTTGTGGTGTTCATGTGTTATACATCTGTGTATGTTGTTATAAATAAATTAAACAACAAGTGAACAAACTATCTTCTGGTTCAGGGACATTGTCACGTAAATCTGTACATTGTTATGCATCTACATAGATTGTTGTTTTGGGGGCATTTTGGATAGAAAATTACACATACTAACATGGGAAGAAGGATCTGGAAAAAAATATAATTGCTAATTTAATGGGTGTTTTCATATGCTAAAAAAAGTCCATTTTTTTTTCATATGGGATTAGGAAAAAATACTTGGAATTAACTTCTTTTTTTTTTATTGTTATTCCAGGGGGTGTTGATTATTAATGCAGTTATTTCTTTTTCCCTAGCCTAGTACATTTTTTTTTCTGATATATTATTTTGAGAAAAAATTATAGAAAAATGTGGATTCAATATTGAAGTATATATTTTATTTTTTTGAAAACATATATATAGGCATTACAAAAGTTATAGCAGGCATGGATATGGATCCACGTAGGCGAGGCAATTTACTCCACGTCTCCACTCATTTTTTTTTTAAAAAAAAAAATTGTATTATGTGGTTTGATTACTGAAAAATTGATAGATTTTCATTGGGTAAGATAACATTTATTTATTTATTTTATTTTGGTAAGGCTTTTTATCTAGAGCAAGAAAACTGGGCTACTAGACCCATGATAACCAGCCCAAAGGGCTACAGCAACCAGTCCAGGGGACTAAACTATTTTTTTTACGCCCTCCTGCACTTGGCAGGAGTCGATCACACGCCTCCTTAACATTTAGTTTTAATTGATGATCAAATTGTGATATAGATATTTAGAAAGTAGTTAGTGGTACTCTAATATTTCTATATTAGATATTAGTGGTCCGAGGGTAGCCTATTCAGATATAAAATATGTATATTTCTATATAAAGGTAGAGGGAAAATTTTTTTTTTGCAATTAAATTGGTAGTAACCCAATCACCTTCATTCATGAAGAATAACCGTGGTACAATTCCAATAAATAAAAAACTGAAAAAGGGCAAGTGAGATAACATATAATTAAATGATTTTTTGTGTATTTGATTTTTTGTGATTTGTTTGGATAAAACTTTGTCTTTGTATATGCATTATTAAAGTTTATATCTGTTTTCTCCAGATGCATTCATTTGATTTTCTTCTAGGCATGCCAACTACAAGTTTATGTATGCTAAATAAACATGTTTTTGCTGAGGATATATTTTTCCTTCATCTATTTATTCTTTCTCAAAATAGTGTACAAGTCATACGGGAAATCCTATTTAAATGAACATATGACTAAGGCTATTGTTCCCTTCAAGGTTGTGGTTACACTTTGCCCACGTAAGTAAATTTCTTGCTCCGTCACTACTCGTAGGAATTACTGTCACTAACATTTTTCTTATCCTGCTTATTTTGTAAAATTGTTTGATGTATTATTTGGTTTTTTTTATCATTATCATTAATATATATATGTGTAAAAATCATCTTATTGTTTGGTTCATCTTGGTTAAATTAAAGATAAGAGGTGAATTTGAATTTATAAAAAAAATAAAAATTAAATGATAATTTTGTATTCGTATGAGTGTGAGATTGCATGACAAGATGACATGTTTATACTAAATGTCTAGCAATGTAGAGGTAGAGAATTTTTTAAAATAACATGAAAAATAATTTGCAAGTATAAAAACTTATATGTATTTATTCAATTATTTTTAAATTTTGTTGTGATGAAATGAATTGCTAACACAAAAAAAACCTATTTTTGTCCTTAAATAACAATTATTTTCCAAATTTAATAATCTGTTTGCCAAAACTAGTATTTATGATTCTTGGAACTTAAAACTAAAATGATAAGGGATGTCGAAGATATAGAAAGGATAAATTAAGTCTAAATATATTTTTAAGAATTTTAAGAATTTTGTAGCATATCAAAACACTCCTATGTCTTCGGTTACATTTTTCTATGCCCTGTCATATTGTTTTAGCTTATTTTGTGAAATATTACTCATGTATAGTTATGTATTTTTGTATATTATTAATTTATACACTGTTATCTATGCCATATACATTATTATATATATATATGCTGTCATGTCCTGTACATTATTGAATCCAGTACTGTCAACATTTAATATCTCCCTTGTAAATTATTAACCTATCTACACAAAAGACTTTAAAAAAATGTAATTGTTACCGTTGAGGTGTTTTGATATTTTAGTATATGGGACCAAAAAAAAGGGTTTATAAAATATTTAGAATTGTTTTTTTTAATATATAGAAAAATAAAAGAGTAGGAGCTAAAAGCAATAATCCAAAAAAAAAAAAAAAAAACATGATTGTGGGCCGAGTCGGTTTTACAGAGATTCGCAATGATGGCCTCAGTTCGGGGCCCATCATAACCCATCGATCATCTTTTGTTCTCTTCCCATCCATAATCATTCATCCCTCCTTTCACACTCTCATCCACCTTTGGTGAGTTTAACGCAATATGCTTCATCGTTTTCAACGTTTCCGATTCGAGTCCTGTCTTCTGATACTTGAAGAGTAAAACGAGCTTAACATAAAGCGGAGAATTAATGAGTGGAAGATCATCATAGTCGCCTCCCCTCAGAAGCCTGACCTACGTGAAGGAGGAGCATGAAACGACGGATATGCCCATATGGATTTGGATGCGTGCATGGGTAAAATCGTCATTTAGGAGGCTGGCCTCGTGACGCTCGCTTCGATGAATGTGAAATGACGGTATTGCCCCTCTGCGGCTCTGGGTCTGTCTCTCTCTCACAACTGTTCCTTTTGTTCCCCCTTTGTGATCAGTCGTGATTATTGGTGTGAATGTCTTCCTATACGGTTTGACGGTTTTGCCCCTGACAGATCGTAGGGGTATAGCAGTAAATTAAGAATTCGACGTGGCACATTTGCATGAGAATAGAGAAAATCGTTTTTTATTTTCTCAGTCCCGCTGAATCATATTTTGATTTTGATTTTAGTCGAAGTGATCAATTCCTTCACTGTGAATAATCTCTCACTTCTTTGTATTTTGATTTTAGTCATATTTAGATTTAAAGGATATATTCCTATTTAATCTTTGAAAGTAGAGGTGGTAAACGAGCTGAGTCAAGTCGAGTTCACGAGTCTAGTGTTTTTCTTTATTTTAAAATTTTTAAGGATTAAAAATAAAATTTTAGTCTAAATGAGTTAAGTTTATGAGTCTAAACGAGCATAACTTTGTATTGGTTTAATATTTTGATTTTATAAAACAGTTGATCTAGCTTCAACTAAGTTTTTTATAACACAAACGAGTCTAGTTTGAACACAAAATGAAGTTTGATTCAGGTCCCGAGCCTAGCCGAGCTTTAAAAATTGTTCAAGCTCGTTCGTTTATCTAATCGAACGAGCCTGAACGAGTTTATACTGAGCCAAGTCCTAGTTGAGCCCGAGCGGCTTGGTTCGTTTACGAGCCCTACTTGAGAGTGATTTATTTCTAAATTATTTAGTTTTCTTTTTAGTTCCTATGAGAGTTTAAAAAGGAATATATCCTTTAAATCTGAATACTAAAATCAAAATACAAAGAAGTGAGGAATCGATCACTAAATCCTATGGTTTATGGGTACTTAAAAATAAATAAAAAAGCCCTAAAGAAAAGGGTTATTTAATTTTCGCACTCTTGAAACATGCATATTATCAAGAAACCCTTCCAAAACACAATATTATTTAGGTCATCTCCAATCCTTACTCAAACATGTACTCAAATTTTACTTAAAATTTGAGTAAAAGCTTGATTTAATATGATGTGTCTCCAACTATCACTTTGTATTTTACTCAATTTTTAAAAAAAATTCACATCTTCTTCTAATTATTTTCTATAAACATTTTTAAAGTCTTTTCTCAAAACATTTTTACTACTCAATTTTTTTTTCCTTTAAAATATTTAAATTTAAAAATTATTATCATCTAATTTCTTTAAAAAAAGGTAAAAGTAATATTGTTTTTGCTCGACTAAAAATAAGAAATTAAAAAACAAAGATGAAGACTTAAGAAAGAAGATTTTATTATTATTATTTTACGAGACGGTGAAAATTTTGGTGGGTGGGAAAACATCTAATATAATTAAATTAAAGGTGGAGTTGAAGGGAAAAGAATGTCACATTGAAAGAAAATGTGGAGATAAAGGGAAAAAAAAAGTTTAAAATTTGGATAAAGATTTAAGTTTCTCTTGATTTGGGTAAAGATTTGAGTAAAAACTTGATTTGGTATGGGTATGGGTATATGGTTGGAGAGGCTTTTGGGTGATTTTTACTTAAATTTAAGTTTGAGTATAAGATTAGAGATGCTTTTATAAAACCGACTTTAGAACCCAACAATCAATAAATTAAGAATATTAAGAGAATATTTTATCTCAATATATGTATATTGATTATTTTATCCTCTTCGATAATGAAAAAGATCTTAAATACCTTTTGATTTAGCCTTAATTCTTTCCCTTAATTATGGGATTTTTGTAACCGTATAATGTTAAGTATTATAAAAACATCCAAATATACTCAATGTAAAGTGTGGGTTTTACACTTTCTTCATTATCACATAAATCT
Source organism: Acorus gramineus (assembly GCA_030737835.1). Taxonomy (NCBI): domain Eukaryota; kingdom Viridiplantae; phylum Streptophyta; class Magnoliopsida; order Acorales; family Acoraceae; genus Acorus; species Acorus gramineus. The sequence continues at coordinate 25,149,033 of CM060849.1, forward strand.
ACTTTGGCATGATTACATGTTTGTTTTTTTTCTTCTTCTTTGTTTCGACTAGCATATCTATTTTTTCAACAAAGGAATGTCTAAGCAACTCAGTATCTATTATTAAATAATATAATATATTGATCATGCATACAATTCATTTGGAAAACAAGCAGCCTCGTAAACCTATGCAAGCCTAGTTACAACAGTTTCGATTTCGTGGGAACATACCCAATACAATGTTAGAGAGGCCACAAAACTGGAACTGTTGTAACTGGACTTGCATAGGTTTTTGAGGCTTGTTTGTTTTCTAAATGAATTGTATATAATCAATATATTATGTTATTAAGTAATTATTTATTGACTAAGTTACTTAGACATTCCTTTAATTTGTTGGAAAAATAGGTATGCTAGTCGAAGCACAGAAGAAGAAAAAAACAAACGCGTAATTATGCAAAAATAGATTTATATGGTTCAATATTTATGTCCACGGAGAAAAAGAGAATTTTTGTCTCAAATTAAAAAAAATATATAATGTTTTCTTACATTTTATATAAAAATTATGATGTATATTTTTTATGTTTTCCGCTCGACGAACCCAGTATGGAGGTGGACACAAGGGCGGATCCATGATACTTTTCTGGATGGGCTGAATTTATCTTTTCATATACCAAAAATTTTCTTGATAAAAATATCAAATTTTTTTTTGGTAGTCATATGATACACTTGAAATAAAATAAGTTCATTAAAAAATTAAGTAAAACAAAACAAGTTCATTAATACAAAAGCTCAAATGTTATATAAAAAAAAAAAACCAACTTCTCTCCATTATTTTCTTCTTTTCTTTTAGTGAAATACAATCCTCTACTTAAAATCCATCTAAAATTATAATCTACATAAAAAGATATTCAATAAAAAAAACTTAAATGTTATATAAAAAAAACAAAAAAAATCACAAATACAAACTCAGTTTAAAACGTTTTGATTTCGTTTTCTTATTAGACACCACGATAATCAAGAATAATAAGACAAATTCTAACAAAAAATTCTAATAAGTCTAATAAATTTAAAATTTAATGAAAGATTGAACCGGAGAAAATTCCAATTCTCCAAACAACCAACATAGGCGATGGTGATTTATTCAATTCTCCAAACATTGTCAATATATGAAATATCTAAATGCATCTACAAAACATATAATAAATCAAAAGAATTAAAGAATTTACAAATAAAATCAAATTCATTACATATTGTTTGATGTTTGGTGAAGGAGGTGATTTATTCATTGACGGCTGCAAAATATGTTTTAAAAAAAAGATGCTCAATTAGGATAAATTGAAGTTTATATAGCAAGTTGTTTTGGGTTTTTCTAAAAAAATTGGGTTGAACCAGTGTTTTTGGGGTTTTTGAACAAAATATGGGCTAGGCTTTATTAGGGGTTTTCTAATAAAACTGAGCTGGATTGCTATTTGTTGCTTTTTTCACAAAATCTGAGTCGGGCTACAGGCCAGCCCAGCCAACCCATGGGCCCGCCCTGGGTGGACATTATATGTTGACATGTAAACTATCAAATGGTTTAAAAATCAGTTGACAGAACAATAGTTAAATGTTTTAAACATAAATTGACAGAGTAACTATGGAATGTTGTAAATAATAGTCGATAGCGTGATTGTCAAATGGATCAGTGGGATTTGTGTTTTTCAAACTAAAACTACATGTGGCTTTTTTTTTTGTTTTTTGATTGGCGGGCTTAATGAATTGCACGGTGGTGATAGACGCGCCCAAAAATTAAGGGTGCATCTACGCTAGGCCTGTCAACGGGTCGGGTCTGGGTCGGGTCGGGGTGGACCCAGACCCGACCCGTGACAGGACCCGGCGGGTCCGGGTCCAACCCAAGACCCGGCGGGTCCGGAGAAATGTGGACCCGGACCCGTCGGACCCGGGTCGGGTCCGGGTCCGACCCGACCCGGATGGTTGGGTAAAAAAAAAAAGAGAGAGAAGAGCTCATGTATTTGTTTGTCTTATCATTCTATTTGAAATTTTTTGTAATAAAACATTATTGTTAATGAGACTATGTTTGAATATAATTTTATACAATTCAAAAGAAGTAAATGAATTATTAAACAACATCCAAAACAATAATCACTAACACAAAAAACATATTAACCTAAATAATAAACATAACTAACCTAAACAACATTCAAAACAATAAACACTAACATATTAACCTAAATAATAAACATAAATCATGCAACAAACTAATTAATCATACAAATTCAAATGCTAATAAATTAATTGTCCAAAACAAACCGATTTATAGGCTTGTTATGATTATGATTTATAAACTTGTAGATACAACAATAAGTTAAGTAAGAAATAAAATTATGTATCAACTAATACTAATGGTCTTATAATATATGAACATATATTAAAAAAAACAGTCGGGTCCAACGGGTCGGGGCGGGGTGGACCCGGACCCGACCCGTTTGTTTGTTCGGGTCCGCCGGGTTGGGTCCAACTCGGGTCGGATCCAAATCGGGTCGGATATATTACACGTGTAATCGGGTCAGGTCCTGGTCTGGATCCGACCCGTTGACAGGCCTAATCTATGGGCACAAAAGAGAACTCTGCGTTTGAAAAAATAAGGGTAATTAAAGAAGCATTGGTGTTGGGAGAGGTTTTTTTATCTTTAAAAATTTAGTTTTAGTGTTGAAATGCATACGTTGAATTTTTTATTTGAATCTACAGTGTCGTTACGTGGATTTTTTCATTGCAAAATCTATTCCACTACGAAGTCAAATGGGACCTAAAAGAATTTATCAAAAATGTTTCAATATTGATTTAAATTTAAGTTTTGGAAAATGAGTCATTTTAAGTTTTGGAAAGTGAAATTAAAATGTTAATATATAATAAATTTGATCATTAGAATAATATTTATTTAAATTTGAATATTAGCTCTTTTATTTGATGACGGGCTCCAACACCTCAAGGGCAAATGAGTCATTTTCTACACGCCTCGTGGGGCTCGTTTGCGACTCGGGTTGTCATGGCCGTAGCTGTGTTGGATCTCGTGATGGTTTAAATTACCATTTTATCCCTCTCTTTTATACAAAGGTTCTGAAAAGGGATTATAAAATTATAATTTAAACTATCGAGACAATTTATTTATTATTTATTATTATTGTTCATGAAAACTTTTTTTTCTTAATGGAGTGATTGGCGTCTCCACGCATTCAACCAGAACTAAAATGATTGCAAAAAGAACAAATAAAAATTAGAAAAACTGATGAGTAATAATTAGTAGCCACTTTTTTCTCTCTCTCTTTTATTAGATAAAAAAAGAAGAAGAGAAGATTTGAATTCACCCTGCGAAACAGTAATGGCTGAACCTGTGGAAAAAAATACTCATGATTAATTAGGGGTTAGGGTTTCATGAATAATTGTTGTATGTTGTTCTCGAGGTAGAGAAGTTTTTACCACTCTACATCGCTTCACGAAATCATGAGTCATCATCAAGTGCAAACACCACCCTGTGATGTTTTCACTTAATCCCGAGTCACTCGGGATTGACTTTGATTAGTCTGATCTAGAGGAGCATCTAATCACACAGTTTATGAATTAAACAATTATTTATAAGATATATATAGTGACGGTTCTAAAAATTTTGTTAGATAAGTTTATTTTTAAAAATTAAATTCTACAAAATTTAAAAAAAACGTACTTTTAATATATTTATTAAAAACATAAAAAAATTTGAAAATAAAAAAATAACTTGTATTAATAAAAAATGAACCATCAAAGAAATGAGATAAATGATTTTTAATATGTAAACTTTAACAAGTTGAGGGTTTTTAAATATAAAATCTAGACTCGACAGGGTCAACTGGTAGGTTGGTGGGATCGCTGGAAGGCTAGTAGGCCGAGTTGATATGGTTCGAGAAGGTGATAATAATAATTTGAGTTTTTTTTTCTAAATGTGATTGGTCAATTGAATCTACCATATTATATGTGGTGCCGCCCCTTGGGTACATGTGCTACTCTTCTATTAGATCCAGTTAAGCCTGAATTTGGTAGTATCATCAATATCGAATAGGAGAGAAACATATGTATCTGATAATCGCATGCGCACTTTGATTCATAAGCTGTGTAGTTCGATACTGATCAGATTGATAGAAATCAGTCTTGACTGGATCTAACCTCTATTTTCACCAGCTTGCCCATCAAGATATTTAAATTCGAGTCCACTCCACCGCCTGTTCATTTGCAATTTTTAACAACCTAAGAAGGGAATATGTCTATTTGTGTTTGTGGTTGTTTTTATTTAGTCTAAATTACACTATTCTGATGAATAGAAATCATATGATAGAATGATTTCATTTGATGATCGAAACATAAAAAAAAAAAAAATCACAAATAAAACAAGCAGCACATTCATTCCATATGGAATAGAGTTATAATACACTCAAGAATAAAGTGGATAGTATTTTCCTAATCATGTTAAATAGGAAAAATAAAGCGCGTAATTGTGGAGTGGGGATAAAAATTTGGAATAATCCATTCCATTATTATAAAAAGTAAGTGGTTACACAATCTATATATCCAATTCAATATAAAGTTTTATTTCCCTGGTATATGTTTCGTTGTAAGAAGCATACAATTTTCTTTACTTTTAATTAAAAAATATATAAAATCTGTTTAAATATATATTTTACTTTTCTAAACTTACGCAATTTGTTATATGAAATATACAATTTTTTTTAAAAATAACAATACGCAAATATTGCAGTGGATTATATGTAATAACATTATTAAAAAAAAAGAAAAACAGAAGAAGTGCTAGCTATTTCTATTTCTAGTCTAGTCTAGCCTAGCTCTATAAAGCCTCAGGTAATGAAGGGTATTATGGTCATTATAAGTAAACATTTTAAAGGCTTCCACTTGACACGATTGGTGTGGAAGGCAGGGCATGTGTTGGGAAAAATTTAGAATATCTCCAAATTTGGCAATTTTGTTAGTCAGTGGCCCTTTTAAGGGGATCATTGGGGGAGGGATTAGACAAAACTAGCAAAAAATGAGAGGAGGCCTAAAAGAGAGAAGAGAAAGACTGTTTTGTTTGTGTTGTGTGACAAAAAGAACTTGAGACGAACAGAAGATCTATAATGGATTGGAAGCATTGATGGAAGGAATATAATCTTGTCTCAGGCAGAGCTTTTGATTTTCAGAGAGAGAGAGAGATGGAGAGAGAGAGGACTTTCAAATTCTTGCAGAAGAGAAAGTAAGTCATGGTATCATTATCATCTCCTTGAATGTCTTCTCATCATGAAATAGGGAATGATAACCTTACATAATGGTTTGTCTTTTAAAACAATATTTTATAAAAATTGGAAAATATTTAAAATTGGCAATTTGGTAGATCAACCAATTTTCCTTTGACTAGGTTTATAGGTCAGCAATTTTCCCACCAGTGGGTCTAACTCCAATAACTAATTAACTCACCTCATTAACAAAAATGTTAAAATTAGTCAAACCTAAATGTTAAAATCTTAAGAAAAAAATAACACCCCTCATTTCTACAACTGTTCCCTTCAAATGAACAAATTTTATGAGATATATTAATGATTCATTATATATTTATTTTAAAGTGATTTATATTTAATTTATTTATTATTATGATAAGGAATTTGTTAACCTATTCATTAAAGAAAATTTTACTGATTGACAAGCCCCAATTCATAGGATCCATGTAAGCCCCATGACATGCATGGTTTGAATTTTCATTTATGCCCCTTAATTGACTTTTGTAACTTCTTAAACGAAATTAATGCAAACGATTAATAATGCATTCTTTGGAACAGCGTAGGGGCATTCAATTGCGATTTTTTTTCTTTTTTTATTATATCACATTTGAACGCTCATAATTGAATCAACAGTTTCATTTTTGTGGTAAATTTTCAGAATTTTTTTTTTTAGATTGCAATTGGATTTGATTTTTTGGACTACTTTTTTAAGTGTCTAATCTGATAAAAAAAATAATAGAACAGTTTGGCTACCATTAAAATGTCTGCCGATTCAGGTGTGGTGTTTGTATTATTGTATGTTTTTCAATTGTTTCATTTTTTTCCTGTTTTTTAATGTTAATTTTGGTTGTTTTCTGATGTCAAATGTGGTTTTCAATACGGCATATCTGTTGTTTGACATTTGAATGTCAGTTAAATATGCATACCCATATGACAGAGAATGTAACTAACTGTTATATGGATCTTTGTATTGAATTTTATAACTAGCTTCATGGATTTGTGAATATAACTAACTTATAATATGGATTTTATATTTTAACCCAAGTTACATTCGCAAATTTTTTCTTGAATCTGTTGTTTGATATTAAATATGGCAACTTTTGATATGGCTTTTGTTTACAATTTTTTCTTTGAATCTGGTCTCCGATGTCAAATATGTTTTTGGAGGATTTTATAGTGTTTTGATGTTATATTTACATATGGTTGTGTTACATTTTCAAACTAATATGAAAAGATGTATTATATTTTGTAAGTCAGTTATATTTTTTAAATATAACTGATATTTACGTGCCTTAAATAATAAAAGTCAGTTAACCGAACTATTTGTGTAGTGGTGACGCCGTTCGTCGAAGATAACCAGGTCGACCGAAATGATTTTTTTAAATTGGTGATATTTAAAAAAAACGGTTAGATTTTTTTGAGATGTGTTTAAGGAGGAGAAACCATACACAGGAATAGAAGGTTTTGACATGTGAACGTGTGATTTAAATATGGGTAATTTTGTACTTTGTTTTTTATCCTTTTGTTAAGGTCAACTAGACAACCAATAAAAATTTGACGCCTCATGAGGCCTATGAATAGGGCTTATATAATGGGGCCGCATAGCCTATTTATTAACTATAAGTAAAAATCATCCTCCTTTATAATAAATTTTTTATATTATTTTCCTTTTTTATACTAGATCGTTAAACTCATATTAGTTGACTTACATGACTAACTTATATCAATGGTTTGCTAAGACCCCATTTGAATCTACAACATGAATGTCCATGTTTCTATTATGTAAATCAAATGGGTGGAAACCCCGCTTTGGAAAATAATTATTATAGAGGTTATTAAAATTCAACTAAATCAACATGGATGGGCAGGGTGGAGAGGGGTGAACGCAGAAGCGACAAATCCATGAGGACTTTAGCATTTTCATATTTACATGAAAATTTTGTTTGGTTTCATGTTTAGGGCAGCTTTTAATTTTTAAAAAGCTAAAAATCTAAAATGGTACAGTCAAATTAGACAACTTTTTGAAGAATCAGAAGCTGGATTCCTTTTAATTTTTCTCTCAAAATCTGTATTTTGAAAAGCTCAAAAACAATGTTTTTTGTCCGAATCGATTTTTTGAATTGAAAAACAGCTTTCTCTGTCAAACATAAATTGCTTTCAAATATTGATTCCTGAATTAAAAAAAACATCCCAATAAAAGTCAAGGCCTAAAATCATCTTAAAAAACAGATTTATTCCAAAATCTACTTTTCAATCTGTGTTTTCAAATGAACTTTGCTATGTAAGAATAGAATAAAACACAGCAAATACAATCAGCACATGTTTGTTAACAACTATAATGTTGAGAATTAAAAGACCAAGCTCTGATTACAAACCTTACATTCAATTTTAATACCAAAGTGTAAAAACAATGTTGGGATACAGGTGTCATTTTCTTTACCACCCAGTTGGTATAAGAATCCTGAATTCCTAAGAAATGGCTACAGCTCACACCCAAAAAACATCAACAAAGAAACAGATAAACAGAACAAATTCAGACATCAGGGCATATCTAATGTGTCCCATGCTAAAATCTTAGGGTAGACACTAGGCAATAAGGCACAGTTTTAACTTTTACCCACTGTGAAGTTCCAAAATTTTCGAATAATTCCACAATTCGCAGAACAGCAAAGTCTTTATACCTGGCCTGTTGGACGAGCAGTAGAGGAAATCTTGTCGATCTCGCTGCTGTCCACTGCGACATCAACTGCATTATCTAACATGTCAAGCTTCACAATTCGTGGTAGCATTGTCTACCTTGAATTCGCCTCAAAAAACATGGTAAGCTTCAAGTCATTCTTCAAATCTTCATTAGGGCTCACCTGTGAAGACACAGAAATCTTCAAGTCTTTTTTTTTTTTTTGTGGAAACAGAACAAGCAAGTACTAGAACCTAATTATCTGTACATGAGTTCCATTGGTATCAGGTTTGATGGTAAAGAGGGAATAAACTACTCATACACAACTATTACTGGAAAAAAAATAATCCAATCTAAACATTCCACTTATCAAAGGTAAAAGTATCCTGATAGGAACCAAATAGTTGACTTCTTTGAGGTTTTTTTTAACCCCCTATTTAGGATTAAATGATTTTATGATTTATTTCAAAAAAATATGAAATCTTTAAATAGACTCATTTAAATGACTAAAATGGAGCTAAAATCTCGTAAAATATAACAAATTAATTACAAAATAGTTATCCTAACAAAAATAAATAGATCTGGAGAACTTTTAATAGTCTTGTTGACATGAGAAGATTTCGGTAAAAGATAATATATTAAAAAAACACTTACCCACCTAAAAACAAAATTCCACCTAGCTCAAAAGTTTATTTGCCACCCAAATAGCAACATTACTCATGGACAAATACCTGTACCACAAAAATGGGGGCATGGGTCAACCATTATCGCCCAATGTGTTTCTACTGGGCTCTCACATGTTCCAGTTTCTGATACTACCAAGTGATACTCAGAATGCAAACTATCCAGTATGTAGTGTCCTTGGCTAAAGCGAAATTCTCTTGACATTTCTTGAAACAAAACTTGATTATAATTTTTTATGACATTTGGAGGGACAAAAATTAACTAATCGGATTTGGGTCGTCAAGATCCGCCATTGAGCCACTCTGCTCCTCTCGATAGCTTCCTGGAGACCACCGACGCTCCTCTTCCTTGAACGTCGTCGGACACAAGGTTGGGGGTGACCCGCGGAAGACCCTCGACGCTCAAGTCAGTAGAATGCATAAAACAAAACTCTGGTTAAAAGGATTTTTCACATACCTCTATAGGGAGAACGGAATCCCTATTTACAGTGCTTAAGAAAACCCTAGAATCATATGAAGATCACACTCCCATCGGATTGGATTGAATATGTGATTCTAGGAGAGAATTTTATCAACATTAGGGGATTTACAGGATCTGTTGTTATTATCCCCTGGTTAATGAACAGAAAAGTGCTAGGATTTTTTGGATCTGTTGTTGATTATTCTTAAATCCAAGATATATTATTGTGATCTTAGAGAATCATCATCACGAAAGCTCTAGATTCAACGTATCCATTAGATTTTATTTAATCAACAATTGATCATCCCTGATATTCAAAATAAAATTTTGGATTTACTGACTTGGATGGTTATCCAGTTGTTGGATGTTGGTGGGCTTACGGGTCGGATCCACGAATGGCGAGCGATCTGGGTCGTGGGCCTTCACTAATCAGGTCATGGGCCGCTGGCATGAGGGGCATAATTAGTGGGCTTCATTTTTGGGCCCTACAACATGATTATTATAAATTTTTTTCCATCCATAATATATGGCTCAAATTGTGACCGATGCATTGATAAGAGCCAACAAACATTGAATTGTTTAGTCTTTCATAATAACAAACAGAACAAATCAATGGTAATTCTTTTTAACAAGCATATGATGAAATCAACCTAAGTATCTTTCTGGAGTAATATTTAATAAGGGTGCAATTCAGACGGGTTGAGTAAGATTAGACGTTTGTCCGGTCGCAAAATAAAATACTTAATTTGAACCCAATCTCAACTTGAAGGGTTCAACCCGAACCCAACCTTCATCCCATGGGTTCGGGTTAGACACTTAGACTCGAGTCTGAGTTGGGCTCAGTTCGGGTTCAGGTTGGACTCGTGATTTGAGCTTTTGATGGTGGGTGTAAAAACCCAATATCTTTGTTTCATTACTCTGCGTTCGTAAAATCAGAAAAAGAGTGTGAATATGATGCAGCAAACATTGAATAAATATAGAGGGATGGAAATTGCCTGGACTACTAAGACAGCGTTTGGTGCAATCATGCAACCAAATAGTTTTATTATAGCAATTTTCTGCAGGCATATTTCAAGTAAATAATGCCCAAAAGCTTCAATTTCCAAAAGCTAAAGGGGGTGAGTTTCTTGTAGAATAAATTTTAAAACCCAGATTTCTACAGAATCAATTTTACAATCGTACAACCAAACGCATCGATCAATGCAGTGAATATAAATATTTGCCCCAACTACCAAGTACTAATAACTTGAGCTTGATTATAGTATGATTGATGTGCAATGTATCAGTGGTCCTCCAAAGCATATTTAGAGATCTAATCCGATTGCTGAAGTGTCAGCTTCCCAAGTTTTGATTTTTATGAAAAAGTGAGGATACGTTGTGTTGCATAATTTGAAAATTAATCAAAAAATACTTCTATAAGAAGTTTTTTTTAAAAGAAGTTACTTTTAAAGAAGGAGCTTTTTTTGTATAGAGTAAAAGCTGTTTGAGAACACATATTAATGATTTTTTTAAAAAAAATACTTTTGTAATAGAAATCACATGAATTGTCTAAAATACCCTCGTCCTTATATTATACAATTATCATTATAGATCAATATAAATAAAGAAACATAATCAACTATGTATATCCAAAATATTGCTTACAAATCCTAACAAATTAAAATATTAACAAACTTATTTAAATTTAAAATAGAAAAGAGCAAAAACTAACAAATCTAAAATAGATACTAGATTTATTCTAAATCACCTAATGAGAGAGGTGAGAGAAAATTTGTTTTATATAGTACCTAAAGCCCATGTTTGGTTTGAGAATAGGGCTAGAATGAGTGAGAATAAATAGGAAGAGTTTCAAAATAGGTGTTTGGAAGGCTGTAATAAATGAGAATCTGTATGCCAGAATTAACTAGTATAAATTAGTTTATGGATTTCAGTCAATTCTTTGAATTAAGTTATTTTAACCAAACAAAAAATTATTTTATTCTTATTTATACTAGAATAGTCATAAACCTCATAATAACTTAATTCTAACCAAACATGGGCAAAGGGTTTTTTAAAATTTGTAAAATTTCATAAGCGTATTTTTATCAAAACATTAATTTTTTTAAACTTATGCAGAAGTGAAAACACTCCTTTCACAAAAGGAGTTATTTTCTCATTCTTGAAATATGAGTTTTTTTTTTTTTCCTTCTGCAGAAGGATTAATGGTAGTTATTGAGTTCCTAAATGCAATCACTTCTCCTTTTGCAGAAGGAGAAGTTGCCAAAACGTACTACTGAGCACGCCCTAAAGTATAATTGAATGTTTTGGACTGAGTTGGCTAAGGTATGTTGTGCTTGCAAAATGTTTTAGTTTTAGTAGTTTTAAAGTTAATTCGGGTTCGGGTTCGGGTTGACTCATCTAACCTGACTCTCAAACTTGAATCAGATCCGAATTGAGTTCGGATTTTCTCAGGTTCAGATCGAGTCGTTCAACCCGACAGTCAGAAAATCTAACCCAAACTAATCCACGAGTTTGGTTAGACCATGTTTATCTCACCCAAGTTGCACCCAGAATATTTAATTCAATATAAAAAGCTAAAGTTTTCAAGGTGCACTGACTTATATAAGCATTTTTTTTTCTCGGCATTAACTTAAAGCATAGTTGATCTATTTTAAAAAAATGAAGTTTGAAACTTAGATAACAATCCTCATGGTAACACTTTTTTTATATTGATGGAATATATTGAGTGAAATAATACAATTATATGGGACCTAAAATACTAAGATTAATTTATTCTCACACATTTTGGCATAGCTATACTCCCATATTCTTTACAAACAAATAACTTTTTTTTATCTTATTTTCCTCTATTAGTCTCCTATTCTCTCATCTAAACAGGGGTTCATTATAGTTTAATCTCACGTATTCCAAAATAATTACTCTTATCCTCCTGTTCTTTGCACACAAATAAATGTTTGGGCTTTTTTATTCACCATATTTTTACCATATTTTTTTTTTAGGAGACGGTAGATAATTGCTATCCCAATATATTAATATCGGAGTGACAAAAATCCGAAAATCGTACATAAGAGAAGAAAAATTAGCGTGTAAGGGTCACGCGATAGATAATACATAAAAGAATAGGACGGGAACGAATAAAAGAGAGTTCTACTCTGTCCCACCCATGGATCCCTTACTAGTAAATCATGCCATGATGTGTAATTTGTGTCCCCTGATGTCTCTATGCCCTCGTTTGGAACAAGAATATGATTTATTCTTCGGTATATATTTATTCCGGTATAAGTGGGTATAAATAAAGATAAAGTAATTTTGTGTTTGGTTGTGCTTTGAATTATTCTCGTTGGTAAACGTAAGAATAAATGTTTTTTTTGTTTGGGTAAAATGTGAATAAAATATGAATAATGATTTATGAAATGTAAAAAAATAATGATATTTGATTTGACAGATGATTTATAAGAAGTGATGACAGTTGATTTGACAGTGGACCCACATATTTTTTAGGTGGAATAATTTAGGATAACTTTAATTCCAGAGATTGATTGAAATCCATATACCACTTTAAACCAATTTATTCTGACATACTTCATCCCTAACTATTCTGTGTTTTCAAACACCGAAAATCCCTTATTCCATTTTATTCTAGGTCATTCATATATCTATTCCTTCTTCAAACGGGGGCTAAAGTGTTTTTCCACCTTATTTCTTCACCTGTTTGCACTACCCATTACCCAATCTCAAGAGTATAAAGAGGCTAGCTTCATACCCAAAAAAAAAAAAAGAGGCTAGCTGCCTAGCTGAACCTGAAACCATATCAACCGTTCATCCACATGTAAACGCGAAACAATCGAACGGTTCAACACAACTCCTCCTTTCGATCTTATCTTTTTATATTTTCCCCCAACACGAAACACGAACTCCAAAACGTGAGGAATATCGATCTCATCTCTTCAACGTCGAAATAGAAAAAAAATACTTCAGATATTTTTTGCTTTTCAATCTCTACTGAAAACCCTAAATTTCGCAAAAAAAAAAAAAAAAAAAAAACCAAAATCATGGCCTTTCCGTCGAAGATCAGGGTTTGGGACCGTTAAGTCGTCTCCAAATCCTAGTTCTCCTCCAAACGGCGTCGATGGAGGGCTCCGGAGACGATCCGGGGGCCCCCGAATCGTGGGAGATGGCGGATCTGGACGAGACTATGGGGCATCTTGTCGTCTCCTCCTCATCATCCAACAATAAGAGCAGCACGTCGTCCCCGCCGTCGGAGGATCCGTTCGAGGAACCACCGGCGACGGCGGTTGTGAAAGCCTCTGCCGGAACGGATGGGGGCGTGTCGGAGGATGTCGTCAACCAGGTGGATCAGTTCCTCAGGGAGGCCCTGCAGAACCCTCGCGAGCGGCTCTCGAGTAAGGGCTTCGATGCATGGATGGATTTCTGTTTTGTCAGGGTTAGGGTTTTTTTTTATATCATTTTCAGCTTGTTTTGCCGTGTTAAGTTAGGGTTTGTGATGTGTCTGTCAATTTATTCTTCTGCTGTGTTTGTCGAAAGAACACAATTTGTGACAAATATTGAAGTGTTAAAATCATTTGATGAGAACATTGAAAAATTTATTAGTTATGAACTTTTTTTTTTTTTGGAAGAATTATATCATACAATGTTACAAATTTAGTGAAAATTTGTGGTTCTCAAAGATTGACTTTTGTTCATAAGTAATTCGTTTGATTGATTGAGTGATGATGAAAGCCAGCCGTAATGCTGGGTTGGAACTCACTTGAAATATTGTACATCATATGGGAAAAGTTTGGATGCTCTTTGTGAAGCTATAGCTCAAATACCCGTGATGCTAATGATATCATGATTTAGTTGTATATAATGGTTTTGAATTCCTATAAGCAGGAGAAGAATTTGTTTGTGAAATAAAGATGTGACTTTGTGTGCTGGCAAAAATTAAAAAATTTTCCATAGGTACACAGGCGGAAGTAGCCTTACCCAGCTCGACCAAAAGGTCAGCTACGGGAGGTCTCTTCGGTATCAAAAAAAAAAAAAAAAGTTTCTCTTGTTCAATAGAGCCAGCATGGTCAGATAAACAGTTGTTGCTGTGATCTGGGTTTGGCATCCATGAGTTGTCAGAAATACTGCAGTTCTATTTCCTGATGATGCCATATTGACCCTTAAAATATGGTCAGTTTTCTCGATTTCAAAGAGAAAATGTGAAAACTACCTTGTCATATATTGAAGTGTAGTTTTGAAAATTGAACATCTCATTATGATATATATTCTACTACAAGAATTTTACCCTTTTTTTTGCTGAGGATATGAATTTGAAAATTTTTAATGTCAGATAATTTTATTTTTCTAACTGCTAGACTTGTATCTTCTTTTCAGTTTTACGAATGGAACAAGATATTGAGAAGTTCATTCGTGATCCAAGGCAGCAGCAATTGGAGTTTCAGCACTTTCCAACCTCCTATTTAAGATTGGCTGCGCATCGTGTTGCTCAGCACTATTATTTACAATCAATGGTTGCCTTGGACAATAGCTCACCTGATGGTTCAGGTTCTCGGATTGTGGTTTACAAGACTTCTGAGTGTCGGCTTCCTCCAATTCGCCTGGCAGACATTCCTGTAAATCTCCCCCAAGAGGATAGCAGCAGTGGCATCAAGCTTGCAATTAAGCCAAGGCCACTGAGGCGGTCTCAAGCTATCGGTGGTGCAGGTACTCATTCTTCCACGGCAAATCATCTGAAAAGTGTGGAAGAAAGAAAAGAGGAGTACAACAGAGCACGGGCACGGATATTTAGTGGCAGTGGTAGCATTCGTGGTGGGAGTGTCAACATTGGTGGCCCTGGGGCCAAGTCCGACAGTGAATCTGCCTTGCCAGATGGTTTTCAACCATCCTCCTTGGTATTGATGAGGGAAGAAGAGAAATCATACACAGAAGGATCTGATAGTTACATTTCCAGGGTGTCTAGCGATTCTTCTAGTGGTAGCAGCAGATCAAATAGGAGCAGGGAAGAGAAGGATCCTGTAAATAGATCCAGGGGAAGCAATAAAGTTGCCATATTTCGTGACCGGGAGGTTGAGCGCAAGGATCCAGACTATGATAGGAACTACGACAGGTATGTTGTGGCTCCATTTTTTTTGGCTTATACTTTATCATTACTTTAATAGCCGTTAAAGAAGTTTGCTCCCGGCATTTAAAAAGGTGCAACTTAATTCTAATTTGTGCAACACAACTCGCTAGATAATTAATCATTCTCAATGTAGAAAATTAGAAATGAAAGATCATATATCTGTCTGAATTTCAGAAAATGAATTTTGAATTTTGGATATGTATGGTATGTGTTCAGCATATGTCATGTCATGTCTTGTGTCTAATACGTGTTTTTTTGTTTGTAATAAGGTAGACACAGTTCACTAATTACTTTCATTAAGAAATAGATTAGTAACATGGTTTGAATGGGGGTGAGAGGATAAGAGAGCAAACAAAATAAAACTACAATAGCCCGACATGGCCGAGACACCGCGGTGGTAGATAGGACATCTACCCACCCGAAGGCCAACACGCCTAATAGAAAACTCCAACTACATGTTTTGTGTCTGATATGCGTTGTACATGGATACATGCACGATATGTTCATTGTAGTTTTTGTGCTTCCTAACTTGTCTCTATAGGATTTAGTTAATAATAAGTGTGTTTCGGAATTTATCTGGAGCCCTTTTTTATATATTTGTGATGTGCACAGTTGTTGACCCTTTTTTTTTTTAACAAAAAAAAGAAAAAAGAAAAGGAAGAATGCTAAATTCTCCACTTTAAGAATGACTATTGTTTTAAGGATTGAAGAAATATCATACATAAGTGTAACTTGACTATTCTTTTTTTTTTGTAAATAGTAACTTCACAAATCTAAATTATTTCTATGTCAAGTCACGCATGTTAATTGACCATTCATCTCTGTGTCATTCCTTCAATTGGAATTTTTTTAATGTTATCTGTGTGGTAAAGGTTTTCTATTGCGGCAGGTAATTACCTCAGATTGAGAAGGGCATTGTTTCTTTGGCTAGCAAGTCTTATAGTCGTATTCTTTTTTCTTTTTTTTTTATATAAAAAATTTGGACGATGTTTTTGCAGGTATATGCAGAGATTTGATCCGGGTTTTGGCTTTAATCAAGGGCCATACACCATACAGCCATTGTATGCCCCTGCAGTGAACTATAATACGGAGTTCCCACAACTTGGGATGAATCAAAGACCTCACATGTCCATTGATCACCATCCTCGGTTAGTTCCTCAACACATGCGAGGACCTTGGCCTGGAATGTCAGGGCCTTCTGCAATTGGCCATGGTCCTCCTGAGGCATCGATGCCTCCATTCAATCCTAATCCATTTGGTGGGCATTCATCTGCAGTATATGTACATTCTTCTCAGTATGCTGTTGCACCAAGACCTGGGATGGCATATGTCCGCCCACATGATCATGCCCACCAAAATTTTACACAGGTGTGATTTATTTTGCAATTCAAAATTACTTACATGGAGGTTCATAGGATATCTTTCCCTGAGGCTGGAGTTTAAATTCAATGCCAACTAATTGAGGATCAATTAGTTTTCAGAACTATTGTAGTTAGAAATGGTTAGGATGTTTGATATGGGTGCTTTGGATCTGTGATACCACATTTAAATTTTGAAGTAATACTGTTTTTGGGAAACCTAGATTCTCTGTGTAAAATAATTTTTGTTGCAACCAAACTTTATCTTTGAGGTGAGGTTCTTAGTAATGTGGTGATCATATTAATATTGCTCTCAACTAAAAGTTTCACTCCTTAAAAACCAAGATTTTCACCAATAGCGAGTATATGTTTAGGGATGGAAGTTCAGCTTTTTCACAACTTGAGTGATTGAGAAGCCCAAAAGTTAATAAAATGGCACACATGGAACGGAAATAAACTTTCTAAATTGGTTGCATAAGAAAAAATAATTCCATTGGAAATGTTGGAGAATACATTATTTGAGTTTACAATAAAAGAATTCATATACCCCCTTGATGCTGTTTCTAGCTGGCTAAGTTCCCCCAAGCACAAGAACCGGGTCAAAAGTTGAAATTATCTCTCTCTCTCTCTCTATGTGTGTGTGTGTGTGTGTGTGTGTTTTATTTGTTTAATGCCATGTCTGTTGTAATATTCTTACTTTTCTCACCATTGGGTTTTCTTGTAGACTCACCAGCAGCAACCAGAAGCTAGTTTTGGATTAGCCCGGCCCCATTGAGGGGCTTGGGCCATGCCTGCACCTGCCAGTGTGATATTGAGCTCAAAATGCTTATGAAATTGTGGGAATCACAATGCATGTTGTTGACTGGCGGAGGAATGCAGGCATAGAGAATCTGAGGCTGACTGAAGGCAGGGCACCTCACTCACTGAATTAGTTCTATCGTTTTGCTTCCAGCTTCCTCAGATCTGTTGCTGCTTCTGCATCATTTCATCATGCTGAAATATATGCAGCTATTGATTTTCCGTTGATTGGAGTTGCTCATAAGACACTCTGTTTCTATTGAAGAATGAAGTAGATGGAGAGGTTCTGTATATGAGAGATGCATGCATCTAATTGGGATGAAGGTAAGTTCATGCAATATATGCTGTTCTCAGTTTTGTCCAGACCTTCCCTTCCTGTGTTTTTACTGTTAGTGTCATACTCCTTTCTTTTTTTTACCCCTCTTTTTTAATATAATTTTATTACTTTGCAGCAGCACAGCAGATGGGAGCCTTATCTTTGATTGCCACACCACAGTGCATTCTTCCTGTCTCAACAATGAAGATTCCTCCGGTGATGAAAATCATCACTTTTTGCCGACACGCTAGCCGGCAGCATAACTTGAAGACAATTCAGTCAACTATTTTGAACTTTTGTCGCAGAAGGGTCATGTGTGTTTGAAAAGGAACCCTACGATAAAATATGCGTTGAAGAAAGGCTAGGACCTCATCCTCCGAGCAGAGGAAGTATCTCTGGCTTCCGAACTAGTAATGGATCAAAAGCTGATTGGATCCCTTACAAGGTCCTTTAAAAGCATGATTCATGATGTCTGCTTGCACTTGGATTTGGTTGATTTCTGGATTCAGTAAAACACACAGGCTGCATCTTGTTGGTTTCATTCCAAAAATTTATGGCTGCACCCCTTGTAGTGGTGCACACGGATGTATAGGTATGTTCCCATGTATATCTATTACTTGTATAATCCTGACCAGATTGGTAGCATACCATCACCATGGAGACAGCCTGTAGGGAGTCCTGATCAATGAACATATCTCCTACAAAGCTGCTGAGATTGTAGAACTCCAATCCACCAAAGCCAACATCTGAGGACATGATGAGGAACCAAGAGGCTGTCTTATGAATCCATCCATGTTTTGCTTCCTTTTTATTTGAAGATTGGTGCCCCTCTGAGGGCTTTCTAAAGCCGTAGAAGAACCTCATGAAATGTGGGCAGTGGGCATGGATGGGGTGATCTGTCACCTGAGGCACTTCTGGCAGGATCGGATATAGGGCTTTCTCCTCTACGTTGGTGTTGTCTTCACTGCTGGCCATCCTTGACAGGCAGGAGATCGCTGATTGAGTCATTAATGTCTTGAAATCTGGAATGTTCGTCGATTCATCCAAGGTGAGATGTCGAATAGTTGAATCTGATTTGTGCATAATTCATTCATTTACGCATTGGCAAAAAATCTCATCAGAGCACTAAACTAAGATTTTAAGAAATAATTTTCATGATGTTATTTATCCATGAAACCCGAACTCAACCTCAACCCGAACCTGACCTTAACCCGTGGGTTTGGGTCAGGATCAGGTTGAGCTTGAGCTTGAGCTCGGGCCGGGCTAGGGTTTCAATCTCAAGCAAATATTCCTTCTCTATGTTATCCTGAAATCCCATGTTTGGATTGGGGCATGAGAGATTAATAAAGGGGAATAACTTGGAATAACCCCTTAAACCATGTTTGGATGAGGAGAATAACTAGGTTTTGGGATTCTGGAATAAGTTGGTATTAAGAGGAATATGAAGTCCACCTCTCCCTTGGAATTATCTATTCCAACCAAATGCATAAGTGGGTCTCACCATCCCATCATATTTTTTCAACTACCCTCTCACTTTTTTTTCATTTTATCCATCACTTAAATCAATTTCAACCAAAACAACAATAACTTTTTGTAATGAGATTAATCGAAAACACAATGAACCAGAAAATGATTTATTTGTTATTCGTACTAGTATAGTTACTGTCACAGAATAATCCAATTCCTCTATTCAAATGGGGGCTAAGGATTTACTCTGTAAGAACTGCCAACCTTGTTTTCCTCTAAACATAAAAAAACCCATTAAAAACATTGAATTGAATATGGACGCGAATATCACCACTGTTTTCCAATTATTTTATATACCGATAAACCCTTGTTGATGCTGCGATGCAATCAGGCAAGCAGTTGGAACAACCCATAAGCTTTCATGTCTGGAAACATGTATATAGCTCTATATAACGAAAGGAATCCTTTATTCCAAGGAATCACTTATTCCAAACACGAGAACATAGATTGTTGAAATAGATACAAAGAAGGCAGGATAAAGAAACAAAATGTATCATTTAAGAAAATGAAGACCATCTTCAAAGATTTATCCACCCAAACAATACATCAACACAATAATTTCTCCAATTCAAGAAAGTGGCAATAATACAATAGTTAGAAGGGCTGATTTGTATGAGCGATCACTAGATGCGATCACCACCCGTAGGTGTCTTCGGGAGCTGTCAGCGGCGGGGATGAAGTCACTCTCGGTGGTGTCTTCGGCGTAGGGGTTGGTCATTGTAGGGCTGATGAAAAAAAAGGGTGAAATGTGACGGCCGGAATGAAAGAAGGGAAAATTGTGATTTGTGTTTTAGGGTTAGTGAGATGTAGATATATTGTTGTGGTAGCATAACATTTCTTAACATGCACTAGGGGCCGGGATCGGGTTAAGCCTGTCTAACCTGACCCGCATTGAGTTTGGATAAGTTTGGGGTTGGATTGGGTTCAACCTGACAGGGGAAAACCCCAACCTGAACCCACCCATGAACCGGGTTGGGTCGTGTTCAACCCGCTCAAGTTACACCCCTAACTTTCGAGCTAGGTGGAAGTTTTTTTTTGGTAAGTAAGTGGTTTTTTAATATATTTTTTCCAGCTGAAGTCCTCTCCAGTCAACACAAGACCACAAGACTGTTGGAGTTTTCTAAATCTATCTTTTTTGTTAGGATAACTATTTTATTAGTCATTTAAATGAGTCTATTTAAAGATTTCATATTTTTAAAATAAATCATAGATGTATATAATCCTAAATAGGAGGTTAACAACCTGAAAGAAGTTTACTAGACTACTATTTGGTTCCTATCATAATACTTCTATCAATCTGTCAAGAGATGGTTTGATAAGTGGAATGTTTAGATTGGATTTTTTTTTCCAGTTGTCTAGTTGTTTATGAGTAGTTTATTTCCTCTTTACCATCAAATCTGATACCAATGGAACTTATATACAGATGTTTAGGTTCTAGTACTTTGCTTGTTCTGTTTCAGGAAGAAAAAAAAAGACTTAGAAGATTTCTCACTCTCTATAGGTGAGCCCTAACGAAGATTTCAAGAATGACTTGAAGCTCGACATGTTTTTTTAGGTGAAGGTAGACATTGCTACCACAAATTGTGAAGCATGACATGTTAGATAATGTGGAAGTCAATAATGGCAGTTGATGTCGCAGTGGACCACATGGAGGCCAATAAGATCTCCTCCACTGCTCGTCTAACAGGCCAGGTAAAGACTTTGCTGTTCTGCGAATTGTGGAACTATTCGAAAAATTTGGAATAACTTCACAGTGGGTAAAACTGTGCCTTATTGCCTAGTGCCTACCCTAAGATTTTAGCATGGGACATCTTAGATATTTCTGATGTCTGAATCTGTTCTGTTTATCTGTTTCTTTGTTGATGTTTTTTGGGTGTGTGCTGTGGCCAATTCTTTAGACTTTTTTGAGTTAGGAATTCAGGCATCTTTATACCAACCAGGTAGTAAAGAAAATGACACTTGCATCCTAACATTGTTTTTACACTCTTGTATCAAAATTAAATGTAAGGTTTGTATTCAGAGCTTGGTCTTTCAATTCTCAACATTATAGTTGTTAACAAACATGTGCTAATTGTATTTGCCTGTGTTTTCTTCTATTCTTTCAGAGCTAAATTCTCCATATGGGCAGTATTCTTTGGTAACTTTTGATATGTGGTTCTTTGAAAACACTCCAAACACACACACACACACACACACTCTCTCTCTCTCTCTCTCACACACACACACACACAAACACACGCACTGTCCGCGCACTCAGAATAATGGTTGCATTTTTTTTTTTTTTAACTTCATGTAAATATGAAGATGCCAAGTTGAGTTGCAACTCGGTCGGGTTCGAGGGTTGTCCAAACTTAACCCGCTTGCTTAAGTGTCCATCCCAAACTCGAACTCAACTCGAGCTTTAGCCTGCAGGTTTGATTTGGTTTTGGGTTCGAGTTTGTTCGGGTTGGGTTCATGTTGGATTTGGGTTTTTGCTACGGCGCACTTCGGTATGGATGGGGTCACAAAGGAAAGAAGCAAGCTTACACACAACCAGCTCTCCCAATGTGACAAATCAGTCCATATCCTGTGAAAAAAAAATAAAAAATTGAATGTTAAAATGAAGTATCATTAAAGTTGATGAGAAGAAAGGAAACCATAATAAATTTCAAGCAGAATCATCTTGCAAAAAATATAGAAAATTTTTTTGACTCCCAAAGTTCACCATTAAAAAGGTGAGTAGAACATCTAACTTAAGTCTATAAGCACATGTGATGGAGATGAGCGGTGGAGTCATGGAGATGGATAATGGAGGGGAGTCGCCGAGAGACTAAAAAAGAGTGAAAGGTAGATTCTAGGGTTACCAATTAGTTTGAGATAGTGTATCACAACATCGACGGCTTACATTTCATGATTTATGTTGTAAATGCATAACATGTTTTTGTTGTATGGTGAGTGATGATTGAAACACATCTAAGTCCAGTTTTGAAATGGGTCAGTGCAATTTTTGAGTTTACGTGAAACTGTTTTTTCTAAACCTGTTTTCAAAAAAAAAAAAAAAAAAAAAAACAGGGGCTAAGATTTATGTGAAAAAGTTTTTAAAATCTGAGTTTTTTAAAAAATTATAGAGAGACAGCTTCCTACAAAATCAGTTTTCAATACAGTTTTTGTCTATAAGTTTGGGTTCAACTTAAGCAACCTGATCCCCTAATATGAACCCAGCCTATGACCATAGATGCCATTTAATTATCTTGATTTCTCAATAATTGAACTTAACCAACCCGGACCGTTCATTTAATAAGCTCGACAATAAAACAGCAGTTAATGGTAGTTAAAAATGAAGATTAATGGAGAGAGATCACATACTGAATGGCTAGGTTTTTTCTCTTCTTTTTCTAATTCCTGTTTTGGTTGTGATGAGGTTAAAATTATATGATATATTTTGAAAATGAATGCATATATATTTCACGTGGGTTAACAATTATTAAGACTGTTTTTAGTAGTACCTTGTTTGGAAGTCTTAAGACTGGCTTTTTCAAAACTTTGGTATCCCAATTATGGAGGTATTGAAGATTTATTCATAATTATGAACAATAATGGTGATATATTTTGGCTATAAAATATATTATTTATTATTAATAAAATCAAGATCATGTTTAAAGCATTCATATTTAAATGGACGTTTTATTAGAATTTGATAAAATTGAGGGTTGGATTGATCCAAAATTTAATTAGGAAGGAACCTAAAAAGAATATTTTAGAAAATGGAAAAAGTAAATTAAATCAAATCTCAATTCAATCTTTTTCTGATTTTTATGGTTGTTCTAACCTAACACAACCTATATATAGAGGACCACAAAGACCTCTGAAAGACATACAAACAACTTCTTGGAATTCTAAAACATACGTCCATATTGTTCATGTAAGTTTTTTTTTTTTCTCTTTTTCTACTCTCATGGCATGTAGTTTATTTTTAATTGCCCTTGTAGACTAGTGATTTTGGAATGGCCTATACTATTTTGTTTAACACGTACGTTTGCAATCAATGATTTTTTTTTTTTTTGTAAACCTGAATGTATCTCAATTGCGATGGAAGGTGTTATTTGCTTCGTCAATATATATTACAATATTTTTTTTTGAAGAATCATGCCTACTGTGTTTTTTCTTCTTTGTTGTAGATATAAAAGACTAGGAAATATTTTTACGACCCATCATATAAATATTAATTAAGTTTATTGCATTACAATTTATATATTTTAAGGTAATTTTAAAAAATTATTATTATTATTTATGTTGTTGGTTTTCCACAACCATTATCTATAATCTCAGTTCCTGACTAAAATTAACATAGGTATGACATGTCACGTGATGGCTCTTGTCATGGGTCGATTCTAAGTTTAGCTGAGCTAGGCCTGGACCCTAGTAAAAATCCTAAAGCGAGTTCTATACATATCTAATCACAAAGTAATTAGTAAAAATATTTTATTTGGGATGGATCATGGAACGTGTAAGAAATTACATATCTAATCACAACATGCCACGTAGAAGATACACAATTGTTAAAGTTGTGCATGCACAATTTTTTTCCTTGAATATGTGTGTGTGTAAGATGACACTTCTATTGATACTATTTTTTTGTTAGTGACATGGAACATGATTATTGGATTACATAAGGGATCCTATGGATTTTTTTTCACAAATTAAGAGAATCCTCTCTCATGAAAACAAACTGAGTGCATGTATCAGCGCTATTATGTATTTCTTACAAAAATCAGGACTACTAGAAGTCTAGAACTGAGATTATAAAACATGGAAGACAGTTTAATGTGTAACTCTACATATATATTTTCACTCGTACTGACATTTAATTTGTGAATGTAAAGACATAACATTATGCACAGCGAAATGCATATTGACGCTCGTGGAACGCGATGATCCTTCTTTGGTATGTGTTGTGAAATAAAAAGAAGGGCTCTCTCTCTCTAGTTCTCTCTACGAGGGGTCAATCATGGAAGAATTGGGTGAAAATGGAAGAATTGTTTTTTTTTATATTTTCAATTACTATCCAAATAAAATTTGAACAAAATATTTGTTCATTTATTATGCAATGGTACTACAGTTAAAGCTTTAAATTTCGCTTGTTTAATGGAACTGTATAGTTTTATTTTCCGGAAACACAAAGATGTGAATAAATACGTATTATAATAACATAATAGCTTATGTCGCTATTTAAACTGATGCTAAACCTGCCATACACCCACTCAAGCAAGGCTGCAAGATAATAATCAACCACTTATTACAATTACTTACTTTTAATAAACACCATAATAAAGAAAACATTTAAATTTATAAATTTGAAAACATTATTGAAATTTTGCAATTTTGTGTAAATACACTAGAAAATTTGTTATGAGCCTGTATTTATATTCTAGACCTTAATTATTTTAACTTTCAATTATTCTAGGAGTTCATTATGGTCCATATGGCATTCTTCTTCTATTACTTTTTTTTTTTTAATTCATTTGAATATCTTTTATTTCACATTCAAATATCAATTAATCTAGGAATTTATTATGGTCCATATGGCATTCTTCTTTTACTTTATTTTAATTCATTTGAATATTTTTTTATTTCACGTTCAAATTTCAATTATTCAAGGAATTGATTATGGTCTATATGTCATTCTTCTTTTACTTTTTTTTTTTGTTCATTTGAATATATATATTTTTTTATTTCACACTGATCTTCAGTTTTTCGTTTTCAATTCAATTATCTATTATGCGATGGTCTCATTGGCACGCTATTGCAACAAACCAGACCAGATAATAGGCCTTGTTCCACTCCGATTTGTTTTTTTTTTTTTTTTTGAGTGAAATATAATCACTCGACTCAAGATAAGTTTTTAGTCATTTATGCAGACGTTGTGTCACCTAACACAAATACACAATTTGAATTCTGCAATGTAGAGATATTTACTCTATTACAAAAAAAAAAAAAAAAAAAACATTAATAATATGTATTTAATCCATTTAAAAATATATTTTATTTTATTGTCAAGATATGTATTTTGTTAGATAAATATATACTTCAAAAATTCCAAATTTATTTTCATCCCTAAAACTGACCACAAAAATGATCAAATACAACATTTTTTTTGGATAATGTCTAAAGTCCCACAATCCACATGGGCCTCCTATCCGGCAATCAGCTATATGGGCTGGTGATGGTTAGGAAACGAGCGTTGATGATATACTGAATCTGTTCTGCACTCTTATGCATTATGATAACTTAGTATATACTGCATTATCATAGTGTATGAAGTTTGATTATAGTGTTTAAATAAAAAAAATTTATCATTTATTTAACACGAAAAAAAATATACTAATATAACTCAGTATATACTTCATTTCATATAACTATATGAACTTCAATAGGAGAATGTATGATTATATTAAAAAAAAAACAATGTGAACTACAATTGGGGCTAGATAAGGGGCTAAACATGTCATTTCATTTTCCTTAAGAAAATGCTAAATTTAGACTTGTTTCCATCTCCAAATGCAATTTTGAAACATTTTTTTTTATAAAAAATAATAAATATAACCCATCCATGCATGAGATATGTAATTTTATAAAAAAAATAAAATATACATACTCAAATAAAATATATGATTTATTTATAGAATATGCAAAAACAAATTCTAATCAGATATATACTCATTACAGTGAATCCATGTAGCTAATGTGATATATGGACCCGTAAAACAGGCATAGTATAACAATGTTGTAACTTGTAATAGTTTGCACCCCACCTGAGACATTGCATCAAAATTTTCATTAATATACTGTAGTTTTTCAATTTTGTTGGCTGTTTTCAACATGTCCTCCATCTGACGAAGTTAATTATATATTATAAAAAGCATTTAAATAACTTGTCCTACTTTCCCAAATCAACTATATCTTCACCACAAACAAGGTACAACTCTTTCTAACAAAGAACATAATCAATGACCCCTACTAGCCTTTGTTACAAGCAGGGTTGGAGGCAAGGCTAATCAACCAAACCGAATCCGCCTCCACCACCTTGTCATCATCGTTCCGGTGCCAACGCCACAATGCATGCGTTCCGTTCACCACCTCAAGCCGCCCGTGTCCGAAGCTCGCCTCCCTAAACAGCGATATCTTTGGCGGAGGGTCCAAATACCTATCACACAAAACACCAAGCAGCACCATGACATGTTTTGATTAAAAAAAAAAAAATGGTTCACCAAACACACATTAAAGCTAGTGATCGATGCGCATACTTGCTCGCGAGCCCTTCTTTGTTGCCTCCGTCGCCTATCGTGATGTGCACCGGCCCGCATGCATCCCTCGATCCATTGTAAACTCGAGTCTGCGATAAATGATGATCCGGTCAATATTAAATTACATCAAGTTCCAGACACACGATTGATATATGTGATGGACTGATAAAACCTGATAAAATTTTTAAAAAATATAAGATAGTGACTTACGAATCGCTCATACGCGTGCACGTGCCCAGCAAACACGACGTCCACGCGCGCATCATAGAGAAGCCTCTCCATTGCCTTCCTCATGCCCTCCCCTTCCCCTTGGTGCGCCTCGTTCGAGTTGTACCACGGCGCGTGTACTAGTGCGATGACCCATTGGGTCCTCGCCCGGTCGACTCGACCCAAATCCGACTCGAGCCACCTAAACTGGTCGGAGCCCGGATCGAAGTCGGTGTAGGACCCAAGCATGAGCACGTGCACCGCCCCACCGACCGCGTCGAACGAGTAGTAGAGGTTGGAGGCGGACCCACTCGCCTCGTACGGCATTCTCCACCGCGCGTTGTAAGCCTTGAACGAGCGCGGCTCGACGACCGGTATTTTCTCGATCTCGTGGTTTCCCTGGGTCACCATCCATGGCCTTCGGCTTGCGAGCGGCTCGACGAGTCGGGCGAATGAGTCCCACAGCGGCTGGTAGAAGTCGGCATAGGAGAGGTCCCCGGGCAGGAGGAGAATGTCGTATTCGGAACCGCCAATGTGGTCCAATGTCGAGTTCGTCCACCCGGTCTGTCCCAAGTCACCTGCAACCCCCACTCATAAATAAAGTTTAATTATGTACGTTATATATATATATTCCGTGTTGCAATCACATTCATAATTGTCACGTCACAATTATTTCACTGTATCAATTATTTTTGTGAACTCCACTGTATCAATTATATATATATATATATATATATATATATATATATTTTGGTGGGGTTCAACTGATATGATAACTTAAATACTTTTAGTTATGTGTATAAAATAAAATAAAAAATTAAAAAAATATTGTTCGTACACCAACATTTTTAATTTTTTTAAACCCATTTATATATGCTATATAATATATCAATATATCATGTTATATATACATAAATAACATAATACATTTTTAAAAATTATAAAATAAATTTTTTGTAAAATTTATTATAAAATTACAAATAAGAGAAATATATTACAACCGAAAATATATCCCCCTTAACCAAACTTTTATTGTCAAAATCTCCCATTTAAAACTCTTAAACCATTAATATCTCTCAAATGGGTAAAAAAATAGCATTCATATATATAATTTAAACTTTTTTGTGGGGCATTGTTAAAAACAACAAAGCTTCAAAGATATTTTATTAAAATGTGAAATTTTTAGGGGATATATGCAAAAAAAAACTTATTAAAAAATATTGAGATTCGGTGGATATGAATCTGATATCATCCAATTTATATATACACACACGTATTTATAAATAGATAGATTTTTGTTTTGTCCTTATCTCAACGTAAAACTAATAAAAAAAATAGGTATTTCTTTCATTATTACCCTTAATCTAAAATCAAAAGATCATAAATAACTAATGATAAAATAAAAAAATGAAAATGTTACAAAAGAACAAACACACTTGAAAACTTAAACACTTCTGATTAGTATATAGATAGATAAGTATAACAAAAATACAGTAAAAATTAAATTTTTTTATATTTTAGAATATTATGTCCTTGGTATAATTACCTATGACAACGAATTTGATGGGGAGGCGAGCGGGCGGAGTCTTGAAGTGGAACTGGCGAGCAGGGTTGTGGCCAAGGCGATAGTAGTAGACCGTGCTCGGCTTCAGGGGGCCGATCACGACGTCGTGTATGTTACCTGACTTATACACCAAGGAATACTTGTAGGAAGACGTAGAGCCGGTGGTGGTCGATTCGTATACCCCCAAAGATGTACCGTATTCCACCGTAGGTTGTGAAACGTCTTCAGTAACCCATGATATCCTCATCTTATTATCCCCTACAAGGGATATGTGAACCTGCACCAGTAGAACCAACCACCTTTGATGTTCAATTCAAATCATCATGTAGAAAATTTACATATAGATATCCACTATGTCACAAGCTTGCCATGTAACAATCGATCTCCTGAACTGGATAGATATTCATTAACCCTAAATAATTCCATACGCTGCCAATTTAATGTACGGTAAAAACATAATATTATTATAATATATAGGCACCATATGTTTTTTTAAAAGTATATAATTAAAGTATATATTCATGTGACAAGTTTCCTCCATAAAAAAATTAAATAAAATACATAAAAAATTAAAAAATCGCCGCATGTCCCTTGGTTATTAGAAAAACGTTGTTTCAATCCCTATCGTCACCTCGACTAAGTAGGTACATGGTTAAACCTAACTACACATTGAAAGTTACCGGAATGCCTTTGCTCCTTATTTTCAAATTTAGAGTTAGTTCAATAATTTTCTAGGGACTAAATATTGTCTAATAAAATAGAAATTTGAGAGGATTTATCGATTTTATAAGGATATTTTTTTATTTTCATAAGTTTTCAGGGAGCTATATCGATTTTTTAAAAATAAAAGGTGTGAACTATTTGGTAACTTTTCATATGTAGTTAATGTGTAGTTAGAATTAATCATGTACCTGATTAGTTAATGTGACTAGAAGAACTAAACTAATATTTTTCTAATAACATAAGGGATGTGATAATTTTTTTATTTTACATGAACTAAATTTAATTTAGCTAATTTTATGAAAAGTTATACCAATTTTTTCCTAAAAGTTATTGAACACGTAAGAAGGGTGGTCCCGGATAGTCAAAAAGATCAATTAACCATGTGATGTGAAGGGAGTTGAGTGTTCCCGTTGATTACGTATCACCTAATAACATATTCTTTCATATTTAGAGTTAGTTAAGTAATTCTGTTACATAACAAAAAAAAAATTCATTGTCAGAATTCAATTATAATTTATCTCAAAGAAAATTTTTTTGCCTTAAACATATTAAACATGTACAAATAAATACAAAAATATAAAAATTCAAATATATTTTTCCTTTAAAAGAAAGAGAGTGAATGCAAACTGACCATAATCATCGTATATGACTTACATAACTAGACAATATCTTGTGTGCAAGTATTGACAAGCGTGGTTTTGATACATAAAGAATTTTTTTTTTTTTTTAAAAAAAATGGCTGGAAATGGTGTCATATAACAAATTAATAATTATAAATTGTTAGATCGTGGACGGTTGAACAGATTCGATGACGTGAAAGTGAAGTCTGATGCATTCATTGACGTCAGATCCTGATCGAATGGTGCCAAAACGTCGCATGCATTCCTCCGTGCGATAACGAGTGTACCAACATAAATATCGATAATTCCAATGCAACACCAACATCAATAAATGGAAAAAAAATGTCAAAATCAGAGGAATAGACCCGAATGGCTAGCTTTAATTCTCATTTGAAGTTATTATAGAAAGGAAATTATGATAAAAAATTTACCAACAACAAAATAAGAAACAATTATTTTTAAGGATCCTCATAAAACAAAAAAAAAAGCATATTTATTTAAAGCACCCAAAAGGGACAAAATACTGTTATACAAAAAAAAAACTGAGAAATAAAGCCACAAAACAAGGATTGCCAAAGCACACAGAAAACAAAAATACTGTTTTATTGGATCTGTTTGGAATGAATTTTAAAAAAACGTTATTTAATGAAAGTTGCTTTAAATCTATTTTTTTATAATATAAAACGCGTTCCAAAACAATTCTATTATTATGAAATTTGTTTTATTATTTAACATGTAAAAACTAAAAGATAAAGCAAAATAAAAAAACAAATTAAATTAAAGTTTTAAAAAAGGGTTTAACGTTTGAAGATTGAGGGTCCGTTTGGAAACATAGATTAAAAAGTAATTTTTGAAATAAAACTGTTTTTTAAGATGATTTTAGACATTAAATTTTATTGAGATGTTTTTTTTTAATTCATGAATGAATATTTGAAAGCAGTTGATATTTGATAGAAAATTGCTTTTCAATTAAAAAAATCGATTCCGACCAAAAAACGTTGTTTTTGAGTTTTTCAAAACACAGATTTCGAGAGAAAAATTAAAAAGAATCCAGTTTCTGATTTTGAAGAAAGCTTATCCCGTTTGACTGCACGATTTTAGCTTTTCAGTTTTTCAAAAACCAGAATCGCACCCAAACGTGCAACTAAATGAGGCCTGAGTTTCCAATAGTCATTAAAAGATTTTGTCTTTTGAAAATCATAGTGAAATCACTTTTAATTATAAAAGGCTAATCCAACAAAATACGCTTCTTAAATATGCCATTTTCAAAAGCTAATTTAACGAAAAGTTTTAAAACTGATTTTCTACATAAAATAATTTTATAAAAGCATAATCAATTTAACAATTGATTCAAAACATGGCCTATGAAACCAACACAAAAAAAAATTCGCAAAACACTAATCCCTGAAATAACAAAAGAGATTGTTATTTAAAGCCTTCTTTTTTTATTTTTTTTTCTCATCTTCTCTCTTTGTTCCCCTGTTTTAAAATTTTTGAATTAGTGTCTTAATTCGATATAAACTGTGAGAGAGATCAAATGATCAAGTCGTTGGTAAACATAGTTCTTGAGTGAAAAAAAACGTGGGATTGTTTCGTCAATCAAATCAACAAAATGAGAACTAACAGAGTGAATGCGAGATCACCGTCTGATGTGGATCAAACGTTCGCACGTGTAAAACTTCTAACAGAGAGAGAGAGAGAGAGAGGACCTGTTGGGGAGTGAGGGGGTTGAAATCGTTGGGCACAGCGACGGAGAGGGTCTCCCTCGGCATCGGACGGTTGTAAGCGAGGGTCCACCGAACGGCGCAGAAGGTCCACGCGAGGATGAGAAATCGACGGTCCATGATCATCCAGAGAGAGAGAGAGAGAGAGAGAGAGAGGGGAAATGAAGAAGAGCTGTTGGTGATTGGGTGTCGCATTTATTAACAGGGAAACGCCGATTCGCGTTCACGGACGTGATTTTTGGTT
This sequence comes from Acorus gramineus, assembly GCA_030737835.1. Taxonomy (NCBI): domain Eukaryota; kingdom Viridiplantae; phylum Streptophyta; class Magnoliopsida; order Acorales; family Acoraceae; genus Acorus; species Acorus gramineus. The sequence goes on from CM060849.1 coordinate 25,180,623, forward strand.
GGTTGACACGTGGACGTATGTCTAAATGAAACGTGTGTGAAAAGTCTCATGGCCTCCGTTGCATGTCGACACAATCATATATTGATTGATTTTTGGGAAAACATTTAATTATTTCTTCCTCATCCCCCGTTCACCCCGTCCAGATAAATAAGATTTTATCTTTGGGAGAAGATTTAATGAAATTTAGCAAATAATCTTTGGGCTATCCTAACGTTAAAAATTTATTTTTTAAAAATAAATATGTATTTATTTATCTATAGATATATTTTAATTTCACACAAGGATACGAAGTAAAAAGCCAACTATAAAATGGCTGCAAATAAGATTGGATATGGTATTTCTCATTCTTATATATCTCACATAAAGTATATAGCCCATAGTTATCTATATTAGAGAAAATAAAGAGGGATGTATTTAAAATTTAAATTTTTTAGTTTTTGGGTATAACAACAAAATACCTAACACATATGGCTGGTTTGACGGTGGATAAGATTTTGATGAAAATAATAATTAATTAACAATTATTTTGAATCCTTATTTTAGTTAAATTTTAGGACATAATCATTTGTGTGGCTGGATCATGAAGAATCTAACTAGATATACCGAAAAGAACAAATTCACTCATCTAACAAAAGAACTATCTCATGCACCTAAAATGTTCTGTCCGGGTAGAGGAATAAGGATGAAATGGGGAGGAATAAAGATCAAAAACATGTTTGTTTCCATGGAATTGGTGAGTATGGCTATACTAGAATAAATGAGATGAATAAGCTGATATTGGTATTCTAGGACCCCCACATGCATGTATTTGTGTTATTTCATGTAATTTATTCTATTGGTGTAAGGGGGGTAACATATTAAATCACATGTTATTATATCTTATAAATATGAGGGTCACATTCGGCCCACATGCATGTCAGATTTATTTTACCTTTTATAAATCTTTATCCATATTTTATTTAGTTTTTTTCCACAACTTATCTATAGTCAACCAAACAACAAAAATTTCATTATTACAATTTTCAACGAGAATAATCAAAATACAATATAATAAAAAATGAATTATTATTATCTATATTGAAATAATTATCTATTCCAGAATATCTTATGTCACTACCCAAACAGGGGTTAGGGGCGGGATCTTAAAATCTGAAGATTTCATAATCAACATAAAATATCATAAGCTTATAGAGCTAGATATGTACAATTAGATTTGGAAGAATATCTATACTAATTTTATATTAAGAGATAAGAGAATGTGGTAAACTAATAATTAATGACAACGATCTAATGTGTTTATAATGTGTACATATGTACGTGTGGCTGAGTAATTGTACAAATGTATGTGTTTAAGTTTAATAAATATGATGAAAATAATAATTAAGATTTTCTTGGTTTTCTTCTAAAGAGGGCTGCTTTGTTTAGATATATATATATGACACAATCACAAATGTCAAATTTTGTCATAAATCAATTTCTTCTTTGTAGACTGAATAAAATCACTGAATATCATATCCTTTAAAAAAAATTCCCAAAGAAAAGCTCAATATTGGGTGATCATGTTAGGCATGTTTATGCCTTAATATATATGTTGAGAAGATTGTTATGGAAGTGGAAATCAATAACGTGAAGGAATACATGTTGGGTATGCTTATAGCTAGCATTGTCTATATTAGAATGTATATTCCACTATTCAGTCTCCATCAAATGATCATTTAAAACTCATATATTTTTTTAGTGGTTTTTTTTTTTTGTCATCATCGTTAACGATGATGAAAAAACGTTTTTTATGGTTTGATTGTTTTGTATGCATGTTCTGTCAAAAATGGAGATTTTATAAGGTTTCACGTGTGATATTATGATCCATTTAGACAAATATATGGAGGTGTGAGAGAATTGTATGCATAGAAACAGTAATAAATTGAAAAATATATCATAATTTTGCCCGTTTAAGTAATAACAAATGAGTATACCATGTTTAATATAAGATATAATATTTTTTTGGGGTAAAATAAGATAAGATATAATATTGCACAATGGGCAAATCTCACAACGAAAGGTAAATCTCACAATAAGATAAGATATATAAGTTTCTATATGTGGAAAACAAATTCAAGAATTTGATTTTAATGTGGATTCTGTTCTTTAGAAGGGTCATCAATCCATGCAAGGCTCCTTTTTGTCTAAAATGGTTTATTTTCCTGTGGCATAGAAAAGATGAGCAACTATAACTTTTTGAACTCTTTTAAGTTTTTATTTTACTATCTATCACTTTTCGGAAGAAAAAAAACACTTGAATCAGTTTTTTAGGTTAAACTAGCTGTATATGGTTTAGGACAGAAAATTGGACTACAATATGGTTTAGGTTGAATAAGAAACTTGTTGTACCTAGCATTTCTCGAGAAACAAAGAATAAAGTTTTTAAAAGAGAAAAGATGATAAGATTGAATATCTATAAATAGTCATTTTAAAATATAGTTTTTTAAATTATTCATAAAAACCCAACTACTAGATGATGCTAGGTTTTGTCAACCATGAATCCACATATATCATCTGAGAATTCTCTGGACAAGTATTCTACATAGATAAAAGATGTAAAGGCATATGTTTATGGTCCTGGACTGTGCCAACCAAAAGAATTTTGATAATGAAGTCAAAGGTACACAGGTGTTAATGGTTCCAAAATGTGGACCCAAAGTATCAACAAAATAGCATGGATGTTATTTTATTCCTATTTTTGTAGTTTTTAAGTGATCAGAAAACAATAAATTAAGGTGGCGTTTGGCGCTGCGGAATGCTGATTAATTAGTGCAAAAATTATATATGCTGATAATTTTTAATAGTTCAGAAAAAAAAGTATTTGGTTCAGCAAAAAATATTAAACACTTATTCATATAAGTGTGTTTGGTTCACCACTTAACATATGTACTTATTAAAATGATATTTTTGTTCATTTTATAAGTGTTGAATGTTATTTTGATGTTTGGTTGAAAACCTAAAAACATGCTTATTTTTCCCATTACAAAAAAAAGAATCAGATTTGTTTCATGAAATACATCAACTACTAATGCCACCTCGAACAATGAAATAATTACGTGGAAGCCTATACAATATACTAACCAATAATTTAGAGTCAAATATGTCTAGAACTCTGATAATTATAAACTTCCATCTATCTCATATGATTACAAAGACTCATATGGACTGCAAAAACATATCTAAAGCCCTTTATGAATAACAGGGAGAGCAAAAAAGTAAAGTGCATCTGTTGTAAGAGGTTAATTGTTCCAACAACTACTACAAAGTGCACCCATGAAAAGGTTCCTCTGAGAAGAAGAGAATCCACATAGACAAGAAAGAGCCAAATAATGTCATTCTGACCTAGGGAAACATTATAACATGACATGGGGATTTCAACGCTCCCAAGCATGGGTCTCCTAATAATTGTAGATATCCCATTTTTGACCAATCAAAATAGCGTAATACTTATTACTTGTAATATATGATTTATGCAGACCTGAACCACATATCCTCTAAAAAATAATCACCCAAGACTAGACAACAACAAACAATTAAAGATCAAGGTGATTTGGCCCTAGACAAAACAGAAAGAATGCCCCTACACATACAGTCAGACACCTCCCACAAGATTGGATCATAACTTGAGCAATATACTTCCGATTCTCGAAACTTGTTTTTCATGGTCACTGAATATGTGCATACAAGCATGGATTAATGGAACTGATACAATCACTTGATAGCTAGGAGTAAAAGCCAAAAAAAAGATAACAAACACTAACAACATGATACACAAGCATGCACAACATCTGAATATCATTAACCCCGTTGGCTGTTGTCCTGCATTAGCCTTCTCCACCCTATTTTGGTTTGGCAATTGGTTATCCTCAACTCCTTCCGTCCTACGCATTGAATCCACCCACATGAGAGAATGTGGATAGTCCTGCATACATGCAAACTACACAAATCAACATGAAAATAAACATATTACAGTGAATGTACAAGTTGAATGTATGTAATACAGTGATCAATCACTTACCAATCTCGCAGGGCACCAGAAAAACCACCACTCATAGTTCTTATCTGTCCTAGCCATGTGGAGGGTCATTGGCCCTCGACCACAAGCACAGTGATTGTCAGAATCGGTGTTTTTCATGCTGTCAAAAATATTTTCATATTATACACATATCAATATAATATTGTACACACATACAAGAGTCCAACAGAATGTGCATCAACGCCTAGACATAAGCATATTGGCAATCTCATCCCGCGTTCGATTCATTTTGAGTTGATCGTTCTCAAGCCGGACAATGGGGTATAGCTGTTCAGTGGCATGATCCTCATCAATAGTGATATTTTGAAACTGCTCGAACAGGGAATCAGGTACATATTCCATTCTAATAAAATTGTGAATAGCCATAGTTGCAACAACTATCCATACTTGGATATGGAATGGATAAGATGCCACCTTCTTCAAGATGGGAAAGCGCATCTTCCACACACCAAATGTTCGTTCGATTACGTGCCGCAATGATTAGTGCAACGGATTGAGCACCTCCTCTTTGTTTTGGGGTGATGAACGCCCCCTATAATCCCAACCAATACCTTACGTTACAGTAAGGTGCAAGATGGCATCTTATCATTCGATATCCAAATATGAATAGTTATTTGCATATATGGCTATTCACAATTTTATTAGAATGAAAATCTACCTGATTCCCTGTTCAAGCGGTTTTAGAATACCACTGTTGATGAGGATCATGCCACTGAGCAGCTATAACCCATTGTCCGGCTTGAGAACGATCAACTAGAAATGAATCGAACGCGGGATAAGATTGCCAATATGCTTACGTTTATGCATTGATGCACATTTTGTCAGACTCTTGTATATGTGTACATTATAATGATATGTGTATAATATGGAAATATTTTTGACAGCATGAAGAACATCGATTCTGACCTTCACTGTGCTTGTGGTCGAGGACCAATCCCTTCACATGGCTAAGACAGATAAGAACTATGGGCGGTGGTTTTTCAGGTGCCCTGCAAGATTGGTAAGTGATTGATTACTGTATTACATACATTCAACTCGTACATTCACTGTGGAGAAGGTTAATGCAGGACCACGGCCAACGGGGTTAATGATATTCAGATGTTGTGCATGCTTGTGTATCATGTTGTTAGTGTTTGTTATCATTTTCTTGCTTATACTCCTAGCTATCAAGTGATTGTAGCAGTTCCATTAACCCATGCTTGTCTGTACATATTCAATGACTATGAAAAACATTTCTAGGGATTGGAAAATGATGTAATATTATTAGGACCTCTATGGTAAACGAAGTTTGTAACATATTAAGGAGACCCATGCTTGGGAGCGTTGAAATCCCTATGTCATGTTATAATGTTTCCCTAGGTCAGAATGACATTATTTGGCTCTTTCTTGTCTGTGGACTCTTCTTCTTAGAGGAACCTTTTTATGGGTGCACTTTGTAGTAGTTGCTGGCCTCTTACAAGTGATGCACTTTACTTTTTTGCTCTCCCTGTTATTCATAAAGGGCTTTAGATATGTTTTTGCAGTCCATATGAGTCTTTGTAATCATATGAGATAGATGGAAATATATACTTATCAAAGTTCTTAACATTTTTTACTCCAAATTATTGGTTAATATGTGTAGGCTTCCACGTAATTATTTCATTGTTTAAGGTGGCATTAGTAATTGATGTATTTCATGGAACAAATCTGAATTTTTATTTTGTAATGGAAAAATAAGCATGTTTTCAACGAAACATCAAAATAACATTCAACATTTATGAAATGGACAAAAATACCCTTCTAATAAGCACATATGTTAAGTGGTGAAGCAAACACACTTATCTAAATAAGTGCTTAATATTTTCGCTGACCAAACACTTTTTTTATGAACTGCTAAATATTATCAACATATATAATTTCTACAATTATTAATCAACACTTAAAATCAACATTCTGCCGCGTTAAACACAACCTAAGTGACCTCGCGCCCACTAAGAAAATGCTGGGTTTTTTTTTACTGAAACGGGTTTTTTAAGCACTGAATGTGGGAGTCAACCAAATAATGTAATAACAAAAAAGTGCTTATTTTCTAGAATCAGCCTAATAAGTGCTAAAAACTCCTCGAACCAAACACCGCCTAAACCTCCCAAGATAGCTCATGGGAACACAAAATTAATATTTATACATGAATAAAAGAGAATTAATCGATTTTATGTGTAATTGCTATTACTTTTAAATTTCTTAAAATTTTGTTTATTTTATGTCTCTTATTAGGGTGTAGTTAATTACAATTTTGAATATAATGAAATCAATAATGATTCCTAGACCCCAACTTTTCAGGCCCCATCATAGACCCCATGATGTGGCAATAGGACATTACCTATTATACCATCTAATTAATAACTACCTCTAAACAATGAAAACGGTTTAATTTATTCCTAGGATTGTAGAGATTTCATTAATTATTGTATTTCTTCTTCCTTGCATTGTGTAAAATCATTAATCCTTATAATTTACGATGAACATATTCGTAGCAGTCCTGAAATTTTAATCTGAAGAAGTTTGAAAAACTGATTTGTTCTTTATCGAGTTGGATCTCTCTTTCGGATCAGGTTTGTCAATTATTTTTTTTTATTTTTTTTTATCTTATTGAATGAAAGTCACATTGAATTTGAAATTAAATTTTTGATGATCAAATATTCAATCTATGTTACATGTTTCAATTCAAAAAATGAATTTTTTTATGTTTTGATCACTATTTCACACTTTTTTTTATATTTGTTTCGTTATAATTTCATAAATGTAATTTTGATATTGTTACATTTAATTGTTACTGGTTCGTGTGATGTTTATATTAGACTTCCGAACTCAGATATTCATTTACACAATTTTGTTACATTCATAAATGTAACACTCTGAAATGTAACATTATCTCATGTTGTGCATTTCTTTTAACAATGCAAATAGAAATGACGTATAAATGTAACAGTGAAATACATACTTTTACAGAGGATTCTGATACATTTTCTTTGGAAGGCAGTGCACTAGAAATTGAAATAGATAATTTTAAATAGTAAATGTAACTGTTTGACATTTAGGTAAATATAATTGTTTGTTCCATCTATATAAATGTAATAGTTTTAAATAAATGTAACAAATCGTTGTGAGAGATGTAAACATTTAAGAAATGTATTTGTAACTACCAATATAAAATGTAACTGTTTCATATGTTAACTATATGTGTTTTTTTATTTAAATTTGAATACAATAACTACCTAGAGAAAATGAGTCGTTTGAAGGATTTTAATGAAAACAATTTCGGTAATTTTTGGTGTAATCTAGGTTCAATTATAATTTAGGTAATGATTTCAAAATTCAAAATTTGAAATAGGTAAATGGATTTTAAGATTTACATGGAAGAGTCATAACCAAATAGAGAAAATGGGGGGATTTGGGTTAATAAGATAAATTTTTAATAAAGGGTAAATTTGTATTTTGTCATTTTACTATTTTTTGAAAAAGTCAACAAACCAAAAACCAACCAATAAAATGATGACATCTCATGGGACATGTGAGTGGGGTTTATATTATGGGGCCTGAGTATCATGACTCTAATAAAATAAAATCTATATCTTTTTTAAGTCTATTCATTTATTGTCCATCTTTTTCGAAAAATCAATCTGAGGCTAAATATATATATATATATATATATATATTTAAAAAGTTAGTCCATTTTTATAACATAGGAGAGTGTTATAAATTGGTCCGAATGCGGAGATGGTTGAGAGATGACTAAAATAGAGTACATGTCTTGGTGAAGGACCCAAAATTGGAAAGCTTGCGCCGTGGAATTTTGCACCGTACGCCTCAGGTGCACAAGAAGTGTCCCCCACCAAGTGGACGCCACAAACAAACTGCGGGTAGAAGCTATGCCCAATATCGGACTCCCTCCCGTTGTGATCGGGAAACCTTACGTCTCGCACCTTATCACACCCCCCAAATGGTACACTCGTCTCATCCCTACCAAGTGTTTCCCCCAGTCCTGTATGAGTTGCAAGGTTGTGTCCCACAGATTTTTGAAATAGAGGCGTTGGCCTCGGAATAGGACCCCATTGAGAGTGCACTTTCAAGCAAGTGGTGGGGCGGCGGTGCGGGGTTTTGTACTGCATCCCGAAGCTCGGACATCTCCTGGAACTGAAGCCTCATGCCGATCGCCCTGCTAAGCTCGCGCCATAGTGATGTAGGACAGAATATGCAGATGGGAGCATCAAAAGAGGTCCATCAGATAAATTACAAATCAATGGTCACGATCTCGGAATCGCACGAAATTTTACATGGTGAAATATATCGAAGAGATCTTCTGGATTAGTTGTTATACAACTAACAATTCTTATTTTTCAAAAATTAATTCGTTTAGGCCTTTAAATTAGCGATTTTACTATTTTTAGTAAGTTTTAGATTTGTGATATCTCAATCATAACAGATCGAAATTGATTTCTATCAATTCCTATGATCATTGAGGATCTCATAGAATCAGAAAAATTAGTTTTCAAAATTTACTATTTTTAGTAAATTTTTAATTTTATGTTATTAGTATAAATAGCAGACTTGTAATCTAGGGTTGACAGTTTTTTATCAATAATATTTCGAATTTCCTCTATTTTGGGGCTTTCTTCCTTGTGGATTCAAGGATTCCTTGTGGATTCAAGGAGTTTATGAGATCGCAACGCTGGTTGGATCTTTTTATCAGTTTCACGCTGCGTTAGGTGGTATCAGAGCGAGGATTTGCCTTGTTGTGATGGCAAATAATGGAGGGGAGACAACCAATCTAATGACGCTGGTCGTGGATTGGAGGATGTGCGGAAGGCGATCGAGGAACAGCGCGATCAGATGCGAGAGATTCGCACGATGATCGCTGGCCTGAATCTCAACGCAAATAACAGGCATCCTGAAGGTGATAGGAGACGAGCCGAGGGAGTTGCCCAAGGCCGACCTATTGCTCAGAACATCGTTCGACGTCCCACTCGTTATCAACCTGATGATGAGGAAGACTCAGAGGATGAAGGTGATGGACTTCATGGATATCAGCCGGGGAGGTGGCGCATGAAATACAATGATTACCGATTGAAGGCGGATATTCCATATTTCAATGGTAATATGCAGATCGAAGACTTCCTTGATTGGATCTCAGAGGTCGAGAGATTCTTTGAGATGATGGAGGTTCCAGAGGAGAAGATGGTCAAATTGGTGGCGTTTCGATTAAAAAGTGGTGCCGCCGCTTGGTGGGACCAATTTCAGAAAACCCGACAACGGCAAGGAAGATCACTTGTTCGTACGTGGAGGAGGATGAAAGAGCTCCTCATGGATCAATTTCTGCCACGAAATTATGAACGATATTTACCCCAATTGTATCGAAATTGTTGTCAAACCGTAAGGGTGAAATCACGACCGGAGATATCAAAGGCGCAAAAGGTGATAAGAGCAAGTCCTCCAAAAGATGGGGATGATTTGAGGGCCAACCCTTATGATCTACCATCATCAGAGAAGTACGGAGGTTCCAATGAACCAGAACTTTGCTCAAATCAAAATCAACAAGAAAGCGAAGTTTTAGCTGAACAAAAAGTTGATGATATATATGATGGCGCAGAGTTCGCAGAAGAAGAAGGAGAGCGGGTCAACTTCATCGTTGAACCAGAGATCGATGAGGACATGAGCAATAAAGAAGCAGAGGATGTTGTTTTCTCTGGTGATTCTGAAGATGTCATTGGAGAAGAACAAGAAGAGTTGTTTCCACAGTCCATAGCGGTGACCTCCAAGATGAGAGAGCCCCTAAAGAAGCTCGTGTTGCAAAATATATGCATCATCAACAAAAGTGTTTTGGATGCCATCATCAACATTGATAACGATGAAGACTTTGTGGCTACTATTGTGGTGAAGAAATTTGGGCTACAAATCGAGGGGCATTCAATTTTCTACATGATCGATTTTATTGAAAAGAAATTTGAAGTCAAGAAAACATCTCTTCTCTTGCCGAAGGTGAAATACAAAGAAACATCAATTGAAGAGCGGAAGAACTCGAGGACGAGTTCTTTTGAAGAAGAGGAGTCTGATGTAGGACAGAATATGCAGATGGGAGCACCAAAAGAGGTCCATCAGATAAATTACAAATCAATGGTCACGATCTCGGAATCGCACGAAATTTTACATGGTGAAATATATCGAGAAGATCTTCTGGGTTAGTTGTTATACAACTAACAATTCTTATTTTTCAAAAATTAATTCATTTAGGCCTTTAAATTAGCGATTTTACTATTTTTAGTAAGTTTTAGATTTGTGATATCTCAATCATAACAGATCAAATTGATTTCTATCAATTCCTATGATCATTGAGGATCTCATAGAATCAGAAAAATTAGTTTTCAAATTTACTATTTTTAGTAAATTTTTAAATTTTATGTTATTAGTATAAATGACAGACTTGTAATCTAGGGTGGACAGGTTTTTATCAATAATATTTCGAATTTACTCTATTTTGGGGCTTTCTTCCTTGTGGATTCAAGGATTCCTTGTGGATTCAAGGAGCTTATGAGATCGCAACGCTGGTTGGATCTTTTTATCAGTTTCACGCTGCGTTACATACTCTGGACGCCACAGGACATCTGAGGCTGCTAAATATTTATGTACATAATAGATTACATGCATCTAAATATTGTTCATTCTTAAATGATGTAATACAACATGGAATTGGATCATACAGTTTAACCATTCTATTACCAACTTTGATTTTATATTTTAAAGTAGTATCTTGACAAAGAGAGTATATATCTAACTTTTATATGTATTTTTTAGAAAAAAAAAATACAATTTAGTGCAAATCTAGAATTGATACGTGATTGATTCTATGCATTTAAAAATTGATCAATTTGATAGCCTATATATATATACATTTTTTTTTTTGGATTAAAATGTGAACATATCCATTTATATAAAATAAATCATGTTTGAATATTGACGAGGAGAAAACAAAAGCAGAAAAACATATTTGATAGCCCATATTTGTTGTGAATGAGTGGACGTGTTATTGTATTATTTTGAAATTAGTCCAAATCAGTTTAGATCACAATAACTGTCTATGTTTTTTTATTAAATTTTTTTATATAGGGTGTTTTAGACCCCTCTACGGCTCTACATCGTTCCACACGTACACAATTTTGTTTCTTTTAGAAAACTTACTATTAATGGAATGGATATGGGTGACGAACCAATCAATTATTCCCTGGGCAACATAACCTAATTAAATCCATTCAATAATTAGTCCATTCAATAATTAGTCTTAAAACCAAACTTGCAATGTTTGATTGCATGATTACAGAAATAGCTTCATGAATCATGATTGGGCAGTTTTTGCGTTTGCAGGAAGTTGTTTTTGCAATCATGCAATCAAACAGTTTTACTGTAGCAGTTTTCTGTAAACAGATTTTAGGTAAATAGTATTCAAAAGCTACGATTTTCAAAACTTGAGGGGTGAGCTTCTTAGATAATCAATCATACAATCATGCAACCAAACGCACCTTAAGAGGAGGAAAAATGAAAATTTTTATGAAAGATTCATAAGCAATCAAGTGTATTATGTACCGGCATATGGAAAAAAAAGTTTTGTAAATACTATATAGAAAAAACCGTAAGTAGTCTTGTCCTTGTTGACGGAGGAAGATTTGATCAGAATATAAAAAAAAAAAAAAGTTACCAAATTTTTTTTTCTTTACCGAAATGATCAGAAAGAAAGTTTTGTAAATACAATGAACAATTTTTTCTTGTACAACTATTCTACAGCCGCACCTAATTAGTTTATGTTATACTGTTACATGGTGTATGCATTTATCATTCTCTTTTGTTTTTATTTTATTTCATTTTTTTGTCGTGAAGAAATAGTCTTCATTGATTAAATGGTATATATGTGCACAGAACAAGCATGGTATATTTCAAATGAATCCATGGATATTCTGCTGCCTAAGGGCCAAGGCTATTAATTTGTGGACCTTATTTAGCGTGTCTAATTAATTATTATTATATTTAAGTGTAAAGAAATAGTACTATGAGAGAGAGTAAATAGTACATATACAGAAGAAGGGCACGTTCCATTGGAATCAAAGCATATTCTACAAACCTTAAGATATTTAATTGACCTTATAATTAATTCAATATCTCATTTCATTTGAGTTGCCACGTGTTAAAAAAATACCACGTAAAAAGATAGTGATTAATTGTTTCTCATTGGGTCCACGAGGAAATGGATACTCTCACCACTTTTTTATTTTTTTTTGTCCCCACCACCAAATTTTTTTTTAATTTTTTTGTCCCCACCACCAAAAAACAAATTTTATTTCCGGGGCGGACAACATGGAGTGGGGAAAAGAGAGAAAGAATGGAATTAGTTGAGAAGAGTAGCGACCGGTAAAGGGTGATAGCGGGGGATGGAGGGGTCAGCAAGAGAAAGAAGCTGGAGAGAGAGAGAGAGAGAGAGAGAGAGAGAGAGAGGGAGGGGTGACATTTATTAGTTGATGAGTGGAATACTAACTCCTGTTTGGGATATGACATATGGTTATTCGTTTTTTATAGTTATATTAGGATAGATAACAATCCATACTGAATAGGTAAATTTTTGTTTGGTTGTCTTTTTTGTTATTCTCATTGGGAAACGTAAAATTGATCTTTTTGTTGTTTGGTTCACCTTGAATAAAGTAAGGATAAATAAGAGTTTATGACTTTTTAAATGACAATTATACCCCTGCATAAATTATTTGTGTTTGGGAATAAGTATGAGAGATGTGTGTGTGATATGATAGATGTGACAGTTTTTGAAATGTGTGCAGAGAGTGTTAGGTTAAATAAAATTTTTAAAATGACATAGAAATATATTTTTATCCATTGGTACAGATAAATCCTGATAAGCAATTCTAGCACTTTCTGAGAATAGTTATCAGACCTTATCCTAATTTATCCAGACATGCTATAAGGGTTTATTCTAGCAAAACAAACAACTTTTTTTTGCTATTATCTTGTATTCTTCTCTGTGCCATGCTTATGTTCCACCCCAAAGGGGGTAACTAAACTTATATAATCTCGATAATTCAACCAAACTGAAACAGACAACCTTTTCTTTGAAGACAAAAGTTTCGGGCAAAATTCAAATTCTTCAAAATTGGATTTGTTTGCACTTCATTGGCTGATTCAGATTTCCTGGTTGCTGTGTTTTAAAGAAGGCGTTACATTGAAAGAAAAGAAAAAAAATGCTTTTATGCGTGCTTACAGGTCTCCCATTATTTCACTGTTTTTCCTTCCAAAAAAGTCAAAATTTATAACTTATATATCAATCCTCATAAACGGTGAATCCAAAAACTTTAAAAAAAAATCATGGGAAATGTTACACTCAAGGTATTTCTAGAGTCAATCTTGAAGATGTCATGTCAATCTTGAAGATGTCATGTCTGTAGATAATTAAGTTTGATGGACATGGAAGATGAATGAGTTTGAGGCGCGAGGATTCGCTATCCTTCAAATGATAGTTGTTTATACTCAAGATGAGTTTGCTAAGAGGTTTTGACAAATTTATTTTCAGGATACAACAAACTCTGAGTCTGTAGATAACAACCCTGAAAAACTCTCACAACACTCTTTAAAAAAAAAAAACTGATAGTTAAAGTGTTCCATTAACACCCTTTAAATAAGTCCTGAAGGGATACCTTTGCATCTTTTCATAATTTCAGTTATCACCTAGGGAAGAGGTACCTGTTATAAAAATATGAATGAATGCATGCATTGGGGAAGTGTCAGTTGACCAAACAATTTGAATTTTAAAAAATATGAAATCTAGTAAAAAATTATTATGTTATTTTCAAACAAGTAAAATACTAAGTGCGCCTAATAATAATAATAATGCTCCAAAATGCAATTATGCGAGCTTACGAACATGTAAGCGTGTACACGTGTAACATGTGTGGTCCCCCGTTTGTCTTTTCCAAGACACCCTTCTAGAAGTGGGTTAATTTATGAAGTGAAAAAATCTTTTTCAATTTTTCGATATGGGATTATTTCCAGGCACCCACTATACTTTAACAATGTCACATAACATAGTATTGTAGAAATTAAATATGAGATCAAAGATAAATATAAATAAGCATAATTTAGTTAATTAATAAATCAGATTGAGTTTATCCAAACTTAATTCAATTAGTCTACAAATAAAATTCATGGAGTCTCTTTATTCCTTATAAGTAAATGAAATCACATAATTCAATATATTATGAAAAATGTAAATTCTATGTATTCTTCATCTAATCATATATTTTATTTTTTATAACTATGAATATGCATTTTATTACACAAATGTATATTTTTAAAAAATCAGACCGACGTGAGATGTGTAAAAGTACCTATTTCAATCACGCATAAAAAAAAAAAAAAATTTTGATGGAGAATGAACAGTGGGATACATAGGCAATGCTGTAAGCATATCCAATGTATGTTCCTTCACGTTATTCATTTCCCTTCTTTCATAACAACCTTCTCAAACATACATATCAAGACATACAAGCAAAACTCCTCCATTTCTCTAGCTCTCTAATATATACATCTATAAAAATATATATAGTTCTCTCTCTCTCTCTCTCTCTCTCTCTCTCTCTATATATATATATATATATATTTACGAGAGAATGTTGCGTTTGTTATTTGCGATGGTTTTAGCAATGGTGGTGTCGCAAATCGTCGGCGGTTGGGCGTACGTAAGGCCACCGCCTCGTCGGATCATCGTCACCCCTCATTCAAAGTCGAAGTCCCACCCACAACAGGTTCTACTCTTCCTTAATTAGTCGAAATTGACAAGTATTCATCATCTCCTGTAAGAAACAGACTATGCCATATATTTCTAGCATATGATTATTGTGACATTTTTTTTTATCCATTCAAATATATTGACAAGCTCTAATTGGGATACTGTCATAGTCGCTTTTTCACATGGACTCACCCATAATTGTTTGGTTGCCCACAAAAAGATAAAAAGTACTATTAAACTTTAAATATTTCTAATCCCATAAAATTTGTTTTGATTTGTTCGTCTTCGTCATAATGAATGAAATGGTTCTAATGTTGATGTAAATGTAACGGTTGGGATTATCTTAGCTAGCATTGATTTCATAGTATTTTTGAACTTCTGTTTTTGTTTCAAATTGTACTTTTTTTATGTTTTATATTTATATAGGACAGCAAAGCAATTTTTATAAATTAAACAAAATCTGATTGGAGTAATTTTTTTAATTTATAGGATTAGTTTTCAAACAAGATCTTAGTATGAGAGAGTATTGTAAAAAAAGGCCTCTGTCTATGTAGTGAGATAAGTTATTCCGAGACGGATAAAACTATTTTAGTACTGATAATTATACTAGTAGAATACGCTATTTTCTATTTGCTTGTGTTATTAATTATTCTGGTTTGTTGAAAACGTAATAGATCATGAAGTTTTTATTGGTGGATTGATTTTAGATAAATTGTAAACATAAGATGAATAAAATAAATATAGTAATTTATAAAACAAATAATGATTTTATATAATACACTTTCTTTATGCCAATTGAATAAATTGATTGGGATAACACAATTCTAGAAAGAACATAAATACCAATAGAACTTATTCTTATTTATTCTCGTATAGTTATTCTTATCTATTATTCCTTATAAATGAGTATTTTTTTTTTGTGCTCATTCACCTTGTTACATCTTATTCCACGTCTATTCTTTCACTAAAACAAATGTTTTTGATTTCTTGCTTGGAAAAGGTTCATGTGTCACTAGCCGGGAAGGATCACGTGAGGATCACGTGGGTCACAGACGACAAGCACGTGCCGTCGGTGGTGGACTACGGGAGGCGGCCAGGGGAGTATGAGGCGTCCGCCACCGGTGAACGGACGTCCTACCAATACTTCCTCTACTCGTCCGGTGAGATCCACCATGTCAAGATCGGACCGTTGGATCCCAACACGGTGTATTACTACCGTTGCGGCGGGATCGAAGGAGATTACACGTTTAAGACAACCCCCGCATCTCTGCCCGTCGAATTCGTAATCGCTGGTCAGGATTGATTCCCTCTTAACAACTTTTTATATTGTTTGTTGGGCTGGGTCGGGCTGGTTTTCGGGACCCATTGTTTCTTGGGCCAGACCGAGTTCTTATTGATTTTGCTGTATACATATCTGATCCCCATAAAAATGTTAGTTATTTGAAACAAATATATAGATGGGTCCCAATTTTATATTTTAAATGTTGAGAAATGATATCTCATATATGTTTCTTTTATTAAATATATTATGAAAATTTCACGTATCGAAACACTTACCCCCGGATGGGGTGTGACTTAGGTTATTCGCTCCTGATAGCTATCCTGGGATAGATAACAATTAAGGCTGCATAAACAACTTTTTGTTTGGTTGTTTTTTTTTTGTTCTTCTCATTGAGAAACGTAAAAATGACTTTTTTGTTGTTTGGTTCACCTTGGATAAAGTAATGATAAATGGTTGATAAGGGATGAATAAAAGTTTATGATTTTTTAAATGACAATTATACCCCCTGGGAATAGTGTGAGAGATATATGATTGATTTGATAGATGTGACAGTTTTTGGAATATGTGTGAGTCTGTTAAGTGAGATAAATTTTTTAAAATGACAGAGAAGGGTATTTTTATCCATTGGTATAGATAAATCTTGATAAGCAATTCCACAATTTCTTTAGAATAGTTATCAGGCCTTATCCTAGCTTATCCAGACATAACTATCGGAGTTTATTCTGTCAAAACAAACAGCTTCTTTTTACTATTCTCTTATATTCTTCCTTATTTTGAGTTTATTTCTCTAACCACACGGGGGTATTCTTTTTAACATTTTATCCATTAAAACTTAGTTTTTATAATTCATATACTATATGATTTTACGTGTTCCATTTTTGAAACACACGTGTTTTTAACACGTACATGATATTAATATAAATGATTCAGTTGACATTTTTGTTCGTTTGATTAAATAAGGGGATCTTGGACAGACAGAATGGACGGCGTCGACACTCCACCACGCCAACAAGTCCGACTACGACCTCCTCATCCTCCCTGGCGACCTCTCCTACGCCGACGGCCACCAACCCCTCTGGGACACCTTCGGCCGCCTCGCCTCCCCCTTCGCAAGCCGCCGCCCCTGGATGGTCACGCAAGGCAACCATGAAGTCGAGTCCCTCCCCCTCGGTCGCCCCTTCGTGTCCTACAACGCGCGCTGGCTCATGCCCCACGCCGAGAGCGCCTCCGCCTCCAACCTCTACTACTCCTTCGACGTCGCCGATGGTGCGGTCCACGTGGTCATGTTGGGCTCCTACGCTGACTTCGGCCCGGGCTCGGACCAGCGGAGGTGGCTCGAGTCGGACCTCGCGCGGGTTGACCGACGGCACGTGGGGTGGGTGGTGGCGGTGGTGCACGCGCCGTGGTACAGCACGAATGTCGCGCACGATGGGGAGGGGGAGGGGATGCGGGAGGCGTTGGAGAGTTTGCTGTACGACGCGCGCGTGGACGTCGTGTTCGCCGGGCACGTTCACGCTTATGAGCGCTTCGTGAGTGCGCGCGAATTGAATGGGAGTGCGCGCGCGCGCGAGATAGTTTTGATTTTGTCTTTGTTTTTGTTGATATTGATTTTGTGTTGTAAATGCAGGGGAGGGTTTATAACAACAGCCCGGACGGTTGCGGTCCGGTGCATATAACCGTCGGCGATGGCGGGAACCGAGAAGGGCTCTCTTTAATGTGAGTGATTTTGATCATCTGATTTTTTATTTTTTGTATAATTGTTATTTGAAATATATACGGTAAGTTTGTAAAGTGGATATGTCCATATATTAATTTGTTATCAAATATTCATTTCTGAATAAGTGATGACATTTATAACAAAGTATATTAATCTTAGTCAAATGAAATATTTGAATTATTTGATTTACTATAATTATAATAATCTAATATATTATTTGTTTGAACACTGTATTTGTAATATATTTTCTATGTGAATAAAATAAAAATATTTGTAGTAATACATATGATATTCATCATATACGTATATCATTTTTTTTTTCAAATTACGTACTCTAATATTTGAATATGTTTGACGTAATATATGATATTCAAATATCTGTTTGGATCTAAATTTCATATAATTTATGTGATTCACGTATTTAAATTCGAATGGGATGTTGGTTAAATAATTCAGTGTGTCCTTATATAAAATTTCACCACGTTCAATTCCATGTCATTCAAGAGTTATATATTTTATTTTTATGAATATGCATATGTTACGTAACTTATAAAAAAATCAAAATAAATAAGTATCGAATATATATATGATATTGTACTTAACATTACCGATTCATTTGTAAACAAAGGTTTAAGGAGACGAGTTCACCGATGTCGGTGTTCCGGGAGGCAAGTTTCGGGCACGGGAGGCTGAGGGTGTACAATGCCACCCACGCACGGTGGTCGTGGCACCGCAATGACGATTCGGACTCGACGGTTAGGGACGAGGTGTGGCTAACGAGCCTAGGTAGTTCGACCGGGTGCGGACCACGGCCATGTCCTGCTAATGATGAACTATAATAGGTCATTAGAGTGATTTGAGTTAACCATGTTATTTGGTGTTACGTTTTATTAGATGGTTTTTTCACATCGTTTTTAATGTCATTTGTACCTTGGGTTTCATTGTTGGGGGTGATTATAGGTACCTCACGAGTTATTTTACTCACCCTGTTTACTAAAATAAAAAAAAATTGATTTGTTACATTGTATCTTATACCTAACTTACCCCTGAATTCGACATAGACGATATTTTCTGTGCTTAAGATGGTTCGACATTGATCATGTCAATCAAGATCGTATCAAAAACCTTATTTCCTGTTCGACTTAACAGTCTGGGATATGATGTTTTCAATTGACAATCCACGTCGAATTATCTTAAACGCAAAAAACATTATTTATGTCAAACTCGTGGGATGAGTTAGATATAAGATACATTGTAACAAATCAATTAAATAAACCAGGCGGATAGAATAAACCCGTGGGGTGGCTATAACCAACCATTTCATTATTTTATGAATTAGATAATTGTGTGGTGACAACACTAAACACTAAACTCTTTCCCATCGTACTGTAATTTTTATGCAATTCTGTGGACCCATTTTGTTGTGTGCGTTGGGGGGGGGGGTGGTATTCTAGGGAAAAAATGAAGAATACTGATATTTTTCACGTATAACATCAGTGTTGTATTTTTATACAACAGTAGTATTATGATCATGTATATTTGTAATTTAATTTGTTGCATTCTAAATTTATATATATATATATATATGAATTCTCTCCTTCGATAGAAGGAAACAAGGCATCCTTCAATTCACAAATATACAAAAGAAAATATGTTTTATTAATTCATAAAATCATTTTATACAAATCTAGTGACATTTTTTTTATATGCCATAAATATCAATAACTTACTCTTAAAAACATACTTCAATAGTAAATTATATAAATAATAAAAATAAGAAAATAAATTAAAGAAATTCCTAAAAATCCTAAATTTATGTTTTACTTATAAAATGTTTTTATTATGATTTTAAATAATAATATTTGTCAATATATTAAATTATCATACATGGAAAATTCTTACAAAACTAATTTTTGATAACTAATTTAAAATCAAATATTCTGAAATGATAATTTTTGTGATTGTGATAAATTAGATCTTAAAATATTAATTAGGTAAATCAGTCTATTGTGATTGTGATAAATTAGATCTTAAAATAATACAACACATTTTATTAATAATATTTGAATGATACACATTAAAATTTGTAATAATTTGTTGTGGATGTGGTCGGCAATAATGAAAAAAAAAAAAAACACTTTAATAAACAAGGCGCTTAATCATAATTCACGTGTAAGTTTTCCATACAAAACCAATGTGACAAATCAAACGGCCAGGGATAAGTGAACCCCACATCGAAAGACATAAATTACAAAAAACATTGATCAGACGGATAGAACCACTCGATTAAAAAAGGACCAGTAACCGACAAAAGCTGCCGCAATCCATAAAAGGGGGGCCGTTAAATAAACCCCTCGAGATACTCACCCCGTTTTCTGTGTCACCCAATCTGATTGTTACGTTTTGAAATAAACCCCTCGAGATACTCACCCCGTTTTCTGTGTCACCCAATCTGATTGTTACGTTTTGCTAACCCACCCTCTAGTATATAATTTGAAAAAAATAATTTAACATAGGTATTAAAAAATCATTTAATCATTAGTGGGCCCCATTGAAAAGCCTCCCCACACTATCCCCATTCAGCCTTGAATGTATTGAATTTTTTTTTTTTTTAATGATGTTTATTTTAAATATTTGATCTTAATTTTTTTCTTCTTTATACTTGATCTGTATTTGCTTTCTATACGTAGATTTGATTTATTTTTATTGATTGAATTATGAGATTTGAAAGAATTGAATTCATCTTTAATCCTTTAAATTTTTGTTTGAGTAGTTTTTTATATAAATGTTTGTTGGGGATTTGATTGATTTTTATGTGTATTTCAGTATTTGTTTGAATGAATTTGGGTTAGATTTGATGGGTTCAACAAAAAATTATTAGATGTGAATAGTGAATTCCATTGAGTTGTAGTGATTTTTTTTTTTTGTTAGATTTGGTTAAAAAAAACATATTAAAAATATGGATAATCTTGGACATAGCCCCGGGTGTCGTCCTCAGATATGTTTAATTTTTTAAGAAAATTAGAATATTGAATTATTAGATGCTAACTGAATGTTAGTTGTGTTTTTTTTTTTTATGATATAATTGTAGATGAATTTTATGCAGTATAAAATCATCAAACACAATTAAAATAGAATATATAATTTCTTATTTATTTTTGTGGATATTAACAAAATTATCTACGGGATGATAATGGGTGCATTGATTTATTAATGAGTGAGTTGAATTTTAAGTTTTTTTCTTAAATTATCTTTATATATATGTGTGTGTAAAATAATTTTTTATATTTTAAGTCTATTATTTGGTTGCGCGTTACACGCTTTTGTTTTTTGAAAAGCTAAAAAACTAAAATCGTGCAGTCAAACGGGGTGGCTTTTTACAGAATTGGAAGCTGAATTCCTTTTAATTTTTCCCTCGAAATCTGTGTTTTAAAAAGCTCAGAAACAACGCTTTTTGGTCAGAATCGATTTTTTGAATTGAAAAGCAACTTTCTCTGTCAAACATTAAACTCCTTTCAAATATTGATTTCTGATTTAAAAAAAAACATCCTAAAAAAGTTAAGATTTTTCTTGGTCCCCCTGTAATAAATCCTGGGTCCGCCCTGCCTCCACCTTCGACCAAATCCCACCCAGCTCATCCTCTCCGGCCTCCTCCACCACCCCTTCTTCGTCGGCTGCGTTAAAGAAACTCTGTTCCTCCTCCTCCTCCTCCTCCCCTTCCTCGTAAACTGCGCCGTCTCAGTGTTTGCGCGCATCGACTCCTCTGATGCCTTCATTTGCAACACAATCATCTGAACTCTCATCAGGTTCGACGACCCTCGCAAGGCCCTCGATTTCTACAACCATCAAATGCTTCGCCGATCGATCCCTCTCAACCACTTCACTCACCCCTCCTCTCCAAAACATGGGCCGACCTCCGTCTCATCGGCGACGGTGAGAAGTCCCAGGCCCACGCCTTGAAGTCCGGCCTGGTTTCTGAGGCTTAGAAGACGTTCGACGGAATGCATCTCAAAGACAGAGTAAGTTGGAATTCGATGGTCGCCGAGTACGCCCCGGTCAGGGAAATGGAGGAAGCGATGGCGCTATTTATGAGAATGCCGGAGAGGGACTTGGTGTCTTGGAATGCGGTGATGGACGGGTAGGCGCTGGCCGGGGAGGTAGCGAAGGCGAGGAGCATTTCGATTGGATGCCGAGGCAGAGCGCGGTCTCTCACAATGTCATGTTCGCTTTTTATGTTCGGGAGAGACAGGTCCACCGAGTAACTCCTTCTTCACCTCTGCCGCCACCATCGATGAAGTGGTGGGTGTCACCGACGGCTCTGATTTGTTGGGGAGCTCTTCAAGAAATACTCCAGGGCTTTCACAGAGGCTGTATTGTACGGGTCCTCACGATGACGTCACCTGGACGGTTGCCGTGAGAAGTGGAGAGCTGTGGCGCTATCGGATCCGCAACGGTGGTTGCGGCGGAGGAGAAGGAGAGGATGTAACGGACGACGAAGAAGTTGCCATACAAGGCGGTAATAATGAGAGATCTCGAAACATGTGGAGGGGTGGGTTTGGTTTCTCTCGTAAACTTAAAATAATGTTATTTAATAGTTTAACATGGGGTGGGCTGAATAGGGTGGTAGTAAACACCCTCAAAAGGAGAATGGCAGAATCGTAAATAGACGCCGATTCAAAGCCTAATCTCGCGAGCCCCCACATCCAAAACCGGAAACCAGAACCGCTCATCACGGATTTCCGGTTTTCACGTCCGAGTCTTCTCTCTCATCTATAAATAGCAGACACCGAAAAAAAAATAAAAAAAAAACGAAAAAAAAAAATTAAATTAAATCTTCTCTTCCTCTCACTTTTTTCTTCTCTTCTTTGGACAAACAAAAAAACAGGTCAGTTTTTTTTTTTTTTTGGTTTGTTTTTTTTTGAGATTTCGTGCGATCTCCACCGTCGAATCCTTCCGATCTACGATTGATCGGTAGATCTGTTGTTCTTCTGTGCAGATCGGATCGATTTCAGGCGATGGCGGAGGAAGAGCACAGGTGCCAGGCGCCGCGTCTCTGCGAGAACAACTGCGGATTCTTCGGATATCCGGCGACGATGAACCTATGCTCGAGATGCTACAGAGACCACCAATCGAAGGAGGAGAGGGCCTCCTCCGCCAAGATCGCCGTCGAGAGGTCCCTTCTCGGATCCTCTTCGGAGCAGCCCCTTCGGTACACGTCCGTGGCGGATCCATCTCCCTCGGTGGCGGATCCGACTCCGACGGTGGAGGCGGCGGCGTCATCGACGGCGGGGAGGTGCGGGACGTGCCGGAGGAAGGTCGGGTTGACGGGGTTCCGGTGCCGGTGCGGGATGACGTACTGCGGCGCGCATCGGTACCCTGAGCAGCACACGTGCGGGTTCGACTTTAAGAAGGTGGGGAGGGAGGCGATCGCACGTGCGAACCCCGTGGTGAAGGCTGACAAAGTCGACAAGATCTGATGGTCGAGGTTTGATGATTTGGAGGGAATTGTGGATCGGACGGTCAGGAGAGTTTCGTGTGTGGTTGGTTGTTTTCTATATATATATATATAAATATTTTAATGGATGTATTAGATCGGAATGTCATGTCGATGTCGTCGATTATTATTTTTTTTTCTTTTTTTTTAATTATATCCAATGCATACTGGTCATGCGCGTGGTTTCGTGATATCATGAGAGACATGGAGGGAGAGAGTCCAATGAGTCACCAGTCTTATATAATATATCTTCATTAATCTCATTCACTCGATTTGACGAAAGATACAAGTATACAACTATCATTAAAAGGAATTACAGTTTTTACTAATAATAATATCATTTAATTTATTACATTTGTTATAAGAGATTTCGATCTTGGGATTTTCGAATCATTGCTTTGTGGTGTTTTAAAATCCGACTCAGCCGGATAAACCGGTTAAATATTTAACTTTTGAATTCTTATGTTGATTTACCATTAAAACAAAGGGTTAAAGACATCAGTATCCCTGTAAATATGAGTAATCCTATATAAATCTATATGAAAGTTAAGTCAGACAAATTAGGGGGTAGTTCACATACTTTTGTAAAATTTTTTCCAGAGATTTACTCTTTTCACATGTGGATTTCTATTAATAAACATTTAATATAGGAAATATTAATTTTCACATATTTTAAATACAAATGGTTAGAATGTCATGATAAAGACGTCATTTTTAACTAGATAATATTACATTAGTTTACCACAAATTTTGATGTCATGGTCATCCCACATACCTTTTGTTATATTTAATTGTCAATTATTGACATCTTGACGTTGTTGTTCTTGAGTTTAAACTTCCGGAAGGCCTTCATTGTCCTCTTGTTGTTGCTCATCAGTTAGAACATTTAAAAAATATATATATGCATCTATATTATACAATAATAAAAACATCTTCAAGGAAAATCAAATCAAACATTACACGTATAATCAAATATATAATAAATGATTTAACAGTTGAACTAATAATTTTTAATTTGATGATGTTTCCATGTTTCTGTTTTTAAAACATTGAACAAAGAAACAATAACTCCATTTGGGTATGTAAAGACGGCTACCCCCCATGGATTCATACACAAAAAGAGAACCGGATTATTTTTGTTCTTTTGTTTTACTCAATGTTTTAAAAACCGGATCAAAAGATCAAACCCCAGTCTAGAAATAGAAAACCGTTCAACCGGCGAACCAGTACTGGGTTAGATGAGCCAACCGGTTTTTCGAAGATGTATGAAATCAATGTTAAAAAAATAAATAACTTATCAAAAAATGTTTTTTTTTTTTTAGAGAAAATACCAAAAAATGTTAAAAAGAATCTCTGTAATTTTAATTAGTTGGAGTTTTATTTGAATTAAAACTTAATTTTCATCATCGAAATTTAAAAAATGATTTTGCACTTCAAAAACAAGAAAACAATTGGATTTTTTAGAATAGGTATCTCCTTTTAAAAAAACTAGTTCAGATTTAATTTACATGTCATATAAAATTTATAAAGAATATAAAATAATGTAAGTGCACATGATTTTTCGTTTCAGATTATTTCTCATATGAGTCAATGGATCTCCCTTGATTTGGGGGAGACATATCCAACAATTGATTCAATCATTGTCCATTAATTGATATTTGATTTGATTTTTAAATATAAATTTAAATATATGCATTGATAACCTAATTAAATTATTGTGTGATTAATTGGGATCAATGCCAACATATGACAGCACTATAGGAAGTAACATTTTTTAGCTCCCACATAACACATAAAATTCATCTAAATGATATATTTTATTTTATATTGAGAAAATTAATTAGGGGTCTCTGTGTAAGGGTGGTAAATGAGCCGAGCCAAGATCGGCTATAGCTTGACTCCATTAAAGCTCGTTTGATTAGATAAATGAGTTGAGCTTGAATAATTTTTAAAGGTTGGTTATAAAGAGCATGAGCTGAGTCCGAGTCTATACAAGCTTGTTTCAAATACGATTGTTTGGTGATGATTTTTTAATATGATTGTCTATTTTTGACATGTTATCAGTTTTTTACATATTTTAATTGTTAAACGAACATGTTTTTTAGCTGAACGAACCCGAGCCTTAGTTTGAGCTTACACTCGAGCTCGTTTTACAAATGAGTTGAATCGAATTTTAACCGAGTTTTTCATAAGCCAAATGAGCCAAGCTTGAATACAAAATTAAGCTTCGGCAAGAGTCGAGCCGAGCCTAAGTATAAACAAGCCGAGCTTAAACATATCAAAGCTTGGCTCGCTCGGCTCATTTACCACTCCTATCTATGTGATCACTCATCTATTATTTTTAGGTCCCTAATTTTTAAGTTTTTTTAGGTCCCTAAGGTGTTGAAAATTTATTTTTAGGTCCCTCTAGTCGGATGTTGTTCAAAAATATCAAAAATGTTCTCGCCCAATTATGTGAATGCTAACAATGTACTAAGAAGTGCTAACAGTTTAATACTTAATAATGTATTGGAGAGTGTTTACAGTTTACCGAAACAATTGGGTGGAGGGAGGGTATTCTGTGTGAAGGTTAACAATGTACTAGAGAGTGTTAACCGTGTACTGAAGATATTTGATAATGTATTAGGGATACTTGACAATGTACTGGAGAATGTTAACAGTGTTCTAAAAAAATTGTGCAGTGGACATTTTTAACAGGACTTAAAAACATTACAGAAATCTAAAAATAATATACGGGTGACTACAAAGACCTCTGATTAATTTTTCTTTTTATATTTTAAATTGTAAAATTTGAAAAGCGAGTTCACAAATTGGTGGAATGAGCAAAGTGAGTGAATAAGAGTTCATAAAAACGACGGGAGTGGTTACCGAATTCAATAAGATGAGAGAGGTACTTTTTCTATAGTGAGGGGATTTGGATTTAAATATTTAATGACAGGGAAAGATTTTGACAAAAAGGATGAAAAAAAAAAAAAACCGGCGGGAGTGGTTTTCCTTTCCGAGGCGATATCGAGACGTGATCTTTTTCTCGTAATTTGGACTTCACAGCTGGATCAAAATGGACCGTTGACACAATGAGGCTCGGACATACGCACCTGATGACGCAACATGCGCCTTAAAAATATCGGGACCCTTACTTGCCACGTCGGCCGTCCACCACTCTTATTTATGAATAATTCTTTCTTGGATTTATGTAGTTTTTTTATATTGTAAATGCATGAGATTCTTAAAAAAAAAAAAAAAAACATTCCTAATGCATTTACTTTACAACCTTGGCATCGCTTGTTTTGTACTTGTTTGGATGTGACAACCTCAAAACTTGTTAAACTAAAGATACAAGTATAAAAAAAATATGATTTTTTTATTAAAAATATGGTTAAGTTTTTTTTTTTTTTTTTGTTGAGTCATAAACAAGTGATTAAAACATAATCAATTTTGATAGATATGACTGACATTTTTTTTTATAAAAAAAATAATCATTTTTTTAATCTCATTTTAAATCAATTAAAATGAGATAGATAGAGTTTGAAATAACAAGTTGTAATGTGATCAAATTTTTGTTCATATTTTTTTTTTTGTCAAATCTTTATATTTTCCTGAATAAAAGTTGCATAAAATCTTTGCATTTTTTTTCTTGATTCATAGATCCAGTTACTTGATTCTTAGAACTACTAATCTTGTCTAAAAATGATAAAAATGATTCATGTTTGATAAAGAAAAATTAATCTCTATATTCTTACACTTTTGTAATGTTTAAAAACAGAAATATTCATTAAGCCATTATAAAAATGAACATTAGAAAAAAAAATGAACATTAGGAAATAAAAATGAACATTATAAACATGAACATCAGGAAAAAAACATCATGGAGACTAGTTCTCCAATCCAAATTCATAAAATCATTAAATATTTATGTTTTCAATTTTCTCCATTAATTTTAGATCTGATAACTCAATTTTTGAATTTGGCTATTGAGTATATTATTACTACTGATTGCGTGAATATTGAAAAAAAAAATTTACTTATTGATAAACATGGATCCACTCAAGCACATACAACCTTTCTCTCTCTCTCTTCCTTTTTCTTTTCCTTTTGATCTGAGCATCTTCACTTTGCCTTTTCTTTGATATGAGCATCTTCACTTTGTTTGAAACAGTTCTACTTTTTGTGATTTTATTCTTTAATTTGTGAATTCACTGCGTTTTTATGATGATAAAGAGCAAATCCAATGCAATTCCAATGATAAACCTGCCATCCTCAGTTATTCCCGGGTATATAAAATATCTATAATCATGTAAGGGTACCCTTCCTCCCACCCCTACAATTATCACCTCACCCCATTAAAAATTTAGAGAATACTCATGCAAGGTATATACTTGATTACAGAAAATACTTGAGCTTATACTTCATTTTTTATAAATACATGTACCTTAAAAAAAAATACAAAATATATTGAGACTACAAAAGTGACTTGAGAAAACAACTTGTAGAAATGATAGTTCAGATAACGATTGACCTTAAACTTCATGTCATGACATGTGAATGTTTAGATTCTTGTTAAAGATGTAGATGGGAAAGATACATGATGAGGCTTACCAGACTTGAATAATGAGATGTGCCGGCCTTCAGTGACCGTGACCCCATAAAAAGCATTCCTTGAAAATGCATGGCCACAATCAACAAGCAGCTATGTATTGACAATCTTTCAACCTTACTATTATCACAAGGCCATGTTACGAGTTCTGCGAAGAAATATCATCAAATCATAACAGATTCAAAATAGTTGTTCTACTTAAACCAAAACCAAAAACGAAAAAAAAAAAGTTGTTCTATTATGCCTTGTTTGGATAGAGAAATATGAGAATAGGATATAATAAGAGGGAATAAACTCAAAAAACATGTTTGTTTGCAAAGAATAAGTGATTTTACTCATACCATAATAAGTGAGAATAAACTGATATTGGTATTTGAGAACCCCCATAAATTGTGTTATTTCTTCCGATCTATTAAAGAAATTATTTAAGTGAACATCAAAAGCAAAATACCCAGCTAATGGTAAATAAAAAAAAATAAAAATGAATTACCTCATCAAAAGCAAGAAGTACCTGATAATAGCCGTCTTCCTCTGTGTCGACATACAACAGGTTACTTCTCATCTTCTTTTACCACCACCATTACATTATCTTATATTGTTGTTTTGGATTTAATGCTTTTTGGGGCTTCTTTTCAAGTTTTGTTGAATCTTTGATTATCATGGAGGGGGTGAAAAAAACACACACAGATGAAGAGCTTTTTAGCCATCATTCAATAAAATAGCTGAAAAATGGAAGTGGGTCTTTATATAGACAGTAGGAAGATACACAGTTTGTTTATACTCGGAGCAGAGTTGCTTACTATAGGCTCACTGTCATATCTCTATTTTTTTTCATTCCTATAGGTTTGACTGCAAATGCTCTGTTGATTACATGTTTGTTAGACAGTGACTTATATACACAATTGCAACTGTTTCACCATCTGTTCACTGTCTTGATGAGACTCCTAGTACATCAGATTATTCTCACAGAAAAAAAACATAAAGAATAGGCCTGCAATTAGTATTTCCTATTCCACCCTTTTATTTTCATAATAGTTATGCATATTATTCTATAAAGTTTGATGTCCTATAATTTATGTTATCTTATTGTTTATCAGGTTCAGATGTGGTCTTCTAAACTGAGCTTATTGTTATCATTTTTCATAGAAAATTTGGAGATGAATGTTGCTATATGTTTTTACATTTGAGTATTTCATTGTGTTTGTTTCCTAGAATGACAAGTTTTCAATAAGCATTTAGACAAGGGGATGCTTAAATCATTCCCCGGCATTTAGGACTACTTATTGCTGCATTTTGTCTATGCTTGGCCATCTTTTTTAATTATCCAGATGTGATGACATTCTTTTAATTATTGCTTGCATTAGTTAAGATTCATTGGTACTACTGATATACTATATATGGCCAATAAGGCTTGATTTTAAACTTTTTTTTTTTTTTACTGACATACTTAGGTGAACCAAAAGTACATGAAATCGACATTGATAAAGGACCTCTATGCTGAAATTGATAGGCTGAAAGCAGGTATGTGATTGTCATATTGGATTTCATCACCCCTCTTTTCTGAGAGGGTTTTCCTTGGAAAAATCAATCACACCACCCATATACATTTCGGTTATCATCGCTAATAAAATCATTTCATCAGAGGTATCTGCTTGTGGGAAAAATGGAGTTTCCATTCCAAAAGAACATTATTATCAAGAGGAGGAGAGTGAGAGGAAGATTTAACATTTGTGCTCTGTTACCCACATTTTTATTCCTGGTCAGAATGATCCTTCTCATATCAAATCCTTTGAGCTTTTTTTTTAAAACTAAAAGTCAGAGTACAAGTTAACATGTAAGATGCTTTTTTTTTTTTGGCTTCCGGCATTGAATCTATCTTTAACTTTGTTTTTTTGTTGGCTCAAGGCAATGCTGCTCTGGGTGACTGGGACACTAAGCTTATGTGTCCCTTTTTTTTTATAACTAACAGCAATTTGAGGAACTTCAAGCCAAATTAGATGCTCAGATCCAACCATCGGACTTGGGAATTAGACTAACAACACGGAGGTTGGATCATTTTGTTTTGCATTTGTTTTTGAAAATTTATGAGACTGATTTATTCACAAAAAAAAAAAATTACAGAAAAACTTGGACCAAACTGATGGTTCCAACGAAAGAAGATATATTAAGGCAGATCAATATTCGTTGAACGAGAAGGATTTTATTATTGCAAACTGTCATTATTACCGAGGAAACAGTTTGTTGGAGATGTTTTCCCAAGGAAAAATCAGGCTTCCTCGATAAAAACATTTACTGTCGGGGTATATGCGGTGAATTTATCAAGGAAATATTTCATAAGTAAACGTTTTTACCAACAAAGTTATGATATTTACCAAGGAAACTTTTCCTTGGTAAATGACATGTCTCTTGTAGCAAAAAACCATAGCAAATCCCAAAAAAAAAAAAATCACCTCTTCATTCACTTCAGTTCCTTGAGCGATGCCTCGGCAAAGTCCTCCGTGACAACATCCAAGGCATCATCAAGCCCGCCATCCGCTGCCTCGTCAGGCGTGGCAGCGTCCGTGTAATCTTCTTCGAAAACATCTCCGAGCGCCGTCATCCTTGCGCACCGTTGTTTTCCGCGCGTCGTTATCCTCGCGCACTGTTGTCTCCGTACACCGTCATTGTATTCGCGCACTGTCGTCTCCGTCCGCATCGCGATTCGGGGCCCTTCGTGCACACATCCACGCGCGCCTCTGCACCCGGCTCTTTGTTTGCGTCGCCGTCCACGTCGTGTTGCTTTTGCTTCTTCTTCTTCGTCTCTGCCTTGTCGAGGCCCTTCGTGCACCCATCTGCGCGCGCCTCTGCACCCGGTCACGACCTCCGCTTGCCGTCGTGCTTGTCCGTGAGCCTCTGTGTGCCCCTTCTGCGACCGTCTACGAGCCTCCAAGTGCCCCTGCGCACGTCCGTGCAAGTCCGCGCGCGCCATCACCTCGCGCACGCCAGCATGATCAGCGCGATCGCGTCTGTGCCATACGTGCGCCAACACACTCGCGTGATATGCGCACGCGATCTGCCAGCGCATGGCAGCGATCCTGGGACAGTGCCCCGGATCTCCCGGGATCTGCCCTGCTAGCATGTGCCGACGCTCCCGGATCTCCAGGGATCTGCCCACTCAACGCATCCCAGCACTTCCGGATCTCTCGGGATCTACCCGCCAGCACGTGCCTGCAAGTGCCACAGCACCTGCCAACGAGTGCCAGTCCCAGCCAGCACTCCCGGGATAGCGCCCCGAGTATCCTAGGATCTTGCCCCATATCTCCAGATCCTGTCCGAAACACCTCCCCAGCGCGCCTGAGCACGTCCCGGAGCCACCCAACGCGCGTCACCGTCTGCGCTTGGATCTACTCTGCTACATCGCGCAGCCCAGCCCATCCGCGCTTGGATCTGCCCTGCCTTGTCGCGCAACCCTGCCCACTCACGTCGCGCAGCCCTGCCAGGCGCCCTGCCACGCCTTGCCGAGCACCCAATCCCGCCGAGAGACCTGCAGCGCCTTGGCTCTCCATACAATTTCACGACTCCCCTTGCATATCTGCACGCATATCTCCCTGCGGCATCGACCGTCCTCTTGCGCTCTCCGTGCAATCTCACGACTCCACTTGCACACCTCCGCGCATCTTCCTGTGGCATCGACTGCCCTCTCATGCTCTCTATGCAATCTCGTGACTCGCACACCTCTGCACATCTCCTTGCGGTATCGAACACCCTCTTGCGCTCTCCGTGCAATATCACAACTCTCCGCGCATACGGCACCGTCTGTGCGTTGTCCTTTGTTCGCATCTCTGCGAGCCTGCATGCCCTCTCCTCCCACGTTCTCTGTGAGCCTCTTCGCGCTATCTGCGCCGTCCGCACGCATGTTTGGACCCGTCTCTCCGCTTGTCCGTGCTCCTATCCTCTCCCCTGTCGCGCTTGCAGCGCCCCTGCCGTGCCCCTGTTGCGCCCCTGCCACGCCGTATAGGGCCTCTGTCACACCGTGTCGTGCCTTGTCGTGCTGCCCATCGCTGTTATCAGCCTCCACCACCTTCTCATTTTTGTACAAACTCTAAGGGTTCCACCCTTCAAGAGTTTGGGAGAGGGTGTTAAAGAGTAATTATTAGAAGAATATTATGTATTTATTATCATCATTGTGATATTATTGGTTTCCTAGTTTTTTTAATTTTTTTTTCTGATATTTTAGGTTTTTTTCTATGTATCTATAAATAGAGCATTTAGCCCCTCTAATACAATAACAAGAATTCTATTTCTTTTATTCTAACACCCAATATGTACAAAACAGAGACTTTTAAGAGACCAAAGAGGAATAAAGAAGAAAATAACCATGTTTTGAGACACTTTCTAAAAGTACAGGCAACGTAGCAATCCCATGTTGTGCATGTTATTAAACTATTTTTTTTCATTGCTGGCTCTAATTGGTCTACAAGTTTACAACTGGCCTCTCATTGCCCAAGCCACCAGAGGAAAAAACAGAGATCGGTAGAGAAATTAAAATGATTCAGAAATTTTTATGTATATAGGGAGCTCCTAAATTTGGCCTTCAACCCATTCTAGATAATTGGAAATGTCACAAAATCCGAATGTCATCGATTTTGATAGCAGGAGCTGCGATAAATTTGGACCAGATATATTTGCTATTTTGCTTTGGAGAAAATTTTATTTGTTAATTGGAGGGGTCCTTCGTCTCGTCTCTTTTAGTTTGGGGGCCATCTATTAATAAAATTGCACCTAGTTGTTGTGACAATAGATTTTTAAGTTGGGATTCATCATCAAAATTAACTTCTAGTAGATTTCATAAATTCTAGGGCTGGTAAACGAGTCCAGCAGCTCGGACTCGGCTCGGGGTCGACTCGATTAAAGCTCGTTCAGGCTCATTCGATTAGACAAATGAGTCGAGTTTGAACAATTTTTAAAACTCAATTTATAAACGAGCCGAGCACAAGCCGAGTTGAGCCGAGCCTTGATTCGAGCTTCAGCTAAGCTTGTTTAAAAAACGAGCCGAGTCAAGCTTCAACCGAGCTTTTCACGAGCCCAACGAGTCGAGCTTGAACACGAAATGAAATTCGGTCCTGAACCGAGCCGAGTCTAATATTAAACGAGCCGAGCCTGAACAGGTCAAAACTCGGCTCGTTTAACTCGTTTACCACCCTAATAAATTCAAAGAAATACCAACCCACAGAAAAGACGTAATGTTTTCCAACAACAATGCCCATGGGCCGTAGCCGACGGGGTATTATATAATAACCTAATCTCGTTAGTTTTCGAAGTGCAAAGTTCTTTGCAAACAAGATAATTAATCCAGTAAATCTGCACACCTCTAGTACGGTGTTTTTTTTTACTACTACTGAATATGAGATCCCTCAAGTACTTACCTGCTATTTCCTTCACGACATTGTGTAGTGACCGAATAAAGAAAGCCAATTTATAAAGGAACTTATCATGGCTCAAAATGAAAACTTCAATGCAATCTTTTCTTTGTCATGAGATTTCCCCATTTTAATCTTCTCATCTCCTATCACCACACGATCACAATGTAGTTTTTAAAAGATATGATGCTACAAATCACTGCATGGGATACAGGTAGAAGCCCACATCTCTTTACAATCAAGTTTCCTATTTTTTGTATCAAATTATTGTGTGTTGTCTTCCATCTTGATATTGATCTACTAGTCACCCCAGTATCTCCTTTGTTTTAGCCTCTATACCAATAATATCATTTGTCTTCCATCTTGATATTGATCTACCAGTCACCCCAATATCTCCTTTGTTTTAGCCTCTAGGATTTAAAAAATCTTTGCTGTTTTGATAGAATTGTGGAGGTTGTCTTGGTTGGGATTTGATAGATTGGTTGGAGCAGATTTTCAGTGATTTTGATGGAGATTTAAAGCTGGTTTGATATATCAGATTTGCTGATTTGTGGTTGTCTGCTGGAACTGATTTTTTTAGAGAGAATCTCTCATCTTTTGACAATTATGATGACTCATTCTTTTCTTAATTGCTGTAAATTTTTACGAGTTTGTTTCATCATTGAATATCCACATGTAAATTTATTTTCATATCTTATGGAATTTAAATTAATATTAGAATCCACATGACATATATAATTATGCACATGAAATGTATAAATGTAGTTTATTTGAGAAAATTATGCTTTAAAAATAAGATTCCCTAATATGTAAAAAAGGATATATTGCATAGGGAAATGTCTAAGACAACTCTAAAAAGTGTATCAAAATATGTACTTTTGAATATCTAACAAATACCCCCAAACCGATTTTTTGCTAGTCCTCGAGCAAAACTAAAACAAAACAAATCCTAACTCACTTTCGCAGGAATCACGGTTGCACTTAGCATGTGTAACAAGCCTTTAAACCCCTAGGTTACCCTAGTAGACGAGTTTTGTCTTGTAAGAGTATACATCAAATGTACCCACAAAATTCAAATTCCAAATCTTTTTACTTTTTTTTTAAGAAAGAACTTATGAGAAAGACTACCAAAGTTGACAACTCTATCTACATGTTAAAAGTTTCCACTCATAATCAAGTTCTACATGGCCAACAAGGATGCAAATTTCTTTTTCTAAGTAAAACTTAATTTTGATCACCTTCCGAATGGATTTCGCATTGACTTCAAAATCTCACTAGATATTACACTCAACAAAGAAATCACTCAGAAGTTGACTCATTTCTTTCAACTTATGTGACAAAAAGTCAAAATTTAAATCATTCACATATAAGATTCTATTGAAGGATGGACCATATCACAAAAAAAAAATTGATCTCAAGAATGGAATTTCATCAACTCAAGAACATTGGATTAAACACGTTACATTTAGGATCAAGTAAGTCTTTTCAATAGGTTGTAATGAGACTAGGATTATTGTTCATAACTAGACAAAGATTATTCAGAAATGCTTTGAGAATTTGTGTATACATATTATTTTTTTTATGAATCTCAATTTTTTTTTTCAAAAATCATGATAGTAATAGCCCTTCCATGAAATTTTAATGTTTAAAATTATTTTTTTCATTCATTTCCAAAGTAAAATTTAAGGTTACACTCATCGAGTAGTGTATAGATTGAAAAAATAGATTGAACAAATAAAGGCTCATATGGCTCAAGGGGTTTGACTAGTGGATAAGTATATGAATAAAATGACAAATCATGATAGATGAATTAACAAACTTGGCCTAAATCATTTACTAAGTTACACAAGGATATCATATGCCTTGAAAAGATTTCAGCGGAGTTTCTAGTATAGTAATCCAATTTTTTATGGTGTTCATGAGTCTTTGATCAAAACAAGAATAAGGAGATCAACCAAAGACATTTTTAAATGAAAACAAGAAAATTTTGAGTTAACTTGTAACTCAGAATTACGTAAAAACCCTCCAAGAATAGAATGGCTCAAATTTCTCCTAGATTAAGTCTCCACTAATGATTCTTCTAGGTCTCTCCCTTAGGTTTTACTTTTCCATTAGGCTACATACAAGTGGCTATAAGTGTTGAAAATTTTCCAAGACTTAAAATTTGTGAAAAACATTTTAGACACAGGATAGAATTATCAACTAAAGTGAAAATTAATTTTGCAAGCCAAACTTATCCCAATGATTGATCTTTTCCCAAAATTTCTTTCCTTTTTTTGTTTTGGTCAAATGTCACATCAAAAGCAAAAGTTGTTGATTACACCCTTAAACCTAAATCTAACATTCTCCTCAATGTGAATGATAGCTACAGAATAATGCATGTGATGCTTAAAAATGAAAAGGACAAAATAGAAAAAATTAAGATAGAGACTGCATATCTTATTTGATGTGAATTTTTGTAAATTTTTGTGACAAAATAACTCAGTGAATCCGCACATAAACATAGCAATGACAAATATGTACACAGATTCAAAGCAAAATAACCTAAAATGTCCTAACCCTAAATCTTAAAAAAAAATTGATATTCATAAAATATATATATATATATCCGGTTATCAACAATAATCCTAACCCCATTACAGCCTATTGAAAAAACCTAATTAATCCTAAATGTAATGTGGTGTTTAAATGTGGAGAAAAGATGAAGGGGACATTATGACGTTTAATCCAATGTTCTTGAGTTGATGATATCCATTCTTGAGATCAAATTAACTCTTTTTTTTTTTTGTGATATGATCCATCCTTCTAAGGAATCTTATATGTGAATGATTTGAATTTTGATTCTTTGTCATATATAAGTTAAGAGAAATGAATCAATTTCTAAGTGATTTCTTTGTTGATTGTAATATCTAGTGAGTTTTTGAAGTCAATGCGAATTACATTCGGATGGTCATCAAAACTAAATTTTATTTGAAAAAAGAAAGTTGCATCCTTGTTGACCATGCACACACACACTTCAGGACTTGATTATGAATGGAAACTTTTAACATGTGGATATAGTTGTCTACTTTAGTAGTCTTTCACATAAGTTCTTTCTTTGAAAAAAAAAATTGGACATTGCATTTTATGTGTATATTCGCTGCAAACCCTCACAAGACTAAACTCGTCTACTAGGGTAACCTAAGCGTTTAAAGGCTTATTGCACATGCTAAGTGTAACAGCGATTCCTACGAAAGTGAGTTAGGATTTTTAGTTTTGCTTGAGGACTAGAAAAAAGCCGATTTGGGAGTATATGTCAGATGTTCAAAAGTACATATTTTGATATACTTTTTAGAGATGTCTTGGATATTTCCCTATGCAATATATTATTTTCTACATACATATTAGGGAATTTTATTTTTAAAGAATAATTTGCACATATAAAATACATTTGTACATTTCATGTACATAATTATATTTGTCATGTGCATTACAATATTAATCTAAATTTCATAGAATATAAAGATAAATTTCTATATGCTATTGAGGGAAAAAAAAAACTTGTGGATATTCCATGACGGAACAAACTCCTAAAAATCTACAGCAATTAAGGAAAGATTAAGTCATAACAATTGCCAAAAGAAAGAGAATCTCCCTTAAAAATCAGCTTCAGCAGATAACCACAAATCAGCCTTAAATTTTCATCAAAATCATAGAAAATCAGCTCCTACCAATCCATCAAATCCCCACCAAGACAGCATGCACAACCACCAAAACAACAAGGATTTTTCAAATCCTGGGCAGCTGCCCAACCTTAAAAGCTCCAGCTAATCCAACCCTTAGAACACTATAAAAAGGGGTCTGCTGAGAGAGGAGAAGGGGAGGGGGGGGATTTCTAGCTGAGCAGAATTTTATTTTTTCATTTTCTTGTTCTTTCTTTTCTGTTTTAAGTTTTTATCTTCAGTTTATGTTTTCAGTTTATATTTCTTTGGTATTAAAGACGAATTCTATTACATTTTATTTATGCTCAATCAATAAAAAGTTCTATCTTTGATTTTCATAGAATTTGTTTATTGTTATTCTAGAATATCACAAACTATAATAGGCTAGAGAATTCTCCCAAAGAAAAGGATTCCACCCCGTAAGTGTGAGTGATTAGTTCTTTTATCTGTGAACCTTATATTTTTTCAATTTATGCTTAATGATTATATAGTTTCTTCAACTCAGATTTCTCTTGATTATAAGTACTTTAAGATCTTTCATCATTTTACGTAGATGAGACACGATTGATACTTTATAAACCCTTTTTTCAAATCAAGTAGAAGTGAACTGCTTTCTTCGAAAAAACTTATATTTTTTTTATTTATGCTTAATGACTATATAGTTTCTTCAACTCAGATTTCTCTTGATTATGAATACTTTAAAATCTTTCATCATTTTACGTAGATGAGACACGATTGATACTTTATAAACCCTTTTTTCAAATCGAGTAGAAGTGAACTGCTTTCTTTGAAACATTTTGTTTTCATTGGTTGAACATCTTAACGGTCAAAGAAGAGGGTTTTCACTATGAGAACCGTCCTTGATCTAGTAGTTAATGGTGTATTAACTAATGCAATTTTAAAACAGAACTTTGAGATTTAGCTAGCAACCATCAATATGCTTCCCAAATTTCATGGGTTAGAAAGTGAGCATCCCTATATCTATTAGAACAAATACTAGACAATTTGTCAAATATTCAAAAATCAGAACCTAAATGAGGAAGGTGTCAAGTTTAGATTGTTCCCCATGACATTGGAAGATCATGCAGCTGCACAGCTATATTCCCTCTCCACTGATTCCATTAGAACATGGGAACAACTCTAAGAAATTCATTGCAAAATTTTACTCTATGGCAAACACTG
This sequence comes from Acorus gramineus, assembly GCA_030737835.1. Taxonomy (NCBI): domain Eukaryota; kingdom Viridiplantae; phylum Streptophyta; class Magnoliopsida; order Acorales; family Acoraceae; genus Acorus; species Acorus gramineus. The sequence goes on from CM060849.1 coordinate 25,218,880, forward strand.
AGAAAATCAAATATGTCATTAAAACTTTTAGGGGGGGAGCTGAAGATAAATTTTCCCAAATTTGAGAAAAAAATTTATGATTTGTTAGTCAAATGCCATCACCATGGTCTTGACAAAACCCAGTTAGTCCACTTCTTCTACAAAGGACTACCTCCCACACATAGGAACATGATTGAGTCCATGCACAAGGGTAAGTTCATGAATCAAACCCTGATCAAGCCTATGAGTTCCTAGTAGATTTAGCTAAGAAAACCCAAAATTGGAGTAACTACGACAGTAAAGTTGATGAGAGGATCTAGAAAATCAGGAATCTATGAAATAAAAGCAGATCCAGATCTTAACAATGTCATGACCAACTTAGTGGATGGGGTGAACAAACTGAATAAGAAGTTTGATAATTTTGCAATAAATCAGAACCCACAAAGAGATCCAAACCCCATCATGAAAGTGGAACATGAGCCACAGGGCATATGTCTTCTTCGTGATAGTTCAGAGCATCTAGTAGAGTGTTGCCCTAGTTTGCCTCCCATCAAAGCTGGGCAGGCAAATTCAATTAATTCATACAATGCCTTTAAAAAGCTCACTCACAATTCTTTTGGCCAAGTCTACCATCCTAATACTAGGTTCCATCCAAACTTCCCTTATAGACAAAATGAACCTACCCAATATCACAGTGGTCCACCAGGATATCAAAGAAACTTTTCCAGCCAGGCACATCACAAGCTCCTCGACTGAACCAACTTTTGGTTCCACCTCAAAATCCTTATGTTGCTCCCACTCCTCAACAACCCTCACATCTAGAAACCATGATGGCTAACATGCCGAAGCAACAACAAGAATTCATCCATCAGCAACAACAAATCAATATGTCCCAAACCCAGACTAATCATATCCATATACAAGCAATTGCAAAAATTGAGGTTAGTCTAAGCCAAATAGCCACAAGGCTCAAGGGGACAATATCAAGTTAACTATGATGAAAACTCATCCATGAAATCCAAGCTATTACCATCTTAACATATAGCAGGCGAATGGACAAGAAGGTCCAACTCTCCAAGGAAAAAAGTGAAGAAATTGTGGTCCATAAGACCCCTAACCAGGAAGAAGGGCAGGAGACCAACATGAAGGGAAAAGAAGCCCAAGAAATAGAAACAAAGCCAGTAAATGTCTACAAACTCAAAGCTCCTTCTCCTCTTTGGTTGGAAGAACCAAAGAAAAATTCCAATTTTGATGATATCATGGAAGTATTAAAAAATGTTCAGATCAATATAACTTTCTTAGATGCCATCAAACAGATTCCCTCCTACACAAAATTCTTGAAAGATCTTACCACGGTGAAAAAGAGAACCAATGTTCTTAGGCAAGCTATGATGGTTGCACAAGCATCATCTTTCATTCAACAATCAAAGGAAGATACTCTCGTTCTGCCATGATCATTTTAGTGGGAAAAAAACTGCTGCAAAGGTTTTACAATGTGGATTCTATTGGCCTACCTTGTTCCGTGATGCACATGAATAGTACAAATCATGTGATCGATGTCAGAGATTAAGAAAGATTTCAAAAAGAAATGAGATGCCCCTAAACCCGATTTTGATTGTGGAACTCTTTGATGTCTGGAGCATTGATTTTATAGGTCCCTTCCCTATGTCCTTTGGGTATCAGTATATTTTTGAAGCTGTTGATTATATGTCCAAATGGATTGAAGCTATTCCATGTAAAACCAATGATCACAAGGTGGTGGTTCAGTTCCTCAAGGAGTATGTCTTTGCTCGTTTTGACACCCCTCGTGATATCATTAGTGATGGGAGAAAACACTTTTGCAATAAGATTTTTGAAGCCCTAATATGGAAGTACATCATCACTCATAAAGTTGCTACACCTTATCATCCACAGACCAATGGATAAACAAAGACCTCCAACAGGGAGATCAAGAAAATCCTTGAGAAAACTATCAATACTTCTAGAAAAGATTGGTCCATTAGGATACCAGATGAATTATAGGCATACCGTACAGCCTATAAAACTCCCATAAGAATGTCCCCGTATAGAATTGTTTATGGCAGGGCTTGCCATCTACTTGTCGAATTAAAACACAATGCATATTAGGCAATCAAATGCCTAAATTTTGATCTTGACAAGGCTGGGGAACATAGGAAACTTCAACTTGATGAGTTAGAAAATATTAGGAATAATGTGTATAACTATGCCAAAAGATACAAGGACCACATGAAGACCATGCATGATAAGATTATCCTTCGTAAGGAATTTTCCCCTAGTCAGGAGGTTCTATTGTACAATTCTAAACTACATCTATTCCCTGGGAAATTGAAGTTTCACTGGACTGGCCTATACACAATTGAAAAAGTTCATCCACATGCAATTGAAATCCATAATGCCAAAGATGATAATACTTTCTAAGTTAATAGACATCGTTTGAAGTCATACCTTGAGTATCTGAGCCCAAAAGTTGAAGAAACTATATAATCAATAAGCATAAATCAGAAAAATATAAGATGCACAAATAAAAGAACTAATCACTCACCCCATACTCTCCTTGATGGGAGGATTCTCTAGCCTACCATAGTTGATAATATTCTAGAATAACAATAAAAAAAATTCTACGAAAATCAAATAGAGAACTTTTTATTGATTGAACATAAACAAAATGCAATAAAATTCGTCTCTAATAGCAAAGAAATACAAACTAAAAACACAAACTGAAAATAAATACTTAAAACAGAAAAGAAAGAACAAAAAAATATTAAAAAAAAATTCTACTCAGCTGAAAATCCCCCCCTTCTCTTTGCAGGCCCCTTTTTATAGGGTTATAGGGGCTGGATTTGCTGGAGCTTTTAAGGCTGGACAGCTGCCCATGATTTAAAAAATCCTAGCTGTTTTGGTAGAATTATGCAGGCTGTCTTAGTGGGGATTTGATGGACTGGTTGGAGCTTATTTTTAATGATTTTAATGGAGATTTAAGGCTGATTTGATGGATCAGATTTGTTGATTTGTGGTTGTCTGCTAGAGCTGATTTTTGAAAGAGATTCTCTCTCCCTTTGGCAATTGTGATTACTCATTCTTTCCTAAATTGCTGTAGATTTTTAGGAGTTTGTTCCATCATTGAATATCCACATGTTCTTTTCCCCCAATAGCATGTAAACATTTATCTTCATATCCTATGAAATTTAGATTAATATTAGAATCTACATGACAAATATAATTATGCACATGAAATGTATAAATGTAATTTATTTATGCAAATTATACTTTGAAAATAAAATTCCCTAATATGCATGTAGAAAATGATATATTGCATAGGGAAATATCGAAGACAACTTTAAAAGGTATATCAAAATATGTACTTTTGAAAATCTAACATCTTCCGGAAAAAAAATCAAGTATGAATTTATAATTCATAGTTATTTTTCATTATGTTTCATCGCTAGCACTATTTGGATCTACAAGTTGAAAATTTGCCTCTCATTCATTCAAGTTTTTCTCAGTGAACACATGCCCAACCTACCAAAGGAAAACAGAATAGTACTGAAACTAAAGTGCTTCAGGAATTTTCCTAGAGCATGTATTTAGGAGCTCCAAAAATTGGCTTTCAACCCTAGATATCTTGGAAATGTCACCAAAAATCAGATGTCTACTACTTCATTAGACCAATATCTACCACATGTAAATATCTCAATAATGCATCCTACCAATATCATCAATATTCATCACACCCAAACTGGGAGTACAGTGAAAGTTGCAAACCATAAGCAAACCATGCTGTGACGAGATATTTGAGATTCTAGTTGCCACCCATCATCAGAATTATATTCCAGTATAGTTATATTTTGAGAAATATCAACCCTTTGAAAAAGCATATACTTTCCAACAACAATGCCCGTAGCCAACTTTTTATTGTTTAGAAAATTAATCTCGTTATATTTCAGAGTACAAAGTTCTCAGTCTCACATATGTTCATGATCCAACAGACCTAACACCTCTTCTATAGCCTTCTTTGTTTATTTGGAATAAACTCCTGGATATGAGATCCCTCTACTTTCCTGCTTTTTCCTTTGTATAAAGCCTTTGCAACAACTGAATAAAAGAATGCATATTTATAAAGGAAGTGAAAGGTTATCACAAAACTATCACAACTAGTTGTGCACTAGTTGTGCATCCCTCTAACTCTACCACCCAGGACTTCATTCTTGTATCACAAAACTGGTTGTGCATCCACATGTTCTAAGAAGGTATATGCATACTCATCAATGCTCTCTACAAGGAGAGAATTATAAAGGAAAAGGCAGATGAGTACCTGATCGATCTCATATGCAGAAGCATGACCCAAGAATTCAAAGAAGACCTCACAAAGTAATTGGTCCATTTGCATCAATGATTCTACAGTGAGAACTTTTTAACCAACACTCCCCCCCCCCCTCCAAAAAAAAAAAAAAAAAACACAAAGGGTTTCTCTTAATAAAACCATTTGCAAAATTGCTAGAAAATATTGTTTTGTCATCTTTTCCAAGGGGTTGTAATTCTCAAAATCTAGAGGGTTAGGGTTCTCAATATTGAAACTTAAGATTTAGATGAATATACCAACTCCACATTGGAAAACACGGATTGTCAAGAGTAGAGATCAAACCAAACCTCTTATGTGTTGGTTGAATTTGGATGTTTAACAGCCATTCAATCAATTGAATCTTGAAAAACATTCCGTTATAAATTTAAAAAACATAGCCCTATACCGACTATGTTATCTATTTTTTATTTGACTCCAATAGATATACAATTTAAAGTTGTGCCTCTCGTTCATTCAAGTCTTTGTCTGTGAACACATGCCAAAGCTACCAAAGGAAAAACAAAAGGTGGTAGTAAAAAAAATGCTTTGGAAATTTTCCAAATGAACAATTTTGATGTAATGGTAGGCACCCTACATACATTTCATTAGAAAAGAACAAGAGCCCAAAGCATCAAATGATCATGTACTTAGGAATTCAAATTTTGACTTTCAACCCATTCTAGATTTTTTGAAATGTCAAAAAAAATCTAGATGTCAACTATTTCACTAGACCAATCATCTACCACCTGTATCTATCTTAAAATATTCATCACACCCAAGACAAGAGTACATGCAGCCCTGACCTAAAGCAGGTCACGTTGTGACAATAGAGACATTGGGTGTGCCCCATCATCAAAATTAAATTCCGGTAGAGTCCATAGATTTCAAGAAACACAAAACCCTTGAAAAAGGTATAAGCTTTTCCAAAAACACTGCCCATGGCTAATTGTTTATTATTTAAAAAATAATATCATTAGTCAACAGATAAAGGTTCTCATACAAGACATTGATGCATCACATCTATATATCTTGTATAGCCTTGTTTGACTATTTAGATTATACTCCTATATATGAGATCCCTTAGATACTTTCCTGCTACTTCCTTCATGATATTTAACCTATATTAATTCTATAAAGCCTTTGCGTAGTTAGTAGTTACCCCTCTCGCCTTCCATTCATCACATGATCACAATTTAGTTTTTAGAGGATAAGATGCCAGTAATCACTACACATGCTAGGGGTGGTGACCACATCTCCTTACAATATGTGCTGTCTGCATTGATCTATTAGTCACCCCATTATCACCTGCCTCTAGACCAATACTATCATTTGCTTCCAAGAAGAGGTGGCTGCAATTATAGAATTATAAGATAAGAAGGTATTCATACTCTTAAGCTCTCTCTATAGAGATGGAATTATAAAGGAAGTAGCAGAAGAGTACCTGACAGATCTCATATATAGAAATATGGCCAAGCAATAAAAAAGACCACATATAGGGTGTGTTTGTGCTTGATGGAAAGTGAAGGAAAGTAAAAAAAATTCCTTCATCATTCAAAAAGCTAGTGTTTGTATGAAACAAGGAAAAGAAAAAAAATTTCATCACTTTCCTTCTCCTATTTTGTCTTATTAGGAAAGATGAAAAAAAAAATTTCCTTCCCCATAGGGGAGAATTTGAGACAAAGTGATAGAAAATTATTTTACTACTTTCCAACACATGCACAAACACCATAACAATTAGTCAAAGGAAAAATATTTTATTTTCCACCACTTTTCCTTAGACCCAAATTCTCTCACTTTATTTCATTTTCCCTTCCAATTTGTGCACAAACACACTCAAAGTAACCGAACCCACTGCATCAATGATTCTTGCAAGAACATTTAAACAACAAAAAAAACAAGTTTCTCATACAAAACCATCCAACTTGTTGTCGAAATCTTTTCTGACGGATTGCATATTTCTTGAAATGGCTTTAACTTTTTGAGGGCTAGGTTTCCCAATAATGAAACTCTTGGCCCTTGTTCGAGTAGCGGAATAGATGGGGAATAGGGGGAATAGAGAGATAATATGCCCCAAAACATGTTTGTTTGCATATATAAGTGGATATAGCTATGCCATAATCGGTGGAAATAAGATGGTATTATACTTCTACCCCCCCTGGAATTGTGTTATTCCACCCAATTTATTCCATTAGTATAAGGGGGCTCATATGTCAAATCACATGTCATCACCTCTTATAAAATGACCCACATGTGTCAAATTATGTTTTTCACCTTTTATGATTCTATATCCACATTTTATTCACTTTTTCTTCACAACTTATTCATGGTCAAACCAAACAACAAAAACTTCCATGTTTCCCAACAATTCCCAACGAGAATAACTAAAAACACAATCATATAAAAATTGTTTATTCCTTATCTATACTAACATAGTTATCAATCCCATAATAGCTTATGTCACTAGACAAACGGGGGCTCAAAGTTACGATGAATATACCAACACATGGCATCCCTGGCTATACATTAGCTAAATGCACACTTCTCACATATCTGAATACCAGAAAAATGATTCCATCCCCGTCATGAGAAAATTATCAGTTATGGACCTTCATCTGAAACTAGCTAATATATTTTACAATGGCATGGTTAAATAATTCTACAAGTCCCATCCTATTTCACCAATCATGTCTTTATTTCTTGCTTATCTATGTCAATCCATTGTCACTTAAATGCAAAATATCCCAAGTGCCCAAGTTTCCAATATAATCCCCAAATCCCAAATCTCTGCCTTTAAGAAACATTGAAAAGGCAAATCTTGAGTTCCCATAAAGCATACTTTAATGTATAAATGGAATCCTTCTTTTCGATTGATTTGAATCCAAAAAAATGAATATAAATCATTAGTATGAGAATCCATCCCCCCACCAATTAAAAATCAAAACATCAAAATTAACCAAAAATACTCCACGTGCACAAGTTTCCAATATAATCCCCAGATCCCAAATATCAAACCTTATAAAAAATGAAAAGGCCGTCTTGAGTTCTTCTTAAGCATAGTTTCATGCACATATGAAATCCTTCTTTTAGATGTAAATGAATCTAGAAAAAAAAAGAAATATATAACATTGGCATAATAATTGTCTCCCCCTCATTCCCCCATCAATTAAAAATCAAAACATCAAAATCAAGCAAAAATATTCCAAGTGCACAAGTTTCCAATATAATCCCCAGATCCTAAATCTCAAACCTTCAACAAAAAAACACTGAAAAGGAAGATGAGGGCCTTCAAAGCATATTTTCATGTACAAATGAAATATGAATCTTTAGTATGTAATTCCCTCTCTCCTCCCACCAATTATTATAAATCCAAACATCAAAATCAACCAACCAGGACTATGCCTAATCCCAAATCCCAGAATATTTTCATGCACAAAGATAATATCATTCTTTGATTTGAAATCTATGAAAAAAATATAACCATTAGAAACATCAATTATAGATCAAACTTTTAAAATCAACAAAAACTAGATAATTTGGTAGAAACCCGGATGAAAGAAAAAAAATAAAGCAGGAATAGGAGATCTAGATAAAAAAAAAAAAAAGATGAGGGTTTTCCGTTTCGATACGCCGTGGATGCTCGATCCGGCGTCGATTCGCTCGATCCGGAGGGATCGCTCGTTCACGACCACCTCCTATTGAACCCCTTCCCCTGGCCGCCGTCGCACCTATTGATTCCTAACCCTAATTTATTATGCTCTCTCTCACTTGCTCTCTGCCTCTCTCCTTTGTACATATACTTTACTAAATTTTTTATTATATTTATTAAAAATATGTTTATTTAATTCAAAATGGAACAATGTGTATTTTTTATTAAAATATATATCTTATTAGATTATGTTTACTGTTTTTTAAAAATAAAACATGTGTAGAGTATACATAATGATAAAGTGATTTTGTGTTTAAATGTAATAATAAAATTTTGTTGTTTGGATAAAACGTGAATAAGATTTATAAAAAATAAAAAATGATGATAATTGATTTAATATGTAATTTGAAATAATTTTAATTTCAATGGTTGGTTGGAATTCATATACTACTTTATATTAATTTATTTCGACATAGTTTATCCCTGGGTATTCAAGACTCTCAAATAACCAAAATCTATCATTTTCATTTATTCCAAGATACTCCAATCCTTATTCCACATCCAAACGGGAGCTAAAATATATTGAGTCAAAACACCAATTAAAGTAATAGAAAACGAAGATGTTAAAAGACATTTACATCCTTCTAAACATAAGTAATCTCATATAACTCCATGTCATGGTTTGGAGAAATTAAATTTTCTTCCAACTTCACATAATATTTTTAAAATATTTTATCAACAAGTAATTGTGTATACATTATAATCCAACTCACGACCCTGTTATCGTGCCTTGACGCGTTCAGTCTGCGGGCTGAAGAAGCGGACACTTTTCGTTAGAGGCCGAGGGCATTAGGAGTCTACTCTGTCAAGAGCGCATATACATGGTGGAGGTCAGAGCGAACAGGGGGCGCACACACGTCTGACAAGTTTCTACAAATGTGGAGGCCAAAGATTCCCGTGAAGGTCAAGATGTTTCTGTGGTTCCTACATCTAGAGCGGTTGATAACAAAGGTGTACAGATCCCGCTGGGCTCCCTCGGATGCTAGCGACTGTGCGCTATGCATGGCAGCCCCGGAAACCGTTACCCATCTATTCTGCGCTTGCCAGGTTGGGCGGGAGTTTTGGGCTCAGGTGGGTAGGACGACTGGCTTGCGAACCTCATTCCAAACACTGGATGAGTTGTGGGAAGTAGGGAAGGCGTTGAAGAGAGCTGATGATAACAGCTTGGCCGCGGTGATATCGTAATCCATTGTCCCGGCGGGAGCGTGGGCGATTTGGAGGAAGCAGAATGACACCGTTTTCAACGGGGCGGGAGTGTACCAAGAGAACATCTGGGAGATGTTTAGCGGGTGTATACGGGATTGGGGCCTGTATATTGCCAAGGCAAACGAGGTTCACTTCCGGGAGGGAGCGCTACAGATCGTGGGGTGAGCGAGGAGGCACATGCTCAGGCGTTGCGGTTCGATATCTCTTCTAACCATTTCAGCGCATTTTTCTGTGCTTTGATTTATGTCATCTATTCTCCCCCAATTCAGATTTTGTAATTCGAATTCAACAATGAAATCGGGTAGCAAAGCTCTACCTTTTTCAAAAAAAAAAAGAAAAAAAAAACAAATTAAATTATTCTGGTAAGACTTTTATATTTTTTTTAATTATAATATAATTTAATTAGGTTAAATCGGATATTCACTTTGACAAATATTAGCGAGAAAGAAAGTAGTTGTCTTTAATTCAACTATTCAAAGGAATAGGTGAATAGCTTTGTATAAAATAAAACAAAAAAACAAAAATGAGCGAGATCCTGAGAACCCCGCCGATCAGACGGTTCAGATTCGTCACGGCGGATGGTGTAGTCGGAGGTCAGACGGCTCCCGCTCGTCCTGCTCTTGGGCCAGTTCCTCTCTCTCAAGCTTCGCTTCCTCTCTCTTGGCCAATCTAGGTACAAAAGACCCAAACCGTCTCTCTCTCTCTCTCTCTCTCTCTCTCTAATGCATTGTTTGGGTTAGGCATCGATACGCCACACACTTTTGGTTAAAAGTTTAATTATTCAGTTTAAATCACATCTCACTAACAATCATGCCTCTTCAATAATTTACGTATTTAATGAACTAAATATGTATTAGATGCTTAATGTGTATATGACTTGCAACAAAAAAGGGAAAAAATGCTCAATTATTGATGATTTCACCTATTAAAATATGTAACAAGAACACATAGGACTGTTAGTTTTTTATGTTCATGACTTGCGTGTCATAATAATTGTTGTCTTGTAAAAAGTTTCTGAACCTTTTTTTAATATTTTCTTGAACTTAACCTGAATTATGCCAAATTGCAGGTTCGTATATAATTCTGAACTATTAACAATGACAAGAAGCATTGTGTTAAGTTTGGACTAGATGATTGTAACAGCTTTATGTTGATTAATTTTGATTATAGTCGGGTTCTTGTTTGGCTGTTCTATTGATGTATTGGCAATAGAAGGTCATCTGAAATGAAGTTCTCAAATGACCTCTTCTACTGCATGATAGGAATAAGTAATAGAAACACGTACCGCGGTGGAAGCGTCGATCACGAATCAGAGTTAGATTCACGTTCAAGTTAATCACGAAAATAGGATGGATATGAATGAATATCCCATTTGATTAGTCTCCCATAAATAAGAGACTAACAATCATATTTACCCTTCAAGATCTTAGACTAAAGATGAAAAACCTTTTCTAATATACTCAAAATGGAAATGGGTTTAATGGAGTAAGAGAACCTCTCTTTCTCACATGCAATTGTTCGGGCAAAAAAAAAAAAGGATGAATTAATTCATTCGTCTAAGTCGATCGTCCATGCATGGGTTTCTATATCATGTCATGTCGGTTAATATCAATTAAATATATGATATAACAAAGTCGGTTAATGAATTTGATTGGCTGAATTGGTGGCTGACTATTCTTCCTACACAAGCATGCACAAGGCGGTGGAAGTGGTAATTATCCATTATGGGTAAATGCCAAAATGCCCCGTGGTGAAACCAATACTATCAGGGCGGGCTAAATTCAATTTTTTTTTTTTTTTTTTTTAACACTGAAGTTATAAGAGTATCTCCAATAACATTTTATATCTCTAAATTTGAAGGGTGGTGTGCTCCAACCACACTCCATATCCACCTCCAAATTTAGAGATTTAGATTTGACCCTTCAAATCTGGAGCCACCTCCATATTTGACGGCTACCTCCAAATCACTTTTTTTTACTTTTTAGTTTATACACTAATTAATTCAACATAATGTATATTTAGATCCGTTATACACTAAGTAATATAGTTGTAAAGATCTCATTGAGACCTTCAAAATGAGACTAATATTAAATTATTTTAAAATTGATTTTAAATAAATCCGTTTAATTGTTTAAGAATTATTTTATTTATTTAATTAAAAAATTATTAATTTAAAAATAATTTCAGAACCATTTAATATTAGGCTCATTTTGAAGGTCTTAATGAGATCTTTTCAATGGTATAATTTTTATATAAATAGATTAATGATAATAATATTTATTAATAAGTTTTTATATAACATTATATAATTTTAAAAATGATAAAAAAAAAATGAAGGATGATAGTTGGAATACAACACCTTCTAAAAATGAATTTCCTCCGTGGCTTGAATTAGAGATGCTTTAAGGCATACCATTTCTCGTGATCAAGAGTGTGACACTATTGGATTGCTGGACCATTGTTTGGGTCATAATTTTAACTTGAATTTTTTTGCGAACCAAGTACTCCCTGTGGCAGATTTTGGCTGCTGTAATTTGTGTGGTAGGCCTTGGTTTAGTTCTCCTTTCAGATGCAGGTGGTAGGTGGTGGAGGTAATTTTTTCTTAAAAGAAACTCTTTTCCTTCTTGTGTTAAGAGTACCGAGGAGTTTGTGTTTATTTCTAAGCACACATTTGTTAAATTCTTGAAAAACTGTTTTTTATTATTAAAAGTTACTCTTCATTTTTGTAAAAAACTAGGATTTCTAGGGGCATTTAAAAATAAATTTAGGTTAAATATGATTCCCGTAAAAATAGAATTTTTAAAAGCTCTCCAAACCTATTTCCAAACATGTTAGAGAAAGATAACGTTTAAAAACACGTTTTAATTGAATTTGCTTTAGCAGTAATCAACGTAACCCAAACTTGTTTTCCCAACACACCAAATAGTTGTAGTTTTCATTAAAAAGTTAAAACATAATTTATCTAGTAAAAAAAAGAAGCTTTTCCAGAATCAAAACAAACTATGCTTCCGGTGATCTAATTTCAAAAGCAGTTTTAAATTAAAAGCTGTATTTAAAACACTAACTAATAATAGTTGTTCATCTGGTGTGTTGTGAACTAAAATCCTAGTTGGCAAGAATCTTGTTTCGGGCGATGCACTCGTCATTACAAGAACATTGTTTTATGCATTCAGCAATGTTGGAGAGGTAATAGTTTTTTGTCATCTAAGAGTTGTAAATCAGATCAGTTGTTCATGGGAGGATATTGTTAGAATATGAAAAGAATGAATCAATTGTATTATTAGGGTTTGTAGCCAATACTTATAGTACAAAAGGGAAACAAGGAAAAGACTAATCTACCCTTAACCCTAGCATATATATACATTTAACACCCCCCCTCAAACTCATGGTGGATCATACACCGAGAGTTTGCTCAACAAGAAATCATGCCGCTGAAGTGTATGAGACTTTGTGAAAAAGTCTGATAACTGAAGAGAAGAAGAAATATATGGGAGTGATATAGTGCCCGCAATAAAATGATGACGGACGAAGTGACAATCGATCTCGATGTGCTTCGTACGTTCATGAAATACTGGATTGCTAGCAATCTGAATGGCGCTCTTGTTGTCACAAAATAGGGGAGTAGACGCAGGTAGAATGACGCCCATGTCAGAAATAAGGCGTCGAAGCCAAACAACCTCAGCAGTAGCAGATGCCATAGCACGATATTCGGCCTCAGCACTCGAACGAGAAACAATGTCTTGTTTCTTGGCCTTCCAAGATATAAGAGAGTCCCCAAGAAAAACACATATACCAGTTGTGGATTTTCGATCTGTGACATCTCCTGCCCAATCAGCATCAGTATAAGCGCGAAGTTCAAGAGTAGAAGAAGATGGTAACAGCAGAGTACGAGATATAGTGCCACGTAGATAGCGTATGATCCGAAGAACTGCAGCATAATGAACAGTACGAGGGGCAGCGACAAACTGACTGACAATATGCACAGCATAGGCAATGTCAGGACGAGTGACAGTGAGATAGACGAGGCTCCCAACAAGCTGTCTATAACGAGTAACATCAGAGAGTGGTTCGCCATCGTCAGGCCGGAGCTTAGCATGAAGCTCAATAGGAGTGGGAGAAATGCGATCATCAGTCAGACAGGCACGGTCGATCAAGTCCGCAGTATACTTGCGTTGGGAGAGAAGATAACCACGCGGAGCAGAAGCAACTTCCAAGCCTAGAAAATAGCGAAGTTTGCCAAGATCTTTCATCTCAAATTGACGCTGAAGATGTTGCTTGACCGACTGTATATGAGACGAATCATCGCCGGTGATGATCATGTCATCAACATAAAGCAGCAGGATAGTACGATGAGGACCAGAGGTGTGAACAAATAAAGCTGGATCAGAGGAACTCGGAACAAACCCAGCAGCACAGATAGCATCAGTGAATCGAGCGAACCAAGCACGAGGAGCCTGCTTGAGACCATAGAGAGCGCGGTGAAGATGGCATACGTGACCAGATGAATGAGGAAGACCTGGAGGAGGAGTCATGTAAACCTCCTCTGATAAATCACCATGAAGAAAAGCATTCTTGACATCAAGCTGATAAATGGGCCATTGACGAACAGAAGCAACAGAAATCAAAGTACGAACAGTCGTCATCTTTGCTACAGGAGCAAATGTCTCATCATAATCAATACCATGCTGCTGAGTGAAACCACGGGCAACCAACCGAGCCTTGTGACGCTCAATCAAACCATCAGAGTTGGTCTTGATCTTATAAACCCACTTACAGCTGATAGGAGTCTTCCCTGGAGGGAGTGGTACAATTTTCCATGTATTAGTGCGTTGTAATGCACTAAGCTCCTCTGCCATAGCAACTTCCCATTCTGGAATGCCGACAGCCTCACGATATGATTGGGGCTCCCAGTGAGTGGAAACAGCTGAAAGAAAACACTGAAAACTACGAGAAAAAGAATCAGAGGCAACCAAGCTAAGTCGTTGAGGAGGTCGACGAGCGCGAGGCGGATTGCGACGAGGAGCACCTGGTGCGGGATCGACTACCGGTGTGGGGTCGACTGCTGGTGTATGGTCGACTGCGGATGCGGGGCCGACTGCCGGGGCATGGTCGACTACTGGTTGAACAACATCAGGCGCAGGAGCAACAACAAGGGGATCCGGGATGTTGTCCGGGACCGAATCCGGGACAGAATCCCAGGAAATCCGGGCTGATCAATGCGGATCCGCGCGGATCACGCGATTCCGAGATGACGCGCAGGCAGACGCGGACGGGGCGCGTGTGTGCGGGCACGGCGCGGACGGGGCGCGAGCACGGCGCGGACGGGGCGCGGGCACGGCGCGGACGAGGCGCGGGCAGCGCTGGACGGCGCGGCAGGGTGGTGCAGCAGTGCGAGGCGGTGCGGCAGGGTGGCACAGCCGCGGCTGGGCTGCCCGAGGCGGCGCGAGAGGGCGGCGCAGCGGCTGGGAGGGGCGGTGCAGCGGCGGCGCGAGGAAGCGCAGCGACGGCACGGGGGCGGCGCAGCGGCGGCTCGGGGCGGCGCGGGGCGGCCCTTTTTTTTTTTTTTTTTAAAAGAAACGCAGTGGCGGCGCTGGGCGGTGCAGCGGCGACACGCGGCGGCGCGGGGCGGTGCAGCGGCGGCACGACGGCGGCGCGGCGGTGGCGCGGGGCGGTGCAGCGGCGGCACGACGGCTGTGCAGCGGTGGTGCGGGGCGGTGCAGCGGCGGCACTGTGGCGCAACGGCGGCGCGGGGTGACGGGACGTCGACGATCAAAGAAAAAAATTGGATTCAAGCTCTGATACCATGTTAGAATATGAAAAGAATGAATCAATTGTATTATTAAGGTTTGTAGCCAATACTTATAGTACAAAAGGGAAACAAGGAAAAGACTAATCTACCCTTAACCCTAGCATATATATACATTTAACAGCTATCATTCGAAATTTGATGTACAATTGTCTTAATTGATATTAAATAATATCAAATCCTAATTTGACGTAGGAACGTTGCGTGAAAAAGAAAGATCCAGTGGAGGTTCTTGCCATGCTTGGGAGTCTTTGGAGTTTTTATCATCATATGTAACCCTGTCAACTGGTCGGGTCCAGACCCGAACCTGATCTGACCCAGACCTGAACTCGATCCAATCCAGACCCGATTACATGTATAATATACTCGACCTAATTTGGACCCGACCCGAGTTGGACCCGACCTGGTGGATCCGAACATACAAACGGGTCAAGTCCAGATCTACCACGCCCCGAGTCGTTGGACCCGAGACCCGATTGTTTTATTAATATATACTTATATATTACAAGACTATTAGTATTAGTTGACCCATAATTTTATTTTTTACTTAACTTATTTTTGTATTCATAAGTTCATAAATCATAATCATAACAAGCCCATAAATCATAAATCATAATCATAATCATAACATTTTTTTTATTGTGTTGATGTTGCAACTTGCAAGAACTTGATTGTTTAATATATAGTAAACTTAGTAATGTATTACCGTTGGTTTATTTTGAACAATTAACTTATTAGTTTTTGAATTTGTATAATTAATTAGTTTGTTGCATGATTTATGTTTATTGTTTAGGTTAATATATTAAAGTTTATTGTTTTGAATGTTGCTTAGGTTAATATATTGCTTATGTTAGTGATTATTGTTTTGAATGTTGTTTAGTAATTCATTTACTTCTTTTGAATTGTATAAAATTATGTTTAGCATAGTCTCATTAATAATAATGCTTTATTACAAAAAATTTCAAATAGAATGATAAGACAAATAAATTCATGAGCTCTCCTCCTTTTTTTTTTTTACCAACCATCCGGGTCGGGTCCGACCCAGATCCAACGGGATCCGGGTCCACATTTCCCCGGACCCGCCAGGTCCTATATTGGACCCGGACCCATCAGGTCCTGCCACGGGTCGGGTCCGGATCCAACCCGACCCGGCCCGGACCTAACCCGTTACAGGCCTAATCATATGTGAGATGTATCCTTTATGTTTCAGTGAGAACTATCGTTCAGTAATCATAATAAAACAATCAACACATGACTTGTATATATTCGAGATTGTTTTATAGATCATTATTTGAGAGGAAGAGTCTTGAAGCAGTCAAGTGGTCTTCAACAGTTGTAAGTAGTTATATTGCTGCATGTTTCTGCTTCAGTTAAGCTTCTCCATGGGAACTGGTCCTTTTGTAGGATTAATTTTCCTGAAGATAAAAATATTAAATAGAGATGTTGTAGCGTGTAACAATTCTAGGCAGTATAAAGATTCAAGAAGTTTGTCTTAGCAAAGCCAACAATCTTGGTAGAATGGAAAAGGTACCCCCTCTTTAGTGATGGAACTTGGATTCGAATCTTCCCGTCTTTTGATAGGAAAAAATTTGATCAAAGAAAAAAAACCACCGGTCAAATGAAAAAACTATGATAGTGGTATTGCATGCGTGCAAGTTGTAATATGAATTGAATAATGTTAACGAATAATGTAGCGTTAGAAATGCGTATTGAATGTTAGAAGTGAGCGAAACTTTATCCTTGGTAATTAGGACCGATGCTAGCAATGAGGAAACCACAGTGAATAGACTAAAATATTTAAGACAGATTGATTGAGCAAAATAAATAAATTTTATTCAAAAATGATCAACAAATGCTATTCCATGTGTCAAGTCATGGCACTTGAATTTTGTTGATGTATCTATTTTTCTTGAACAAGACCTGTATTTCCAATCTGAAACAGGTGTTCTCTCTTCACTTTTCAGATATTGCTATTTTTTGGATTTGCAACTGCAAGTTTTCTGTTCTATACCATCGCTCCTTTGGTTTTGAAGGTCAGAATTCCTACTTCACACAGACTTTAATCAATCAGTATTTATTCACAATAATATGGTGGTCAAGAAAACTTAAAACTTCACATTCTCAAAGGGCTATTATGATATGACCCTAATTTCCTCGTAATTAATGATGGTTACCAGGATTTCCAAGGTGTCCCCCCCCCCTATGATATGACCCTAATTTCCTCGTAATTAATGATGGTTACCAGGATTTCCAAGGTGTCCCCCCCCCCCTCCTCCCCCTAAAGTGAGAGCTTCTAGAGTTACTTTTTTTTTTACCAATGCAGATGAGTGGTGCAACCATCTTTAATCTCTCTCTCCTCACATCGGATATGTGGGAGATCATCATTTGCGTATTCTTTTACAAACAGAAGGTTTGTTTCCAGCATCACTTGTTCACTTCTGAAATGGTTTTGTTGTTTTTTGGAATTCTACATTTTTGTTTTTCCTTCTAATTTTTGCAGGTAGATTGGTTATACTATCTCTCTTTTGGTGTCGTGACCATCGGAATGGTAATCTACTCATTGAAGTATGTCCCTTGACTTTGTTTTGTCTTCTCCAATTCTTGATGTGGATGATACATAATGGAAATATGATTCTTCCCTTCTGCATTCATTCAAATACATTTGATCAATCTGATATACAAATTGTGACTACATAATTTTGGTGATGGAGCACAAAAAAGAATGGTAGTGTAAGAGAATATCACATCTTTCTAGATAACACTAATCATAAAGAAGAAAGTCAAAATTGAATTTTTATTATTAATTTGACATGATAGTAAGAATGAACTCTTAATGACATAATTATAAAAAATTATTAAAAATAATAAAATAATGATTCTAAAAGTCTGGAATTCACGTACCAATAAAAATAGACTATAAATATGATTCATTAATTCGAAGTGGTCAAAAAGACTTTGAGATTTGAAGACCGAATTGTAGAAATTTTTGTAAAGGAGTTAATCAAAATGTGCCTCTGGCACCTTGCCCATTACGACATGCTCGTCGCCTGTATCAAAGTTAAAGCCCTTTGGAACTTTTGTCGGGCCTTTAGAGCCCCTTTTTCTTTGATTTTCTAGCTTTGACAACTCCTGTGGCTCTCCAACTTATACTACATGACAAGAATTTTATGATTCATGCGATTTTATATGTCATGCATGTGTTGCTCATCAAAACTTATGCCTTCATATTAACTAATTCAGCTTTAAAATGATTTTTTCTGCGACAGTGAAACAAATTCAGATCTTGCAAGAGTTGTTGAGGTTGGAAATATGAGCATCCGATACGAGCCGATCAACAAAGACAATTCACCTGTTGGAGCTGAAGTTTTCTCAACTGAAAGTGTTTTTACAAGACCATCATGAGCAGAGGAGATGGTTCTGTAGGTACACCAAAGCTGGCCATTTAGGAGTCACTTCAAAAACTTTAGATGAAATTTGGATAGGATCTCTTGCATATCACTTCCCCACTATTCTTCAGCTACTTTAGATATTATTCTACTACTTATGGGAATGGAATAAACAAATCAACTCATGCTAGAGGCATAAAGAAATTCCCTCAAGTGTGACTGACTGAAATGATATTCTGATAAACAGTGACATCCATAATGTGATATTGTACCCAAGTTCGGATTGTGTAAATTTGTGTGCTTAAGCTGCAATTGGAAACGAGTTTGAAAAAGAGCTTTAGTTTCTTAGGAAGAATCTTTTGCTAGATTTATGAAAAGTTTTTTTTTTACATAAAATAAAAGTTACCTTTTGCTTTCTTCAAAAGCTAGAACATCTAGTAGTGTTTGACTGAATCAAGAGATGTTGGATCTAAAATAGGAGATGAATAGTAGAAAATAAGAGAAATCCAAACACTCTACATAGCTGAGGGCTCTCATCTTAATAAAAGGTTTAAAGTCAACAAAATAATTTTTATGAAAAAACAGATTGAAAATATTTTTTTTTTAAATTGAAAAATATTAATCAACTAAAAGCATAAGTTTTTTTTTTTTTCTGATTATTTAAAAATCGGTTCTTAAATGATTTGAAAATAAAAAATCTCAAAGTAGATGCAACGACTAGAAGGGTATGCAATGTATATAACATTCAGGTGAAAAACAAACTTGATAAATTCACTGTCTAAATACCTATCACACAAATTTGTTGCCTTTTAACCCATTGTTTCTATAACACCACACAGGGGGGGGGGGGGGGGGGGGGGGGTACCCCCCTTTCCCCCTCCTCAGCCTCTCCTTTTCTTTCTCATCCTCCCTTGTTGGGGGCTTTTATTAAAGCCACCATACGAGTCATTTACCCCACCCCTTTTATTAAATAAAAAACTGATTTCATTTCACTCTGAGGGATATGGAGCCCGTCCACTTCCCAACCACACATCCCACGTGAATTTATATCCCACCCAAAATTAAACCTGCAAATCCCAATCGAGCGCCGCCTCCCTACGGTGCAGAGTAGCACGGCGGGGCACGCCTTAGCGCAGCCAATCTTCCCCACGAGTGCCATGTACTCGACGAGGAAGGAGTCCATGCCGGTGTCCCTCACCAACTTGATGATGACAGAAGGTCTGGTTTATCATGGGGTGGTAAACCCTTTTTAGGTCTAGTGGTCTATCATAGGGTGATGGACGAACAAGTTGGATAGAAACATTCTCATTTCCAAAACATGCATATTAACTCAAATGTACACTTTTTAGGCTGGTTTGACAAGGGATTAAAATTTTTAAGATAAATTGTCCTAATTTTAAGAGATAAAAGTCTATCAATTTTGTCATTATTCACATTTCTCAAAATTAGAAAAAAAACATAGAGATAAATGATATTTCAGCCTTTAAATAGAACAAAAAAATTTAAATTTCATTTTAAGATCGAGACAATTGTCTGTATTTTATTCCGATTATTTTTTATATCAAATATGATAAGTTATCTTTATGGTAAGTGAGCCCTACAAGGTTAAAACCGTTAAGAAAACTGCCACCTTATTCCCCACGTGGGGTACACCAAATCGATGGCCATGATCTCCTCATTGCCAAAAATTACTAAACCATCCCTACCTACGACCGTTGGGAGGCTCTCACCCGTCACTCTCTCTGGTCATGAAGAACGGTGGCTGAGAATAAAAAAAAAAAAAACTCTGAAAAAACAAGTATGAACAAAGGAGGTGATCTTTCCGAGATCCTGAGAACCTACTCAGGTCGGACGGTTCAGATTCGTCGCAGAGGATGGAGAGGTCGGAGATCAGACGGCTCCTGCTCGTCCTGTTCTTGGGCCAGTTCGTCTCTCTCACGCTCGCCGTCGCCAGCTTCACTTCCTCTCTCTTGGCCAGTCTAGGTATAAAAAACCCAAACTCTCTCTCTATCTCTGTTTCTCTCTAATGCATTGTTTGGGTTAGGCGTCGATGCGCCATTGTCGCAGTCGTTCCTCTGCTACGCCTCATTGGGTCTGGTCTACGGAGGGTTCCTCTTGTTCCGTCGGCGAAAGCTTCTTGTGAGTTCTCTCATTTTCTCAATTGGGTCAAATAAAAATCCAAACTTTGGAGTGGGTTCTCTTGATTTGATGTCTTGTGTGTCTTATTGGGTTAATTGGGTCAATAAAAATTGAAACTTTGGCTTGAAATCTCTTAATTTGGGTTCCCATTGACCCAATTGAATGTCTCTGCAGGTGCCTTGGTATTGGTATGTCATTTTGGCGTTCATTGATGTTCAAGGGAACTATCTTGGTATGCAAATTCATATTGGATTTCTGTGGAACTTGAGATTATTGGGAGTACAATAAGGATTGTGTTGTTTTTGGACTAGATTTTGTAATTGTTGGAAAGTAGATTTAGGAATCACACTAGGAAGAAGAAAAAAGAAAATACAAATACACAAACCACACGGGACGAGATTTATGTTTTTTGATATAAGATTGCCTACATCCACAGAGAGAAAATAGATATTTTTCTTTTTTATTTTCTGTCTTACAGACTCTGTTGAGGGCTCTCTCAATAGTATGATAAACCCTTACTATGAGCATATGGATTACCATAATTCCCTAACATAACACAAAAATTTAGATGCACACAAGAAAATTCAAGTAGGGGTGTGCAACCTTCCTCTGTGTGCAGTTCTTCCTTGATGTCTAGTCATCCGAATGCAAGACATCAACCCAACAGTAATATCTTTCGTTTTTTTGAATTGCAATCATGTTCTTGTTTGGCTGTTTTATTCAATATTTTGGCAATAGAAGGCCATCTAATGAAGTTCTCATATGATCTCTCTCAAATGCAGTTATAAAGGCATACCAGTTCTCGTCGATCACGAGTGTGACACTACTGGATTGCTGGACCATTGTTTGGGTCATAATTTTAACTCGGATTTTTTTGCGAACCAAGTATTCCCTGTGGCAGATTCTGGCTGCTGTGACTTGTGTTTTAGGCCTTGGTTTAGTGCTCCTTTCAGATGCATGGGCAGATGTTGGAGGTAACTTTTTTAAAGAGTCCTTTTTTCCATCATTAAAAAGATTATTATTGTCCATACTAAAGTCCTCGGGAATCTGTATTTGTTTGGTTGGAAATTTGGTTTCGTTGACTGCTTTTACCGGAATCAACTTTACCCAAATATGTTTCAAATGCTAAATTGTGTTCGGAAACGAGTTTGAAAAAATGCTTTTCAAGCAGCTTTTGAAAATAACATTCCAAAAGGCATACTTTTATTAGATCCCTGATAAATTGTTTTTTATAACTAAAATTTGTTTTTCGTATTCGTCAAAATTTAGAATAGTTGGGAGTGTTTGGAAACAAGTTTGGGTTAAATATGATTCCAGCAAATGGTTTCCAAATGCTTTTAAACCTGGTTTCCAAACTCACAGTTTTTTAAGAAAGTTAAAACATAAATTTTAGTTATAAACAACAAAAAAAAGAAACTTTTAAGGCATTTAAACAAATATATGCTTCCTGAGAGTCTAATTTCAAAAGCACTTATAAATGAAGACTGCTTTCAAATGGGTTCCAAACGCTACCTAATTCTAATACTAGTTGTTCATCTAGGGTTTTGCATACTAAAATCTCAGTTGTGAAATATAGGTGGGAAGAGTCCTCTTCTGGGCGATGCACTTGTCATTGCGGGCACACTGTTCTACGCATTCAGCAATGTTGGAGAGGTAACAGTTTTGATCTTCAAATCAGATCAGTATTTCATGTTACAATAACTTTCAAAATTTGATGTGCAGAGATTCTTAAATGATATCAAATTCTTAATTTGATTTAGGAATTCTGTGTGAAAAAGAAGGATCTCATGGAGGTTCTTGCGATGCTTGGAGTTTTTGGAGCTGTAGTCAGCATATGTGAGATGTATCCTTTGTGTTTCAGTGAGAATTAATTGTAGCAGTCAAAATAAAATTTAAAAATTCAAAACATTACATGATAAGTTTGAGATTGTTCTCATCCGTAACACATTATAGAGCGATATTTGAAGGTAAGAGTCTTGAAGCAGTCAAGTGGTCTTCAACAATTGTAAGTAATTATGTTTGCCACATGTTTATGCTTCAGTTAAAGCTCCAACATCTTCTTCTCCATGTGAACTGATCCTTTGGTGGGATTTTTTTTCTTGAAAAAAAAAAGGATTACATAGGAGATGTTGGTGTGTGTAACAATTCTAGGCAGTGCACATATTCAAGAAGTTTATATTAGTAAAGCCACATAAGTCAAATGAAAAAACTATGATGGCGGTATTGCATGCATGCAAGTTATAATATGTAACAAATAAAAAAAGGAGCAGAGTTAGAAAGCATATCAAAGGGTGGAAGTGAGCGAAATTTTGTCCTTAGTAAATAGGGCCCCCTCACGTTGAAGAGAAAGATCGCCAAATTGTTTTAAAAATGGAAACTAAGAAATAGATAACAATTATCCTAACAAAAATAGGTAACTATGGAGCACAAATTTTAGTAGTAAGGGCATCATATTCAAGTGGATTTCTATCAGGATCTCTATCAGTGTTTACTCTGGGAGCAAGAGACAAAAGAATCACGGTGATTGCCGTTAGATCCTTTCAAACGCCCTGGATGAATTAAGCAAAACCAATAGTTTCTTTCAAAATGATCAACAGATGATATTCCATTTGTCAAGTCATGGTACTTGAATTTTGTTTGATGTTTCTTGAACAAAATCTGAAACAGGTGTTCTCTCTTCACTTTTCAGATATTGCTCTTTGTTGCTTTTGCAACTGCAAGTTTTCTGTTCTATACCATTGTTCCTTTGGTTTTGAAGGTCAGAATTCCCACTTCATACAGCCTTTTAAATCAAATTTTATTCATATTTATGCAGTGGTCAAGAAAACTTCAATTACTTAGCATTCTCAAAGCGCAGTTGTGATAGTAATTAATGATGTTACCAGAATTTCCAATGTGTATTTTTCCACAAAGTGAGAGCTCTTTTTTTTTTTTGTTGCAATGTAGATGAGTGGAGCAACTATCTTTAATCTCTCCCTCCTCACGTCGGATATGTGGGCGATCATCATTCGCGTATTCTTTTACAAACAGAAGGTTTGCTTTTTTGTCAGAATCAATTTCAGTTCTGGAATATCTTTGCTGTTTTGTGGAGTTCAACAGTTTTTCTTTCCTTTTCCTTCCAAATTTTTGCAGGTAGATTGGTTATACTATCTTTCTTTCGGTGTTGTGACCATTGGAATTATCATTTACTCATTGAAGTATGTCCCCTGACTTTATTCTGTCTTCTCTAATTATTCATTTCGATGATACAGAATGGAAATACGATTCTTCCCTCCGATATTCATTCAAATATATTTGATCAAACTGATATACAAATTGTGACTACATATTTTTGGTGATTTAGCACATCATGTTGGAAGAGAAACACATTGACTCCGCAAGGAAGAAAGCTAGGAATTGATTTTTTTTTAATAATTCAAAAAAAGACTTCTTTGTAGACCTTGAATAGTTAGAAGAGGCTTTTAATGACGTAATTACATAAATTTATTAAAAAATAATAAAATTATGATTCCAAGTGTCTGAAATTCACCTACTAATAATAACTAGACTAATATGACTCTAATGACAAAATCCACTAAAATAGTAAATTACTATAAATTGTGAATCTTCAGGAAGACTAAAGATAAGACCGAATTAAAGAATTTTTTGTAAATGGAGTTGATCGCGATGTGCGATATGCTCGTCGAGCTGCCCAACTTGATATATAGTATAAGCCATTTTGACATCTTGATCAAAGGTTTTCTTGGCCCTTTAGGCTTTAGCCCCCCTTTTTTAGATTCTCTCGCTCCAGCAACTCCTACTGCTCCTCTACAACCCATGCTACAGCACACAAGAAATTTGGAAATCATGCAATTTTGTATGCCATGTCTACATTGATTATCAAAACTTATGCCTTCATGTTAACTAACTTTGGGTTATAAATGTTTTCTATCTGCGACAGTGAGACGAATTCAGAACCTGCGAGAGCTGTTGAGGATGGAAATATGAGCATTCGATACGAGCCTCTCAATCAAGAAAACCTAGCTGTTGGAGCTGAAATTTTAGCCAACTGAAAGTGGTTTCACAAAAAATATTATGAGCAGAGGAGGAGACGCTTCTGTAGGTATCACTTGAGAGAAATTTTAGATGAAATTCTGATAGGATCTCATGTATAACTTCCCCACTATTCTTTAGCTACTTTAGATATTATTATATTACTTATGGGGAATGGAATAAACAGATGCAATGCACTCAAGTCAAGAGGCATAAAGAAATTCCCCTCAAGTGAGACTGAACTGATATTCTTATAAATAGTGACATCCATGTTGTAATCAAGTTATGCTTCGTTGCATTTGGAAACGTGTTCGGCTTTTTTTTTACTTTATAAAAGGAAAAAAGCTGTTTGAATTATTAGAACCAGGTAAAATTAGTATACTAGAGTATGAGAATAATGTGATATATGTTAATATTTCGTGTCCTATTGGAATTGGGTTATCACCCAATTTATGTCATGTAATTATATTTTTAGCTCTAGTTATCTTATTGGCACACAAAAATCTTTTGCAGGTCCTGTATACAAGTGAGATTGGATTTTGATATGTATTCAGCTCATTGATGAACTTCAATCACTACCCTATACTCATAAAGAAAAGAATGTGAAGTTGGAGGTGATTTTATGGATTACTATTCCCAACATTATTTTTTGTTTTATTAGTGGAGACTATTCAGCCATGTTTCTTCAGCGAATAACAAAACCATTATCGTAAAATGATGTATTGTCAATACAAGTGAAGAAGTGGCTTTTTTTTTATAGTTATTGCATCCAATTTGTATTTTTTTATTTTTCATCCATCAATGTTGAAGATATCAGCGGAACATGATACAAATTATCTAATAAAGTGGCAATTTAGTTCACCAAAAAAACACAATATTTGTGGCGGTTTTGGTCCGTCGCAAATAACCATTTGGTTAATTTGGAAAAGCCTTTTTGCGGCGGTTCATATCCGTTGCAACAGTTTTTATTTTTTGCAGTAAGTATATTCTGTCGCAATTTTTTTTTATCTGTGGTAGTAAAAAAAACCGTTACACAAACACTGTACGGGGACTCTTATATTGTCACTTATGTTTTACGGCGCACAGCTGTTGCGTCCTTGTCCAAATCGGTTGCAAATACTTTTTACAATAAGTGTAAACCATCACAAATACTCGATTTTCTTGTAGTGTCTTATAAATGATGAGATTCTCATGTAAAATCATTTTTTCACGTTTTATAGATCACTGTTTAAATCTCATTCACTTTATATCGATAAATTATTCATGATTAATTAAATAAAAAAATCATTAATACATTTTTCAATAAAGAATATCTAAAATTACATTCAATCAGTTATCAGAAAATGTTTTATTCTTTTAATATAATTATTATTTGTTTCGATATAATCATCTATCTTAAATAATCTAATTCCTCAATCTAAATGAAGGTAAAGGTCTAATATTATATCGGATATTAATTTTGTCTAAGGTGGATCTAAAGGCTCAACATCAGATTAGATAGTTTTTTAATTCCAAATAAATAATACTGTTCATAAAACGGTGGACACAAAATAAATGTTAGGATAACTATTCCTCTACATATTGCCCCCATTATCCTCGAAAACTATTCCTCTAAATATAGAATTAGAATAAACAAATTATCTGATCATTCTAAATCGTGCCAATCAAATGATTCAAACATGGCCAGCGCGTAAATCGTCAAAAATGACTATTACTTTCATCTTCGCCACGTCAGCACGTCCAACCCTGGATCCCCTATCGACCGTTCCTGCGTATGATCCGACGGCTGTCGGTCAGCTTCTCTGAACCCCACGTGACGTGTCAACATGATATACATCACAACGAATTCGATGGCACCAGATCTGACCAATCAGAACCTTCCACGTGTAATCGCCAGTCGCACTTTATATATTGATCGCCGGGTTTTCTTTTTGCGAGCTTTCTTAATCTCCTTCGCAGGCTCTCTTAATCTCCTCCGCGGGGGGTTTGGTGCGGCTGTTTTGAATCGGAATCCCGGGAAACCCTAACCCTAGAAAGAGATGGCGATGGAATCGGTCGATTCGGACACGCGGCTCGTCCTCCCCGAGAAGCTCATCATCGACACGGATCCCGGAATCGGTAACCCCCCCCCCCTCATATTTCCTTCTCTCGCCTCGGAATTCGAGCCCACACGATCGGTGGGTCTCGTTGGGCTTTCAAAGATCCCGTTTTGTTCGTGCGCGGATTCTGAGGAACTGATCCCTTCCCCTTGTTTTTAGCATAAGAATCGCCGAGTCGTGGAGGAGTTTTTTTTGTTTAATGGGTTTGATTGATGAGTTTTTTAGGTTATTTTGTTGAATTTATTCATTTCGTATAGAGATGGTTATTAAAATAATTGTGAAGATGGGATTTTTTTTTAGATTTTGTAATCGTCGCATTAAAAATTATTGAACTGGGCTGACTTGGTCGAGATTCTTATGTTATGCTGAAGTGAAGTCCTGCAATTTTTAAAAATAGTTTTTTCATAAAAGTAGTTCTCAATTATTTTTTTAAAAAGTCTTTTTAAATTATAGGGCGTGAAAACCAAAAGCTGAAGTTTTTTTTTTTTTTAAATTATCATTATTGTAATAGATTATCTAAAATCTGATTTTGCTTCTGCAGAATCAGTTTGTGGAAATGCTCATCGCATTTGAATAGAACTCTATTAACTGTCGCAAGTCTAAGATACCATTTAAACTGAATTATCGAAAGGTTCTGCAGCTCATGGGATTCCTGAATTTTATTTGAAAATTTGAAAATGCGTTGTCTGTAAGCAGAATTCTAACCCCCCCACCACCAAAAAAAAAAAGAAAAAAAGGAAAGGTTCTCATCTTTTTTTTTTTGCTGTTTTACTTGTTATCATCTACTGATCTACATTTGACTTATACATGTTTCATTTGAATGTTCAACTGATCTATTGAGTTTTTCATTTATTTGTGACATTTAATCTAGGCCTGTCAACGGGTTGGGTCGGGGTGGACCTGGACCCGACCCGTGGCAAGACCCGGCGGGTCCAGGGAAATGTAGACTCGGACCCGGACCCGTCGGACCCGGGTCGGGTCCGGGTCCGACCCGGATGGTTGGTAAAAAAAAAAAAAAGAAGAGCTCATGTATTTGTTTGCCTTATCATTCTATTTGAAATTTTTTGTAATAAAATATTATTATTAATGAGACTATGTTTGAATATAATTTTATACAATTCAAAAGAAGTAAATGAATTATTAAACAACATCCAAAACAATAATCACTAACATAAAAAAAACATATTAACCTAAATAATAAACATAACTAATTATACAAACATTCAAAACAATATTAACATAAACAACATTCAAAACAATAAACACTAACATATTAACCTAAATAATAAACATAAATCATCAACAAACTAATTAATTATACAAATTCAAAAGCTAATAAGTTAATTGTCCAAAACAAACTGACGACAATACATTACTAAGTTTATTACATATTAAACAATCAAGTTCTTGCAAGTTGCAACATCAACACAACGAAAAAAATGTTATGATTATGATTATGACTTATGATTTATGGGTTTGTTATGATTATGAACTTGCGGATACAAAAGTAAGTTAAGTAAGAAATAAAATTATGTATCAACTAATACTAATGGTCTCGGGTCCAACGGGTCGGGGCGGGGTGGACCCGGACCCGACCCGTTTGTTTGTTCGGGTCCGCCGGGTCGGGTCTAACTCGGGTCGGGTCCAAATCGGGTCGGGTATATTATACGTGTAATCGGGTCCGGGTCGGGTCCGGGTCTGGACCCGACCCGTTGACAGGCCTAATTGTATCCCACATGCACACACAATCTGGTTGGGAAATAGGAAGTTGTGATGATAATGACTTTTATCTAGATAATCTTTATATGTGACTTTGCTTAGGCCATTGGGGCCAGATTTCCAGTTTGGAATTAATTTTTGAACAGATTTTGCGTTCGCTAGATTGATCTTTCTAAAAATTTGTTCCAAACAGTGTTTCAAGGTTTTTGAGCTATAACTTTTTATATTTTGACTTTTCTGTGTAGAAACATGTCAAAATCAATTTTTTAAAATTGGAAAAAATATATATTTTTTTAAATGAATTAATATCAATTCTTGACAATGGGGGTCCAAATGGGCCATAGACTCTCTAATTGAATGCATAACTTGAGCACACCTTTATGCCATGTGATCCAATCACCACTTGCATTCACACATCACATTTGAAATATTATTCATTTGTCAGATTTTGAGTAAGGTAATTCCATTCAATTCTTAAAATGCTGATGGTTAAAGTGTAATGCTTGTTCACATTTGCTTTAATGGCATATAATGGAGGAAGTTCTATCAGTACTCTGTCAGTAAAGTTTCTTTATGTTATCAAGTTCTCCAATACACTTGAAATCCTATTTACATATATACCCTCAGATTGAATAAGATTGTCTTTGTATTGTCTTATTTTTACATATTTCTTCCTTACACAGATGATAGCATGGCCATTTTGATGGCTTTCCAATCACCAGAATTAGAAGTTCTAGGTTTGACAACAATATTTGGTAACCTCAGTACAGAAGACGCCACTCGCAATGCTTTGCTTCTGGTATGCTTGTGGTATTCTTTCTCAATTGTAGCAAATCCGTTGCTTTAAGATATAACTTGCGTGATTTTGACTTGCTTGTGGGCTTTTGAAAGTTCTTTCTTTGTTGAAAGCACAGGATTATCATGACTTACTATTTTCAATGTGCAAAAGGATAGTGTGAGATCGCTGGATGTCATGATGTTCCAGTTGTAGAAGGCAGCCATGAACCTTTGAAGGTACACATTTTGTTTCCGTATTTTATCATGGCAAATCATCAGATTTAAGCATATCTTCATTTCCTGTGTATAATAATCAATCTGTATCATTTTCTATCTTTAGTCTGTCTCATATTTATATAATTCGAAAAAATACCATGTTGCTGGTCTTAGTATCAAAGTATTGATTTGAAGTTTCTGTTAGCCAGAAAATTTGATTGATCATTTTAACCAATTTGATGTTGTTGTCTATCATTCTTTACTTTTCATGTCAGCGAGTGCTAATGTTTTGTTTCATTTTCCATATTCTTTTTTCCTTTTTCGTTTTTGCTTTAGTTTAATTGTTTTCAATATTTTCAATTAGGGAGGAAAGCCGCATGTTGCAGACTTTGTTCATGGTTCTGATGGACTTGGGAACACATACTTACCACCTCCGAAGGGGAAGAAAAGCGAGAAAAGTGCTGCAGAATTCTTAGTTGAGAAAGTTTCTCAACACCCTGGTGAAGTATCTATACTTGCCTTGGGACCTCTAACAAATTTGGCATTGGTGAGTAAATCATGAATATCTTATGCTAATATATTGAATTGGAGGAAAAATGTTGTTGATGTTTACTGCACAAGCCAATTTTACTAGGACAATTTATATCCATAACGTTTTTTGCATTTTTTTATTTTTGTTAGGCTATCAAAAGGGATGCATCCTTTGTGAACAAGGTAAAGAGAGTGGTGGTACTTGGTGGGGCTTTCTTTGCAGCTGGGAATGTGAATCCTGCTGCTGAAGCAAATGTATGTATCCAGGTTCATGATTCTCTCTCTCACAATATATATTCAAGAGGTACCCCCTTTTCACTAAGGGGTCCTGGATTCAAACCTTACTTTTCTTGATAGGAAAACATTTAATCCGAATACAAAACAAAACACTTGCATACCAAAAAATATTTTGGGCACATATTATCATGGATCCATGTAAGGCCAACTCCATATTTACAGATAGGGCTTATGGTTATGGTTCATCATTTTTTTTCTTGATGTTCAGCCTTCCTCATGTCTTTCAACATTGATGCTTAACATCATCTACATATTAGTGAAACATACACGCTTTGTGGGTGTTTTTTTTAAATATATTTTGGGGCATTCGGAGATCAGTAATTTCTGATTTCATAGAGAACATGATTCTCATTTTTTTTTGGTTGAAGACAATCATAACTTGGATATTGATTTTTTTGATGTGTATCGCTGTTTGCTCTCGAATTTCTCAATCCCCATTGCCCAGTCATTTAAAATTGATCATGTTCTTGACAATGTACATATCACCAAGAGTTTTTATCCCTTGTTAGATATATGGAGATCCCGAAGCAGCTGATGTTGTGTTCACTAGCGGAGCAGACATTGTTGTTGTTGGTATAAACATCACAACACAAGTTATGCTAACAGGTCTGAAAACTCACTTCACCCAGCTGATGATACTGAACCACATTGATTCTGCTATTCCTGATTGGAACTTTTTGGTTTCAGATGATGACTTATCTGAACTGAAAGATTCGAGAGGAAGACATGCGAAATTCTTGAGTGACATATGCAAATTCTACAGAGATTGGCATGTGAAATCCGATGGCGTCCATGGTAGTTTCTCTTACTAGATGATTTAACTACATTTGATAGATATATATGTGATAGTTTCATTTTTCTTACTAGATGATTTAACTACATTTGTGCTCATTTTTGTTATATAAAATCAGGAATTTTTCTCCATGATCCTGTGAGCTTCGTCGCCCTGATTCGACCTGATCTTTTCACATTTAAGAAGGGAGTGGTGAGAGTTGAGACACAGGGCATCTGCGTGGGACATACATTGATGGATCATGGACTTAAAAAGTACGTTATCTGGGCTTGCTTTGTGTTAGTACCTGTTGGGACTAATTGTCAACATGAATCTTCTGCAAAATAACATAGATAATTGGTTCCAAATAAGTTTTTCTCCTTAAATTTTTTTGTTTTTGGTTTCCGATTTTATTTTTTGTGTTAAAGATCAACAAAGCAAATGCTATGTAAAAGCTGAATTCATGTTATTTTTTCTTTTCAATGCAGATGGAACTCAAGCAACCCCTGGTCAGGCTATTCACCCATCTCGGTCGCATGGACAGCTGAGGTGCCCAAGGTCCTTAAAGTTATCAAAGACCTGTTAATGAAACCATGATCACTTACAAACAACCTTATGGATTCCATCTCCAATTACTTACTTGGGATTCGATTCTTTTGATCTTTCTCTTCTATGTTATTGCTAATCAGAAACTGTTCACCTCCAAAGCTGAGGACACACCGGACTCTCAGTCTGCCTCTGCAGTTCTCCAATGTATAGACATTCATTGAATGCTTAATAAATTGAAATTGAGAACTCCCATCTTTGTGTTTTTCTATTACTCTGAATATCAGGTTCTACATCTCTTGGACTCCCCTTTCTGCATATAGATAAGAAATTATTTGATATTTTGACGTGTGTCTATGTGTCAGCTTCAAAAAAAATATTTGAATCTAACATATATGATATATTGTAAAACTATATGTGTTATATACCATTTCAAATTCAATTATCCTGCATAATTAATTATAATCTTGAAGATCTAAATAACATATACTTGTATGATATCTGAATGAGACTAGAAACTCTGAATTTGGATTTTATCTTTAAATTGAGTATGAAAAATGTGCGTTGATGTTTGTATTTTATCGTTTCATTCTTTTTATATCTTATTCGCACGTAACATAGATTAAATCTTACTTTATACAAAAGCAAAAAAATATGATCAAACCTCACAAATACATTAGATTTGTAATTTATTAAAGGGAAATATCATATTATACTTCCTTCTGTTTGGGAGGTCGTAATCACCCTCCATCCCGTTAGGCCCCAAAGCAGGACCATCATATCCTGATAATTCCGCATGGTGAGCCCACAATTAGGGCTGTAGCGCGGACGGGTTGGGTTCGAGTTGACCCTAACTCGAATTCAACCTGAATTATAAGCTACTCAATCAAACCGTCTGATCTGATAGACCTCACAGAGATCAGTAGCGAAAAGTCCATCCTAAGTGGACCCCACCAATCTCAATCAGACGGTTGAGTTTCACTAATCTCTACATGGACTTAAATGGAAAGGTCAAAGAAAAAAAAAACAAACAAAAAAAAAAAAATCTCACTATCCCACTTTCATAGCTCCACCACATGAATAGGTCTTTTCAACTGATTTTGTTGTTTTTGTACTGTCTAGAAAAACCAAACCACACAAGCCTTCTCTTTCCCTTCTATATTCCCCTCCCATGGCATCAATGGGCATGGAGAAAATGATGAACAAGAACAATCTCATCATCTTTTGCTTCTCCTTCACCTTTTTAACGACATTAGGTAAGCTCTAAAAACCCAAAACCAGATAGTATATCATCAGTTTTGATCAATCACGAGTTAGTATATTGTTGAAGACTGACGTGACATTCAGTATATTGTTGAAGATTGATGTGACATTTTATACATGTGTGTAGTGGTTGGAGATCGGGGTGGCGGCGGTCTGACATACCACGGGAGAAAGCGAGTGGGGAAGCTTTTCGTGTTTGGGGACTCGTATGCGGACACGGGCAACATGGGGAAGTTCATCGAGCGGCCGTGGAGCGAGCCCTACGGCATCACCTTCCCCGGGAAGCCGACCGGCCGGTTCTCCGATGGCAGGGTCTTCACTGATTTTGTGGGTTGGTCTCTTTTTTCCTTTCTTTGTGAAAAGCAGTAGTTTTTGAGTGAGTGGTGCTTTAGCTTTGCATGCTTTATTTGATGGATTCTTTTCTTCCTTCATAATTAATTATCACTTGTTCTTTGTTCTGCCTTTTAGGGTTAGCATTGCATTTTGATGTGGGGACGAATGTTTAGATATTTGGAACAAATCTTGAGAGTTTTTGAAGAATTAAGTATATATTGTTCATGTCATGTGGGCAATATATGTTATTTACCATATGAGTATTTCACTATGTATAGTACGAAGTAGGATATACAATTTAATATTGAATCACGCCTTAACATATTGAAGGCTTACCTTGCATTTGCATTCTACTCTCCCTCCGTTCAGAGTTTGTAATTCTAAATTAGAAATGAAATCGGGTACCAAACATCTATCTTTTATTCAAAAAAAAAAAAAAAAAACATATTGGTAAAGGTATAACATTTTTACGGAGAGTACTAGTTTTAATTTATTCACCATATGTGTATTACTAATGCTATAAAAGAAGATTTAATTAGCAAAAAAATAAGAAAAAATTTATATACATACCAACAAAAATTTATCATTTTAAGACTAGTTTGTGTTGTCTCCATGTCTGACTAAAAAAATGTTGTGCTGAATTTTGACTATTTTATTATTGATATTTAATAAACTTGAATTTGATTTCAAAATTGGTTATTTGATGGCTGCA
This sequence comes from Acorus gramineus, assembly GCA_030737835.1. Taxonomy (NCBI): domain Eukaryota; kingdom Viridiplantae; phylum Streptophyta; class Magnoliopsida; order Acorales; family Acoraceae; genus Acorus; species Acorus gramineus. Next base: position 25,252,759 of record CM060849.1, read on the forward strand.
TAAGTGTGCAAATCCTCAAAATGGTGAAAATAATTAATTAATGTATATTTCCAATGTAAACTAGAAAATTTAATAATTAATATTAGAGGAGATTACTTAATTGATTTGAATTTTGAGATTGAAAGTGCCTGACTTACCCTTTTGATGTTAAATCCCAAAATGGGAGTTGCTTTAATTTCTTTTTGAATTTTTTTTTTAAGTTCCTCCTAACCACAATAATCAAATACTGAACTCTTATATGCTTTGAAGCACCCATTTGTCATAACTCATACTTGGAATGTGATCAAGTTGAAACCATGTGAAATTCTTCCTTTCCATCTTCTTTCTTAAATAAATAATAATTACATTCTCTTCTTTTCCTTATTTTCTTTGTTTTTATTCATTGTAAAATATAACAACATTAATTTATACATTAGATTTGTGATATTTAACCCCTAAAATGGACTTTGGTTTGATTGCAAATTGAAAAAGAATAAATTCCTCCTGTAGCCATGTATCCTGAACTTTTTATGATTCGATGCAGCCATTTGTCATAACTCATACTTTGGAATCTGATCAAGTTGAGGCCATGTGAAACACTTACTTTCCTTTTTACTTTACTTTATATTAATCATAATCTCTCCTTCTAATAAGTGGCACTCACATTCTCTCATGTACTTACAACTAATTGTATATTCATTAGGGTAACCATTTTTTTTTATTGGTTTGCACAGCTTCCTATCTTAACATCCGATCACCAGTGCCGTATAAGGTCCGGCACACCGGAAAGGAACTATTAGGGTATGGTATGAACTTTGCGGTTGGTGGGTCTGGTGTTTTTGACACTATTGACCTCCAACCTAATTTGACCATCCAGATCGATCGATTCGAAGACCAGCTCAAAGAGGGGGTCTTCTCAGAGCGAGACCTTCGATCATCGATCGCCATTATCGCCATCTCCGGCAACGATTACTCAACTTTCCAAGAAAATGGTGGAACCATGGATGTAAGCACTCTAACTATATATTGGCCTATACAATTAAGTTAATTCTGCAAGGATAATTTTATGCTCAGTTTTTTTTGTAGATCTATTTACAATCTACACATGTTTTGATTTTTTATATATATATTTTGACTAATGAAATATAATTTTTTAAAAAAATTAAGATATTCGTATGAATTACTTGCGTATATTTTTATGTTTATCGTAGTAAAATATATATTAATATAGTTGAATATATACTACATTAGTGTTGCAACTAAGCAAAATGAATATGTAATGAAATATAATATAATTAAATACCATGGTATACCATTTGATATTAAAATGAAAATGTAGTATACTATGGTATATCTAGGAATTTATTTGCAAGGAAAATATGATGAATTATCTAATTATCTTGAATTTACCCTATGTGAAAGTATTTTATTTTAAAAATCATTAGAACATTTGAGGAACAAATATGAAAATAACTTTTCCCTTGAAAACAATTTTCCAATATGCACATTTCCTTAGATTTTCAAAAAGCTGATTATTTTATTTCTGAGTCAGAGGTGGAATCTTCAAAAGTTGTTCAAACCCATTTTCAAATACCATGCGTTTTAAAAATTAAGTTTGAAAAACATATTTACACTTAAAATAACTTCACATGACACATTTTGTAATTAAAAAATATTTTTTTGTTTTTTTAATTCCATGAATTGGAATCATCAAGAACATTTAAAAATGAGTTTTGATTAAATATGATTTCTTCGATAGAAGAATCTAAAACTTCTCAAACTTGTTTGTTAATTACAAAGTGCATGTGGTCGGTGACACATCCCATGCACGTTTGTCCTCATTTGTATTCAAAATTTTAAATGTAATTCACTATTTGTTTTGTGCTCTGTGCTTTGATCATTCAGACTTGCACGAGCATAGATCCATTTTTTTTAAATAGTCTCATTTTTTTTTTCATTTAACGTACTGAGACTGTTGTTTGTTTTTTTGGTGATATCGAGTAGGGTTTATTGCAATTCATCCCCCGCCTGGTGGACCAAATAAAGACCGACATGAAGCGAGTTCGAAATTTGGGTGTGAGGAATATCGGGATCACCGACTTGCACCCGCTCGGATGCACTCCGGACCTCACAATCATCGACTCGTACAGAGCCTGCAACGACTCGGTGAACGACATGGTCGATCTCCACAACGCGGTCTTGTCTGCGGCCGTCAGAGAGCTTAATGAAGGATTTACGGATTCCAAGTTTCTTATGCTTGGCGTTAATCAGGCTTTCATGAGCGTAATCAACTCTAAAGGTATCCTTTTCTCTCTCTCTCTCTTTTTCTCTAGGCATATATATATATATATATTTCAATATTTGGAGGCCTTTATTTTTAAAACTTATAAAAATGATTACAGGGGAGGGGAAGTTCAAGGAGGTGTTGAAGCCATGTTGTGCTGCATTGGACCAACAGTTTAGCTGTAGCAACACAGACTTCGAGGGGAAGAAGTTGTACTCGCTGTGTTCGGACCGACGGTCATCCTTTTATTGGGACTCGGTGCATCCGACTCAAGCCGGCTGGGCCGCGGTCGCACCCCAAATTCGAGACGTCGTTCTTCACCTAGCCAAATTTTGATTTAAGTCATAATATATTTTTATGGTCTTTCCACATGTTGTTTAGAAATAAATTTATGTTTGTTTTTTTTTTGGTAGGATGGTGAAACATTATTTTGTGGCTTTTTTTTTATGTTTGGAAATAATAATAATACTTAAGAGGGTTTGGAAACATTGGGTTTTGACAAATGTTATTTATTCTTGCACTATTTTGGAGTTTTTTGTGTCTTGAAATATATACAAATGAGATTGCAGAAGTATTTGTGGAGTGTAACAAGCCCTCCGATTTGTGGCTTAAGGGTTTCAAATCAGTTTGCGCTTTATCATTGGGCTTCAGCCCATCCAATACAACACACGATACTTTTGCAGCCCTAGTTGCAATATCATATGTATGGTCAGTCACCTACACTCAACTTTCTTTCTTTCTTTTTTGTAATAATGAATCCATACAATCATAGAATTATTTGAAATATATTTTTAATCTTTTGTAAAAATGTGTGTCACATTAAATAAAATATTCATATTTTCAAAAATAAAAAAGGGTGCGGATTTTATTTAGGGTTATAAAAAGAACCGTATGCAACATTTTCTATATCTAATCCATTTTTGTTATATCTATTTTTAGGAAAATGATATGTTCTGTCTTATTTACCGTCATGTTTTGATTTGTTTTTAAAGCATATACTTCGTTAATAAAAAATAATTTTTTAAATAAATATGGTGTACATACCCATACGAATTGCATGCATATTTTTTTAATGTTTTTTTTAATTGAGTATATATCGAGATAATGGAGTATATATTACGTTAGACGACTTGTGGCATGACGACTGCAAACAGGATGATAAGATTAAGTGTATTAGCGCATGTATTTTTAGTCCCACAAAAATGAGATAATACATTTATTACTCTTACATATTTAACTATTGGAAAAAATTCAAATAACCTCTTACAAACTATATGAGATCCTTATAATAATCCTCTAGATTTTCCTAAAGTTCATACAGCTCCCTAAAAACATATATATATATATCCAAATAACCTCCTGAGTTAAACTTTCATTAACATATGAAGAATATTACGTGAATATTTCATTTTGTTAACCTTGACTGGAAACACAGTATACCTAATGATGACAATGGGGTGGGTTGGGATGAGATTTGTGAATCTCAAACCTAAACCCGCTCATAAAATCATATCTCAAACCCGTTACGAGTTTAGCCTTTTCATCCCAAATCCGTCCCAACTGTAAAAAAAACTTGAACCCGCCCTGACCCATCACATTTAGGTCAGATTGGGCCAAGACAAGTTTGGGAATAAAATATTAAAATATATTTTGATGTAATATTTAATCTAAGTTAAAATTTTAAATAAAAATAAATATTTATTAGAATAAACCAAACAAAATAAAAAATAAGAAATATAAATTTTCAATCTCCATAGCAAGTGACAAATATAATGTTTTAAATTTTTTTTTGAATACCAAAAGACAACTCATGTATGTTTATATGATTTCAAATTTCAATTAGCGTTCAAGTTTATTCATTTTAATATTGTTGATATTTTTTTTGGAATACCAAATGACAAATATAAATTATGTAATTATTATAATAAATATTTAATCTTAATATTAATTGCAACCGGGGCGGGTTCGAGGTGGGTTTTGCTAAGTAAATTCATTTTTCGTCCCAAACCCACCGAGTTTCATTTTATCTGTCCCCAACCTGAACCTGACCCTATCCAACTGGGTCGGGTCGAGTTGAGTACCTTATTGAGACAGTCCCACTGCTATCCCTAAGTATACTAAAAACCTCTTACAATATGTTAACAATGCGAAAGCCTTCTATACATGAACATTTTACCCTCTGGATAGATTATAAGATCATCAATAATGTTTTTTAGGCCCCAACTTAGAGGCCCCATCACAGGCCTCATGAGGTGGCAATAAGACATTACCTATTATACCCTTTACTTGATAACCACCTCAAGATTTTATTCCGAGGATCGTAGAGTATCATTAATTCCTGTATTTCTTCACCATTACATTGTGGAGAATCATGAATTTTGAAACTTTTATTCATTCAACAATATTAATCGATTTTTGATTTTCAGAACCGAATTTGTTTATGAAGAACACATGGAATGTAAAACATTTAGGAAAATGTAATTGTTATGTTACATCTATGTAAATGTAACAGTTTTTATGAAAATGTAACAAATAGTTCATGTAATATTTGTTAAATGTAACTCACAATAAAAAAAAGTGTTTGATATTTTCCATAAAATGTAAGTGATTATTGAAAAGTCGTTTGAAGGATTTTGACGAAAAACAATTTAGGTAGTTTTGGTGTAATTTAGGTAAGTTTTGGTCTAACTGAAATAGAAAATTCAATGTAAGAATTTCAAAATTCAAATTTTAAAGTAGGCAAATTTTAGTATAACCAAAATTCATGTGAAAGATTAATAACTGAATAGACAAAAAAATGGATTTAGGTTAATGTGATATATTTTTAATTAAGGGAATATCCGTATTTTGTCATTTTACCATTTTTCAAAAGTCAACAAGCCAACCAATAAGGTGATGACACCTCATGGGGCTTGTGAATGAGGCTTATAACTTGGGGCCTCGGTATCACCACTGTAAAATCATATTTGGAAAGGTAAAATCATTATTTCATATATTTCTTTGCATTTTTAACATATCATAGGGAGTTTTTGGTATACTATATTTTCAACCAAAGTTAATCAGATAGAATATTAACAGAATAATCATAATTTGTCAACGAAAATTTAACTTAAGGCTATTTGAATTTGCATAGGCATTTTCAGGGGGTTATATATACTTTAAGAAAAGACAAAGGGTTATATGGATTTTTCTCTTAAATATATACCTCTCTGTTGTCGTAATGAAAATTTTAAAATACATGCTTTCATTAAATTCACGTATTTTTTTTTTTTTTGAATGTATGCTACCTGTTTAACTAATTATATGCCATATTTTAGCTTTTATTCTTTCTAAAAAAATCATTATCATGTAATGATACCCTTTTTGGAGAGAGTAAATAAATTATAAAATTCCTTTCAAACTAGCTACGATTTTTTATTACACAAGTAAAATAGTTGACATAAAAAATTAGTTGTAATAGAAATCGAAAAAGAAAAAAAAATCATACTTCAATAGATAAAAATAATAATGCAAGAACACCTTGAACAAATGTGTGTCATTTTAGCGTATCTTCATTGCTCACATAGGCTTTTTTTAATTAATTGAAATGTTGATGTACACAACATCTGTAACAGTGACATGAAAAAACCAATAAAATAATACAAACATTCTTAACCATGATAACCACTGCAGAAGGTCAAATCAACACTCAATCATTTAAAAATAGACGAGAAGATTTAAAAACAAAAAAATAAAAACAGATTGTTGTGGTTGGCGGGCAGAATCATATATATATATATTAAAAAGGAAAATGATGTCTGTCATAGTGCTGCCTCAATTCCCCTCCACACCCGTTTTTTTTTATAAAAAAAGTCCTACTCTTCCCCTGTTAAAGTATACATGCACTGATATATAAAATAAAATATATAATAAAATATATTAATATATTTTTTTTTATTGAAAAATTATTAAAAAAATGAACATTTTCATTTATATCCCTGTGAAATCCATATTTTAGCGTTATACCCCTTTAAAAAGCTAATTGCATCTATACCTCTACAAAATTCTTTCATATTGCAACTATGCCCTTCCTTCTGTCTCTAGTACCCTAATTGACCTAACCACAACTATTTGCCTAACCTTGCCCAATGAAATGTTCATTTTACCCTTAATAAACCTAACCCTAAAATCCCAAATTTTAGATCCCTCTCACAGCCTCTCTTCCTCCCCCATGAAAATCTTCCTCTCGAAAACCCTAACCCTAAAATCAGATGAAAGACGAAAGCAATGTTGTTAGGATTTTACTGATCTTACTTATATTTCCGAGATCTGTTTTTGATGTGAAATGGCTTTTGTTGACAGGTTTTTTTTAATACAATGTTGTTTTATTTGGATTGATTTGATCGAGATTTGATTGACATTTCAATGTGGGCTCATTAGACGTGATAAAAAGCGGAGCTTTATCTAATGGAGAGCGTTTGTATAGTGTAGTTGTTATGGTTAATCTTTGTAGATAGTATTGAAAGGGGTTTTGGATGTGCATTGATTTCAATCAATGGTTGGGTTTTTGTTTTTCCAAGTTATGAGTTTTCTTATGTGGATAATTAAATTTGATGGCTCTCATGTGCGCAAGTTCAAGTTTGGATGGCTTGACACCAACGAAATCTGAAATGGAGCATCCAATGACCTCAACAGCTGATAATGTGAATAGGCAGCCTTTTGTCATTCGTTAGAATTTCAAAATAGTTTTATAAGTTTTATTTATTGTGGATTAAGTTAATGAATAAATTATATACAACTTAATATGCAAAAGATCTTTCTTTGATTTGGTAATCAAATTTTTCTACAAGAATCGTCAATGGTGTGGCTGCAAGGAAGACCACCATTTGTAATATGATTATTGAGCAGTTCCATTATTAGCGTGTTGTTCTTGTTTAGTCAAGTAAGCGTAAAAACATTTGCTCCAAGTCATTCATTAATTTTGTTGTTAGTAAAACAAGAACATCAATGCAAAAGATGCCCCGCCGATTTTTTAGGTTTTGGAGAGCATTCCACCCAACCTCAGGCATTAATACAAAAGAAATTCCTTGTACACATGTTAAGATATTGATGTCAATGGTGTAATAAATTATTTTTGCACATGTATCACAGTGACAATTTGAAAATTTCAAGTACCATGTGAATTTTACACTGTCTATTCTCTGTTTTTATGTTAAATATATAAAATGATTCTTTAGCAAAAGGTTTTATTGAAACTTGAGTTCTCTCTACCATGGTTTTCTTGACCTTAGAGATTTGTTTTGAGAATGCAAGAAATCCCCTCTAGACTAAATAAACAACATAGAATAAAAAGTTTTCAAGGCATCCGTATCTTATGTTTGTTTACAGTATTTAGATATTTTATTTCAATTATGAAGCTTGGTTGCATATAAAACTTGATACTGACCAATTTGAATGAGCTTGTATTACCGGAACTGGATTTTTTTGTTGAATGATTTTGGGATGTTCACCCAAAGTGAAAGAATTGACATGGACTAAGAAATTGATAATTATATGTTGTTCAGACCTAAGTGGATCACAAATCATGCTCAATGCAAATCCAAATTCAATCTTTGAAACTTGGAAGCCTACATCTTATTGTTTATTTTTTTGTTCATTCTCTGTTTTTGTTTTGTCTGATCATCATTCTAGGTTTACTTAAGGGTCATTGAGTTGATGAATTTATCTTTTCCACTTTCCTTGTAACCTTTGTGAAATCAATGTCTAACATCAAGGTAGTTGTTTAAACAATACAAATTTATTTTAAAAGTATAAAAATTTTCTATTTGGTTCTTCTATCAATTTGGAGTCAGTCATTGTTGAGTTCAATATGGTTCCCATTATGCTAACTAGATATTCTATTGCCTTTCAATTTTTGTTCGTGGAATCTTAACATTGAAATAAAATCTGTGGCTTTTGACTATTGCGAGATAATGTTTGTTGGCCATGTTTTATGTTATGAAAAATGAAATATGTCAGTGAAACCCAATTAAACACTATCTATCTTAGTCTGTTCAATAATTGTCAGCTTTTTAGCATGGAAAATTTAGCTAGATATTAGTATATTTTGTTTTCTTGTATGGGGCTAACATCTAGCTTAGCTTTTTAAATCAACCATTGAAGAAGAAAAGGAAAAAAAAAAAAAGGTTTCAGCAGGTCTGGAGGTTGAAGAAAGGGGTTTAATAAGCATCAGAAGGACACAGATGCATAGATGCAATTTTAGACGGGCAATGTGGCACAGATGCAATTTTTAAAGTCCCAACAGTCATAAGGGTATTTTGGTCAATTTATCTCACAATTAACGCCGTTAATGGAATATTCCTGGTATATTCCACTCTCATCCGACGGAACTTAACCTCAGAGGCATAGTTGCAACATGAAAGAATGTTTCAAGGGTATAGATGCAATTAACTTTTTTAGAGGGATATAACGCAAAAATAGGGATTTAACAGGGGTATAAATGAAAAATTCCTTAAAACATTTGCGTTATATATTATGATAGAACTTCATACACTATGATAACACAATATATACTAAGTTATCATAAAAAATTCTGCTTTGCTATTTGATTTCTGCTGTTACGGTTATTTTTGTAGTTTGAATATGTTTTGAATCTTATATACCCGTTAGGGTAGAAAAATAAATATAAAACTTATAAAAACATGTTTGGATATAAGAATTACATATGAATAAACTTCTATTAATATTTCAGGTCCCCTTTAAAAATGTGTTATTCTAATTAATCTATTATATTTGTACAAAGAAGGCATATATGCATGTTAAATTACATGTCATCATCTCTTATAAATTAAGAGCTTATATATCAAATCATTTTTTATATATTATATATCTTTATTCATATCTTATTTACCTTTAGCCATAACTTATCCATGCATGGTTAATTAAATAACAAAAACTTTATTTTTCTAATAAAACAAAATCAAACAAAAAATATCTTATTAATTAACTGTAATGGAGGGAGAGTTTTTCTTTAAATGTGGAGAAATAATGGAGAGTTAGGTTGGAGTTGCCCTCACACAACACAAAATGGTCCAGTCGGGGCCTTAAAAGTCTAGTGAATAAAAGGCTTGGTATTGAAAGACGGGATCCGAAAACATTAGATGGCGACATCAGAACCACTCACTTGGTGAACCCCTCCTCCAGCTTGTATATTTATTTTTAATGAAACATGTTCTTTATTAAAAATGAAATAAATACTTAAATAAATTAAATGCATTTTTTTTTTTCAATTTAAACTTATCCAAACGTGGGTTTTTGGAAAATCTGGATATTAAATCCTGCGTTTGAAAAACATTGTTCTATCATGTTTTTAAATACCAGATTTTTATCGAAGGAAAAGGGTGAAACGCGTTGGAGTCATAAACGCCTAAACTTGGTTTGACAAACAGGGTCTATTTAGAGATTTCAGTATCACCTAGAGGAACTACAACGCATTTATATAATAATATTTAGCATATCCGAACATTGCAAAGTTTGACAAACAACAGTTCAACCACATAATTGAATGTATATAATAAGGTTTTAAAAATGAAGGTAAGTACGTAGTATCTGTCAGATCGTGGCGACACAGCGCATTGTGGTCACTCTCACAAGGTGCATGTCGCACACACAAAATACGTTGTATGCATGCGTTGCATGGAAGACTCACAAAAAAAGCTATTAATTTATAGTTATTGTTATTATTAACAATAACATAATCTTTGTGTGAAACAAAGAGTGAAAGAGACCTAGGGTTTGTCTTAGATATGAGATCACATATATGTCATGCCAGTCGAGGCTTACCCTTGAAAATAGGCAAAATCACAATGGGTGGGTTTGGAGGCTCACCCACCAAACTCATAGTAGAAGAATACATATTCTAAATTTTAGAGAATAGCTTTTTTTTATACAAGTGTCTGTGGACAGGATGACACACTTCTTAATAGTGAAAACTCATATAGTATTAGTTAGACATGGATTAGCATGGACTAATAGCAGATGATGGATTGACTGCGAAACTGTTTTCTCACATGCAGTTGCATCCTGCAGGTCTTGAACTCTTGGCTCATATGTTTTTTATATTCATTAGAAATAATAATACATTTTGCTTACAATTTTTTTAATTAATTTTATAGGGATTGTTTTTTTCTAAAATTTTATTTCTGAAAGTGGTTGTTTTTATAATTAACCGTGATGTCAAGTATAAACTAAGAAAAAACTCCCAAATGAATTAAAGCTCACCCAACATATTAATGGATCACGCGTATGGACTCTTAACAATGTGGGTGAGACCCTTACTATTTGAATTTGTCCTTTGGGGGGGGGGGGGAGGTTGTACATTTTCTTATTTGCCGTCCTTTGTAGTTTTTTATTTTCTTATAATCCTCTCATCTCTAATTCAGTCATTGTTATTACCATTTATTTAATGACAATATCTAACTTATTTAAAAAAATGATATCAATGTATCAATATATCTTTCACATTAGTATCATGTAGTTTATTAGATTAATATTAGGGGATGAATGACATGGGAGTTATTCTTAGAGTTTAGGAAATAAATTATCTCAAATTAATAATAAACTTTGAAAGATTTATAAATAAATAAAATATCAAAAATAAAAAGGAAGCAGAAAATGAATCTCGTCCAGAGACACAGATAAAAGGTTTTCTCTAAAAAGAATATGAACATAAACAATGATTAAACATTGATTTGAGAAGGTACTGTGCAAGTCGGTACTTTGAAAAGTCCAAACAATTAATCACCATAAAAACACAAAATAAGAAGTAAAATTTGGGTCATATAATCACATAAATTTTCCAACAGATTTACTTTTTATTTATTTATTTATTACGAACAAGTTATAAGTCTGAGTGAACAAATTTAAATAAATAACCATAACCATCCCCCCTTTAAAATCAGCATAAAAAATTCTCAAACTTATTCTGACATAATTATCAGAGTTTATTTTATGTAAAACAAACACACCTTAGATCAAGTCATATAAAACACCCAAAGACCCAACCACACATATAATCAATGTTTAGGTAACCCCACATCATACCAACAATCCAACAACCACATGCATGTTCTTGTTTTTTTGGTGGGAAAATTTAGTTTTAGGAGTGACCATTTAGGGTTTCATATGATTTTTCTTTAATTTAGATAAAATTATCTATTAATATATATATCTGTGATCTTTTTTATATAGTATTCTACTTGTTGAACTAAATTTCAACTTGTCCAAAATAGTGATATTGTTTATATTTGGGTGACACATATAGTGAATTATGGTATAAGACTTTTTGTGCAGGTGAGTGTTACATAACTGATATTCTACTTTCCGAATATCAAAATTATTTAAAGTTTTAGATCTTTATCATATTACATGTGAAACAAATGTCTACACATTTTTCGCTCATCAAGAAAGATCAAAATCTTAGACCAGTTTAAATAGATCTGATTTAGAAATATTGAAATTCCCAAGTTAATAGGAACCAATTGATGATTTAAATGTTGTTATAATAATATCACAAATTAATTGTGAAAAGTAATTGTTATTATGAGCAGAGCCGGCCCTGGGGCAAGGCCACCAAGGCAATTGTTTAGGGCCTCTATCCAAGAAGGGCCCTTTAGAACCATCAATTTAGTGGACTTTAATCAAATAAATGGTGAAATGTGTTACTTTAATTAATCCCTTTCAATAAATTTTCTCAATCTCTTTGATATTCCCTAAAATTTCTCTTTTCCCTAAATTTCTCCAACCATAATCCAATAGACATTTTAATTTTTAAAATTTAATTTTTTTTTGTTGTATGAAGTGCCTATCATATTGTTTAATGTTTTAATTTAAATTATTATATAATATTGTGCATTTATTTAGGAATATAGATATACAAGATTAAACAATCTAGATTTTTTTTTCAAAAAGATAACATATAGGGCATCGCTTTAAAATTTTGCCTAGGGCCCATTTAAGAAATTCAACTCTCAGAACCGGCCATGATTATGAAAAAAAAAAAATGTGTTGTCACATACGTGTTGAACTGGCCACTTCCCCCGAGCTCTACAATAGTTTTGTAGTATGAAGTAACCAAACGGATAAAAGTCCATTACGGACTAAACAAGTTGATATAAGCTTTTTTTATTATTATTTAGATAATGTAGTCATATTCTATTCCTAAAGCCCCCATTTAAAACAGGAATAAAGCCATAGATAATCTAGGATAAAGAGGAATAAGAGATTTTTGGTGTTTGGAAACATAGAATAGGTAGGAATAAAGTATGTCAGATTAAACTGGTATAAAATGGTTTATGGATTCTATCTAACCTCTGGAATTAAAGTTATCATAAGTTATTCCATCCAAATAATATGTGGACCCATTGTCAAATCAACTGTCATCACCTCTTATAAATCACCTGTCAAATCAACTATAATTATTTTTTCACCTTTTATAAATCATTATCTATACTTTATTCACATTTTATCCAAACAACAAAAAAAATTATTCTTACGTTTACCAACGAGAATAATTCAAAACACAACCAAACACAAAATCACTTTATCATCACTTATGCTAGAATAAATGTATACTCAAGAATAAGTCATATTCCTGTTCTAAACAGGGATGTCTGAATGAGGGTGAGAGAGAATAGAGAAAAATAAAAAAGAAAACATAACCCCACAACAAGTTGATACAAGTTGGATCCAATATGATCTGTATGGCAATGGTCTTCATATTAACAAGTTAATAAACTGTTATATTAAGGTCGTGAGAATGAAAATTGACTTTGATCAATAATTTGACTAAACAGAGAAGTCTGTAATGTGATTATTCAAATTCAAATTATATTAGCATACTCACAAAAATCCACTTAATCATAAGAAATTTAGAGTAAAATTTTTTTACATGAGAATGTGTGAAATACATTAACAAAATTAAGAGGGTAAAATATTTTTAACAAAGTTAAGATGTATGAAATATGTTAAGGATCTAATTACATAAGTATATGTTAGTATTTTGTGTTTCCAAAATTGTGAAATAAGACTTTTTGGGTATAATTTTAAAAAATAGCTAATTTGAGTATTTTTAACTTTTATGAGACTTTTTTAATCATTTTCCCTTGATAAAAAGTGCATATTGTTCTATTTTGAATTAAATGAACTTATTTTTAGTAACTGTAAAAAAATATTTAATAAGGTATATACAACATCTAACGAGATATATGCTTCATTGGATTTCTAACATGGTATATAGGACTATGTTTTGGACTGAAAAAAAGATGAGTGTAACAACACTCAACTAAAAAACAGAGTAAAAATAAAAATAATATTGAAAATAAATAAAAAATAAAAAAACTGAGTTCAAAGGGCCAATCCATGTGGGTATGGGTGGATATGGTCACATTCATTCCTCATTCAATAAATATGTATACACTTTGAGATTTACGTTAAAATGATCAAAGAAGTTCCTAAATATCTTAAATACCAATATCAATCTATTTTTTTTTAATAAAAAATGTATGAAAAAGTTTTCATTTTATACTTTTATGTCCAACATGACCAAAATGAGTCATATTAAACTCAATTGATACTGACATATTCACTACAAAGAAGGAATAATATAATGGGGGATCTAATTTTTAATGATTATAAACCAATATAAAAAGAGTTTTAAAAAATAAAAAATATTAGATACAATTACGTTTATAGCCTCATCCGCAAAATGAGATATATATATATATATATACCCTAACAAAAATTTATGGCGACGTATTTAGAATATGTACAAAATATATATACGGGGACTATCAGTGCTCTCTGATCTCTAAAAACAGACTGATTGGAGTACTTAGGATACATCTTCTCCATGTGATTACTATATTATTCTCTTTAATGTTTCTTTTTTGGGGTCAGGTGAAGATTTTATGATCCTCTTATAAAATGCACACACAATGACTTGCGTGTACTCCACCTCTCTCATTTTTGCACCATATATACACTTTGCCCCTTCAACACACACAATACAAAACCCATTATTACAATTCTCTCTCTCTCTCTCTCTCTCTCTCCCTCCCTCCTTCTGGAAAAAAAAAAAGAACCATCTCCCATGGAGGAACTCAACAACATTGCAGACTCTTTCAAGAACAAGTGCATCTTAGTCACTGGTTCCACTGGTTTCCTGGCCAAGTGTATGTACTTACATATATATATATATATATATATACATTCCTTCTTTTCTTGTAAGCTTTGTTTGTTGTGTTGTTTTTCTCTCCTTTTGTTTTCTGATGATCTCACTTTTTTGGTTTTGGTGGAAGTGTTTGTGGAAAAGGTGCTTAGAGTCCAACCAGAGGTGAAGAAGCTCTATCTTCTATTGAGAGCCACTGATGCAAAAACGGTCACACAGCGCTTCCGAAGCGAGGTTTGATTGAGTGCATTTAGCTTTCTCTGAATGGTTTCAAAACACTAACCCCAATTTTGTCACTGATCACTCACTTCACGCTCAATATAGTCTTTTTTTTTTTTTTATACATCTTTTTTTTTATTATATTATATTTATCCCGTATGATTTACCGTTTCTGTGTACACACTTTCACCTGGATCTTTGTATACAGTACATATATATATATGGAAGAGCCAAGTCTTCATAGCATATTGTATCTAAAAAAAGAGACCAACCATTCAAAATAAAACCTGAAAAAGTAAATTTTAATTATTATTATATATGGGGATAAAATTCTGCATTCACCAATAAATGACTGGCTATAGCCATCATTGACAGCAAGCAGTAAATGCTTGGCAATATATATTTATTTTAAACAATAAATGCACAACTTCCACCTTGCTAGTTATCTTTTATACACTTAATTCAATCTAGTAGATCTTTTATGAAGAAGCTTCACAAACTCAATTAGGGTTTTTATTAAATTGGCCCATATATTAAGGATGATGTTCCAACCAGTCACATTAATTTTGTAGCCTATTTATAGTCTTCATAAATTATATACCTTCCTGCGCTAAAAATAGGAATAAAATGATATTTTTTTAAAAAAAATTTCTTTTAATTTAATCACATGATATATTAATTTTGATTTACTTATATACACCTGTATATATATTTCAATGAAGTGACAATTTCCTCCTGTTTTTCAAGGAAGCAACTAATCCTCTCCCACCGTATGTTCACTAAAGTTTCCAAATGCATCTAAGCCAAAATGAAATTTAACATGTTCATCCAATGTTGGTCTATGTGGGCATAATTAAATCATTATACAAACATTATAATTAAATCAAGGATCCCCCATTGAGTTTCCATCCATGAATTTAACCACTCCAACTAACTTTTGAATTTCTTGAACTAATGAATTAATGTTCAAATACAACGTTGGTTGGATCCTATCAGACCTCGTCTCTGTCTCTAATTGGGTATTGACATCTGATAGCTCATCCATGATCTGATATCCTTATATTGAATATAATGCAATGCTATATTTGTTTCCATCTCTTATTAGGTGACAGGGAAGGAATTGTTCAGAGTTCTGAAAGAAAAGCACGGCAAGGGATTTGATTCGTTTATCGCCGAAAAAGTGTCTCTCGTTGCAGGTGACATATCATGCGTGAATCTGGGGATAGAAGAGACCAATCTTGTAGAGACAATGTGGAAAGAAGTCGATATCATTGTCAACTCCGCCGCGACCACCAATTTCTATGAAAGGTAAACAATTAACTTTGATTTACTCAGATTCGTCTCTGCTTCTACAAAGCACCTCTTCACATGATACAAGAGGTATCTCCTTTCTATGAGGGTTACTGGTTCAAGTCTTACTACTGTTGATAGGAGGATCATATTTAATCAGAAAAATATAACAACACTTATCTACCAAAAAAAAAAAAAAAAAATTTGAATGCAGATATGATGTGGCTATGGGAATCAATGTGTTAGGAGCCAAGCATGTCCTGGATTTCGCGAAGAAGTGCGCGAAATTGGAGATCCTTCTTCATGTCTCGACGGGTGCGTTTTCTACCAAAAAAAAAAAAATCTAAAGGAAATGATGACACAGTGATCCAAGTCATATTTGGAATTCATTGCAAAGCTAATCATGTTTTCTGTAAAATCATTTTTTATAATGAATTCCAAACAATTCTTTTGTTAACTACAACTTTTGTTTTCACATTTTGGTTTTCATATACATTAAAATGGGCAAGGCAATTTTTATAAAAATAAATGATTAAGAATAAGTATGAGAAACTGTTTCGAAAGTTAATTCTAAATGGGACCTAGTACTAACGTGCATAGTGTTTCAGCCTATGTAGCCGGAGAGAAGGCCGGGGTGATACTAGAGAAGCCATTTCAGATGGGTGAAACCTTAAACGAGGCGTCTGGTCTAGATGTGGATGCAGAGCTCAGACTCGTCGAAGAGAGGCTAAAGGAGTTGCGCACCGACGACGTTGAACCACACCTTGAGAGGACCTCCATGAAACAACTTGGCTTGCAAAGGTCACAAAACAATGAAAATCAAACTCAACATAACATTTATCATGAACTTGTATAGCCTGTAATATGGTGCAACAATGGTTGTTTTAGGGCTAGACATTTTGGGTGGCCAAACACATATGTCTTCACAAAGGCACTGGGAGAGATGGTGCTCAGCCACCATCGGGCCGGGCTGCCCCTTGTTATACTCCGGCCGACTATGATAACGAGCACCCTCCAGGAGCCGTTTCCCGGATGGATGGAAGGGACAAGGTACTTATTATATATTAGGAATAAAATTAAATTTACAATTCAATCAAACTGTTATTTCTAATACTTATCTGTTCTCCGAGTCTGATTCATAATTAAATTTACAATTCAATCAAACTGTTATTTCTAATACTTATCTGTTCTCCGAGTCTGATTCATACCGTGCACCCAACTGACATAAGGATGATTTTTCGTTCGCTTGCAGAACGATCGATACCCTGATCATTGGTTACGCGAAGGAGCAACTTACGTGCTTCTTGGGCGATCTCGAGCTCATTATGGACATCGTAGGTCTTCCTCGCGCACAGTGTTTCTTTTCATCTCTCTGCTTTGTAATATTAAGGATCTGCATTTGGACGGATTCCACTTTTGAAAAAGCAAATATTCTTAAGCATGGATCCAAATACACTTCAGGATTGGACTTTTCAAATCCTGTCCTCTAGCTTTTTCAAGCCAGAAACACCGCAATTAAAAAGTTGTCAAAATTACATTTTTCAAAAGTTAATTTTAACACGTTAGATTTTATGAATCTCAATGTTTTAATTACACATTCAAACATAGTCTAAGACAATGTTTGAAAACGTGTTTGAACATCTTTTAAAGATTCTATTTATCTGTGAATCATATTTAATTCAAACTCATTTCTATATACCCAGGCCTAGCTTTTGAAAAAAAAACAAAACAAAACTATTTAGAAAACTAATAAAAATATCTATGCTTCTTAAAAACCTATTTTCAAATGATATTTTCATTGAGAAAACCGTTTTTTAATCTCAGTTTCAAACATTATCTCAATTATATATATATATATATATATATATATATATATATATATAACACATTTTGAGTGTGTTTAATAAAAATCTCACTTTTTTTTAAAGTGAAAAGATCATTTTCAAACCTGTTTTCAAATGTGCCCTGGCAGGTACCGGGAGACATGGTGGCGAATGCCATGATGGCGGTGGCGGTGGCCCACGGGAACCACCAGACAGAGACCGTCTACCACGTCGGCACGTCGGTGAGCAACCCGGTGAACTATGCCGTCCTCCTCGACTGCGGGTTCCGGTACTTCACGGAGAACCCGCGCGTCAGGAAGGACGGGCGGCAGCTCGAGACGCACCGCATCCCGGTCTACTCCGACATCACCAGCTTCCACCGCTACATGATTCTCCGGTACCGGCTGCCTCTGGAGGCGCTTAGGGTGACCAACGCCGCCCTTTGTCGGCTGTTCCAGGGTACGTATGACGACCTCAGCCGGAAGTACAAGTTCGTCATGCACCTAGTCGATCTCTACAAGCCGTATGCCTTCTTCAAAGGATGGTATGTCTCCTCCTGCTCCCCCCCGCGCCCCCCAGAATCTAATTTTGTTACAAGCAATCTTCCCTGCAGACAATTGTCTAATGAAACAACATTTGTATACATGTGCATATATATATTTTACCGTTGCAATTCTAGTTTATATATTTTTTAAAATATACAATATTTAATAAGGTATATGTTTTTATATGAAAATATAGTATATATGTTTCAATAAATTGTATGGATCCATTTATTAAAAATTTTAAAAAAATCCTACTATATAAGCGTATAATGCTATCGAGATATGCAAGATTAGAATTGAAGATAAAAAAAAATTGTGTAACAACCTTTATATATATATAATATTGATACACTAAACCATTATGGTACGATGAAACACATTTTTTTTTATAAAATGAAAAATGCATTTAAATGAACTGAATGCATACCCTTTATGCATTTTTACTAGCTTGATATGGAGTAATATATAATATTATTTTGTATTAGGATTGGAGGAGTGACAATGAGAATGTGAATGAATGATTATTTAATATATATACTCTATTAAAAAAACTATATTATGATATACATGCGTATAATTTATTTAAATATATACTTATGATTTTAAAAGTTAATTTAAGGATTATTGTCCCTAATATTATTATTTTTTGTGTTCATGCGCAGTTTTGATGATTTAAATCTGGAAAGGCTGAGGCGGGCGGTGGCAGAGGAGGAGAAGGCGAAGTTCTGCTTTGATCCGAGGCGCATAGACTGGGAGGACTACCTTGCCAACGTCCACATCCCAGGAGTCTTGAAATGCATGCGCAAGTGATATATAGATATATATATATATATCATCTCTCACTCTCTTTTTAATTCTTCTTTGGCAAAGTTTTTTTTTTTTCGTTTTTATGTGGTTTTTACTTCTTTTTTTTTATTAGTTCAAGTGTATGATTATTATTATTTATTATTGGGGCAGGGAGCGAGGGGGGCATATGAATGGTTTTTGTAACATAAAAATATGATGTTGGATGGGGGCATATTTGTTCACTGCCTGTAAAAGAACTTCTAACTTTTGTTTGTATACGATCAACTGTACTTGCGTTCTAGAAATTTTTTACATCAACATGTAGTAATAGATATTCTATTAGCATGAAATTACTCTTCATCCAGGTATGACATGTGTGTAAATAATTTTTTTCTATTTGAAAAACTGGCTTAAATCAATACCCTCAATTTTTAAAACCTATTTATATGTTGTTGAAAAATTACTTAAGCAATATGGAGTTATTTCTACAAAACAGGGAAGAAACAAAGCGTACTGATTTGGAGAATCTGCTCTGATGAAGAGAACGGAGCATAGAGTTGAACTCTATGTCCTTAAAACGTTGTTCGCCCCGCACTGGTGCTTACGGATAGCGGCGAATGTCTCCCAGGATACAACGGTCGAACGTCCTTTGATAGTAGCACTACAAACCAGAGGACCAACGATGTATGCAACACTCTCTCTTTCATGGGACTCTGAAAATCTGGACTGTATGTAAACTTGAATGCAAGAAGACTAGAGTACTGAAAAATAGATGATTTCTATGCGGAGTTTGGAGTGATATATATATTGGGAAAAAATTGGCTGTAAAGGCTGTTGAAGGAGCCCCTTCATTCTATTCAGTTTTTCACTGAAACAGAGTTTGAGGCACCTCTTCTTCAAAAAGCCAACGGTCTAATCATAACCGTCGATCTGATGGCCCATATTGCATCTACGAATTTATTCGATCGACGGTCCAGATTTCATATGATCAGACTGTCCAATCTGACAAAAGGTCTAAAAAGAAAAGACTCCAACTTGTAGCGACGTGCGTAAAGTGCACCTCTAAAACGCCCCACGAGCATTGTTGCACCACCCAGCATGGAAAGGTCCACCATAGGTGTCTACCAAAAGCAATTCACTAGAATACAAAGAGCCTATCTTATAAATTCTCATTGTTTTTTCCAAACAACCGATATAGGACTATAGCTTTTCTTTCTTCCCCAACCACCAACCACTTTCATCAAGTTATTGGGAGAACTTTGGATTCAATTTTCTCATTCACCCAAAATTGATTTTGAGAATGTAAATATACTACGTTCATCTACTCAATGACAGGAATGCAATCCAATGGGTTTTCATTAAAAATAATTAGTGGAACCCAAACTCATTTTAACCCAAAATTGGTCAAAACCCAAATTTTCCCAACATATGTAATATAATATATCATGTTATATTTGCATAAATAATATAATAATTATTATAAACTTACATATAAAATAGATATGTTACATAATTTTTTGCATACATATTTCTCAACCAGCCCTATATTGTCAAAATCTCCCCATTAGAAACTCTAAAACCACTAATATCCCTAGAATGAGTAAAAAAAGGCATTCATAAACAATTTAAACCCTTTTGAGTGATATTGTTGGGAAAAACAAATTATTAGAGATATTTTATCAAAATATGATTTTCTTATGGGTATATAAGCAAAAAGAAAAATATTAAAAATATTAATATTTGATGGATATGGATATAATATGATCTAACTAAGATAGATACACAGTTACACATATACGATAAAACCAATTAAAAGTGATGATGTGGCATGATCATTGATTAGTACCATTAATTCCATGTATCTTTTAAAAACTTATGAAATTCAAATATAGATTTGATTAATATCTCTCATTATCTTTTAAATTTTTGATATTTTTTTTCAATCTTCCCTTGTTTTAAAATCAAATATTATAAAGAAATAAGGGTAAAATTAGAAATAAAATGTTACAAAGGAAAAAACTTGAAAAACTTAGACACCGTATATAGATAAATGTGTTTAACAAAAAATATAGTGAAAGGATTTTTATCATTGGTCTCAAGGGCTTTAGTCTGATGTATGTATACATCGTGAGATGGAAAAGATGCATGAAATGCGGAGTTCGGATCCTCTATGGTAAAAACACATAAATCGCCAGTGTTTTTTTATAGAGGATCCGAACTGTGAAATGTGGGCTTTTAGTTGATGGAAACACAAATCAAATTTTTTATTAGTTGTGAAGATTACAAGTTTTACAAATATAAATAAATTTGCAATGATATATTTAAAAGAAATCAGATTTAAAGATCAACTTTAATGAGACTAATTTTGAAATTTGAAAATCAGTCAATCCACCAATAAAATTTAATGGCGTCTAAGGTCGAGTATAGATTGTTTTAACATCTCGGTTCCCAAAAACTAAGAAAATCAATATTGCATTTGTTAAATAAAAAAAGAAGATTTTAGAGTGATGTTAAATAAAAAGATAAAGAGTATTAACTGTGATAATATTATCTAACTTTCTCATGGTAAGATGATAGGAGGGGCTCAAATCTCCTGTGCACATGACACAGAGAGCTCCTGTGCATGCAAATCAGCGAGCGACGTGTGGATTGAAGGGGGCACATTAGTGGCATGTGATGGAACTAATGAGAGAGGTTTCAAATGACGTTGTTAGCCTTTGTTAAGGCACCACATGTGAGCGGCACGTGATAGAACATCTCATCGTCTTCATTAAATCCCGTAACCCTCTCACGTGAGCGACGCGTCTTAGAACGTCTGTACATCGTCTCCATTAAAAAAAAAAAAACCTAAATCCCTGCTCCCCCTCATCTTCTCGACAATAATAAAATCCCTCATTTGGACTGATCTGAACCACTTTCTCAACCCTGTTAGCTCCTCAATTAGTACTGCTTCGAACAACTCTAAATTTTGATACTTTCATGATTTTTTTTTAACTATTTAGGGTTCATGAAGCTGTTTCTTGTTCTTTTTTTACACACTTAGGTATGGGTTTTATGAGTTTTACACATCTATGGTTTTTTTTCTAAACAGAGTAGGCTTTTTATGGGTGTTATGTGTTTGTTCTTTTTTTACACATGAAGTTATGGGTTTTACATATGTATGGTTTTATTTTATTTTTCCCTTCTAAACAAATCAGACTTTTTATGGGTTTTATGTGTTTGTTCTTCTTTTTACACATCGAGTTATGGGTTTTACGGAGAATTTTTATGGTAAATTTTGAATCTATTATGTTTGTTAATGGTGTGATGGTAGAGTCTTCAGCTACCTCTATTGTGCCGATCAGTCTTTGCGGTGTTGGATTGGATGTTTCTTCAAACTTCTCATCATGTTCCACATAATTACTTGGATGCATCCATTCAAAATAATTGCAACCTTTTGCATTGCATGAGTAGTATAGTTTTTCATGGTTTTTCTGTGATTCAAATACCCTAACTACTGCTCTATTTTGACACTATGTACAAATTTTGTTTTTGAAATAGAGTTTACTAGCCTTGTTCCTCGAAGAATGAGGGTTACTCGAAGATCCTATGTGTGACATGTTCCTAGAAAAGAAAAAACTTACATTAGAAACATATCATTTTATCATCATTTGCTCATAAGAATAAATGGAACATTCTATAAGGAAGAATAAATAGAACAGGTGCTTCACAAAGATTGGCAGTTCAATAATGGTGTCATAAACAGAATTTTCAAAAAATGATAAAAAAATGATTACTGGTAATAATTGGCATCATGAACTAAAAAATTCAAAAAAAAGATTCAGAGCATATGAATTTTATTTAGAACAAGTGGTCTGAAGTTAGCTTAGATGCATAGTGACATTCCCCTACACTCTCTTTGCATCTATTTCCAATTAAATATGACAGGCAACTCCACAGGTTAGGGATTAAAGAGTCTTCAAAGTCATACTAAAGCATTACAAAAGAAATTAAAACAAATTACTTCCATACACGAAATAACAATGGCAAACCCTTGAAATTTTTTATTTTTTACAAACTCTCCAAGAAACAACCATTAACTTAGAAACCCATTTTTGAAGGAAAAAAAACCTTAAGTAATCAAACAAAACAATAAATGAATCAAAGCCCTACATAAGCAAAATTTCATCGAGACTATGTTAAAAAAAATTATACAAACCCTTACAAAGGGATCGACGGTGGAGGGAGATCGACAATGGTGGTTGATTTAATATGGGAACCGGCAGTGGAGGGGGTCGGTAATGGAGAAGATCGGCGGAGGAATCGACGGTGAAGAAGGGGTCGACGGTGCATTGGATCGGTGTGGTAGAGGGGATCGACGGTGGTGGCTAGGGTTTTTGAAGGAGGCTCGGGTTTTCAAAGAAGGCAATGAAATGAAATCAGAGGTTCACATATGTGAACCACTTAAAAAATAAATGAAATCAGAGAGGGTGACGGGATTTAATGGAGATGATGAAATGTTCTATCATGTGCCGCTCATGTGTGGTGCCGCACAGAGGCTGACGACGTCATTTGAAACCCCTCTCATTAGTTCTATCACATGCTACTCACGTGCCCCTTCAATCCACACGTCACTGTGTCATGTGCACAGGAGATCCGAACCCTGATAGGAGTAATCAAATATTTTTTAATTTTTTTTCATATTTTATTATTATTAAATATTAATTATATATTATTATATAATTATGTCATCACGATCTAATCTGATTGTTGAAATAAACTTTAACTATGTCATCATGATCTAACTTGATTATTACATAATTATAGTTTTGTTAACGAGTGCCCTTAGAGCATTTGTTAACCTATATATATTACTATTTTTTTAAGCAACCCAACAAATTTAATCATGATATAAATTAATAAATTAAATTCTTTTTTAAAATACCAACAATACCCTCAATAAATTCACAACTTTTTTTCTTCTTCCCCCAAATTTTTTCATTCTTCTCCCACAGAAGTTTTATAAAAAAAAATGTAAAAATGTATATCTTTATTTTATTTTTGTTATTATCTCATATCTTATGTGATTGTGATACTTGTTTTAGCGTTGCTTATGTGAAGATATTTTTTGTGTAGTATATAAGGTAATTTATTTTTATTCTTTGTTTGGTTTAATCTTTTATTTTAAATATTTTATATGCATACATCACCGCTCTTTATTGGTTTTTTTAACATTTGAATTTATTTTAATATATTATGAATAAATTGCATTGCATGCTTCCAACTCCTCCCAGTGCTTTATATCAAATCGATGTAGGCGGATTTGTGATAAATGAAAAAAATAGATGCTTTGTAGTTTTGTTTATAGAGCATATGTTAAAATTTAACTTTTTGTTTTTCATCATAGTGGGTTGGTATTGTAAATTATGCATTGAAAAACGTATTAATAAAAATTAAATAATAAGAAATACATGTAAAAAAAATGTTGATCTAATAAAAAATTTGGGTATGAAAGGAAAAATTAGGTATGGGAGGGAAGAAGAAAAAATGTAGTAAATTTATTAGAGGTATTATTGATATTTTAAAAAAAATTTAATTTATTAATTTATATCATAATTAGATTTATTGTATTATTAAAAAAATTAACAATAAATATAAGTTAACAAGTGCCTTTAAAGGCAATAGTTAAACTAAAAAAAAAAAACCCTTGTTAAATTGATAGAAGGGTAAATTCAGAAATAATAACTGGGTCAATTTTTATGGGTAATAGATATGCGGTTAATATAAAGCACATATATGTAAGAAAAAAAGGGACGGGACTGCTGCGTAACATCTCAACCAAGGCCCCGTTCAAAAAAAAAATAAAAAAATATATATATATATATATATAAATAAATAAAACCAGGGTTTCTTCTTTAAACGGTCAATATGGTTCGATCTCCGATGGTGTCGGAGTTCGATCACTCCGTGGAGCAATTCTTCACCGCGATGGATACCGTCGGTACCCTCTGCGGGCGTTCCGAGGACGAGGGCTTTGACGAGGCTGAGGCGGTGGAGCGGTTCTCTTCAATCGTCTTCTTATTGTAAGCCGCCCCGAATCGAATCGATCCGCGCTTCACTTTAACGTTTCGGGTGTAAATTTTTAGGGTTTACGACTTCACGTCGATCATAAAACCATTGTTACGATTTGTTGCGCTCTTTAAACATAAATTTTGTAGTCTGTATGTGCGTTCTTTGATTTTCGTGCGATGAATGAGCATTAGTCAGAGATCAGGTTAATAATGTTTTCTTCTTCTTCTTTTCGTGAGGCATTTTGGGCATATGAAGAGTTTAGTCAAAAGAAACAGATTTGTATTTGAAATTGATGGGAAAAAGATTTCACTAGAAGCAAAAAAGATCAATGAATCTCTGCATTTTATTTTTTTTTTTAATTTCGAGTTATGTTTTGGGAGTTCATGAAGTTCCATTCTGATTTTGTTACGAGTTTTTTATTTTTACTTTTTAATTTTTCCAACTTTTGATTGGTTTTAATTAATTGAGGTTTTAGACATTCTTTAAGTAATTTCCTTCAAGGATAATCCCTTAGATTTAATGTCTATGGTTCACGTGGATTTGATCTTGATTTATGTAGAGAATGGAAGCAGTTTTGCTACGAGCCAAAAATAGTGAGGTTCACTTATGAAACTGAGTCGCCGCAGATGAAGGAATCAGTGGAGGGTGTGAGTTTGCCACAGTTTTCTTCTATGGCTGTTCCAAAGGTGGGCATGTTTTGGTGATTTATTATGTTTTCAGGCTGATTGTTGATGTTTTGATTGGATTTTGTGTTTTTGTTCAGTGCAGGTTGATGAGTCTCTTGATGATTCAGATTTCTCGAATATGAGGTGTATTTGACATTCCCATTTTGATTTGATTTATGTGTATTTTTTTTATTAAATAATAATGAAACTTTTTTTTGAATCTGGGTGGTGTCCACCAAATTTTATTAAAATCGATAGACTACAAGGTTCAAGAGTACGTAAGGAAAAAAAGAAGGGATACAGAAAAAAAATAAGATCGATAAACTACCTGTCCAGCACAAGTGCGCTATTACTCCACCAAAAAAAAACCCTTCAGAAATTGTTATTGATTTTCAGCCTTTGGAGTGTCCTTGCACCAATCCTTTTGCAAATAGAACTAGAAGGAACTATGTGTTCTCGATGTAGCATGTTTTTTTGGAAAAACTTTACATTCCATGTTTTCCTGTTTTCCATGTAGCCCAACATGATGCCTGTGGGATTAATGAATTGAAAGTGCTCTTCTTGCTTCAGTCATCCTTCTTTTTATGGCTTAAGAAGCTCATCATCATGCTGTTTAGGAAGAAAGGTTGATAGGTCTCTCCCAGGATGTTTGCACCAAATCCCAGATTCATCTGCTGAAAATACACTTTACTAACAAATTTTCACTGACGAGGCTCACAACTGATAGGGGAATGCCCCTGTTGAGTTTTGACAGTGTTTTGTTCTGGCAAAGCAGCCTCATAAAGGCTTGAAACTTCAGTGGTGTTTTGGCATTCCAGCAAGATTTCAAGATATTAACCTCAACTCCTCTTGGAAACTCAATTTGATTTGCTTGGCTTTGCATAGAATAACAAGAATTGACTGTATAAATTTTCTCTGACTTTCTGATCCAAATCCATTGGTCCTTAACGGCAATTCTAAGAGACATTGTTTGTAGAGCACTCAATAGTTTTCGAGTTTCTAAACATTGTTTGTAGAGCACTCAATGGATTTGGAGCTTCTAAAATATCAGCCTCAGTCAGATCTCTGCGTAGTCTTGGACCCCTAATGACTGAATTGTTCAAAGATTCATAGGCATCCTTAATCAAACCAGTCTTACAGGAAGCAACATTGAACAGTCGTGGATAGAAAAGCTCCAACTTCTGATTATTTAACCATGGATCTGACTTTAAGGAACGTGTAATGACCATCCCTCTATTGAATTTCAGAAACAGCCAGAAAATGGGTAATGTCTTGCCAGATCCTTGTCATCATGTAGGTAGAGCTTGGTGTCCGTGCAATAGTTGTACATCCCCTATAATATGTAATTTCTTTTAGCTGATTTTCCTTGCATTTTTTTTTATCCTGTATATCACACTATCATCTTTTAAATTCTTTTTTGCAGAAAAGATTTTGTATTGAATGCTGGAGGTTCTGTTTGGGCACTGGATTGGTGTCCTAGAATATCACAAGGGCTTGACCGACAGATTAAGTTTGAGGTACCTCAAGGTTATCTTAAACTTTTTTTACTTTTCCCTTTTGGTGTTATAATTCTCTAGCACTTGTATCTATCTATCCTCCAATTCAAATTTTCAAGGAAACATATTCTGTAACGGAACCAGAATTTTAGATATTTTATCATCTATTTTTTCAAATTTAACCGCAGCTTGAGTTGTGGATATTGTTCTTTAACTTGTCTTCCTTTGGTTTGTTGCTTCCAGTATCTTGCTGTTTCTGCTCATCCACCTGGTTCCACGTATCACAAATTAGGTGCTCCGCTGATTGGAAGGGGCATTGTTCAGATCTGGTGCTTACTAACTGTAGATGAAAACGAGGAACCGTCCCAACTAAATTATAGAGAAAAACAGTCTATTGACAGCCAAAATGGTGAGGCAACTCCAAAAAGGGGTCGAGGACGGCCAAGACTGCCACCAAGGGAATCTACCAATACTCCAAAAAGGCCTAGAGGAAGACCTAGAAAGACTCCAGTTCAAGGAGAATATTTACATGATATAAATCCTACCAGAGAAAGTATTGCATCGCTAGATGCACAATCAACAGACAATCATAATGCAATGCCACAGATCAGTGACTTGGATAAAGGGTCAGGTTTGGAAATATGCATCAAGTCCTACCATGAAAAATTGTATTTAGATGCTTATCATTGTAATCACCCATTATGATAAGTATGTTTGTGCAGTTCTATTAAATTCTGATGGGAGCTTATCTGTGGCGGCCAAAGAAGTATCAGTTAAGCATCCTGCTAACCTGACTTCAGAGGCTTTACCTCCACCAAAGCGCAGAGGAAGACCTAGGACAAAATCTGTCCAAATCAAGTTTGTGAAGGATTTGAATCCTTGCACGCAAACTGTCCCTGCAGAAGCTGCACAATCAGTAGAAGACATGTCTGTATTGTCCTCTGGCAGTGGTTTGCGTACAAATCCTGAAAATATGATGCTTCAGATTAATTATGCCGATGAAGGGCTAGGTAGAAAAACTTTCAATGGTTCCTTTCTAGATAGCCATTACTGAAATTACTCATGTGACATGAAGTATATTTAATTAGTTTTATCAATCTCTAATGAGAACTCATGTGCCACAGGAAAGGAAGTAGTGGAGAAGCATTTTGATGATGTGGAGGTTCCAGTGAGACGCAGTGGAAGACTGAGAAAAAGACCTGTCGACTTGAATCCTAGTAATAAAATTGTTTCCACAGTATCTACACATATAGCTGAAGACGTGTCTGGATTGCTCCCTGACAGTGAAACTCTTAGACATAACATTGAAAATTCAATGTTACAAATCACTGTGGATAATGAAGGGTCAGGTAAAAAAGTGTAGAAGTTTAAAGTTTGAGTTGAAATATTTTCACTGTGTTCACTCATTTTAAGAAATGAAAAACATTGCTGCAATTTTTTTCAAACTTGACGATAATTTATGTCACAGCTGTGGAAGTACAAGGTGTGTATCCTGATGACCTGAATGCTCACACGCCAGCTCTGTGTAAGCGTAGAGGAAGACTCAGAAAGAGCAATGCGCAAAGCACTTCTGTAGACGACCTGGATTCTTCCAGCAAAACCATTCATGCACAGTTAGCAGAACCTATGCCTGGATTTTCCTCTTCCAGTGGATGTTGTAAAAGTAAACTTGAAAATGCAATGTTACAACAGTGTGATGCTAGTGAAGGGTCAGGTATGTGGACATATATTCGTGTATTGTTGGATTTAGGTAGTTCAATTGTAATCATTCACTTCGAAATAACTATTCGGTGAATCAATTTCTAATAAGAACTCATCTGTTGGAGCACAACTGAATGGCCTGAATGTTCATGTTTCATCTCCATCAAAGCATATGGGGAAACCCAGAAGAAAATCTATCCAAAGTGAATCACTAGATAACCTGAATCATGTCATCCAAATTGAGCCGGCATCAGATGGCAGAGGATTGCAACAGATGATAAGTAGTGATATTAAATCTTTGGATTTTGTAAGTTCTATTAGTGAAAACATTCAAGCAGCAGAGACCCAATTAACTGAGGATACATCTACTTCATCTTCTGTTTATGGTTGTGTTGGAATTATCCATGAAAATGCCATGCCACTTATTAGTGATATTATGAATGTGTCAGGTATGAAAATGTGCAATTGGTACTGGTATGAAAAGATTGAATTTTAGCTGTAACTACTCGCAGAAGACTGATAAATAGATACAACATATTGCCTATGACAAAAGTGTATATCCAGTTTAAGCAGATTCTAATGAGAACTCTATCTATTTCAGCAATGCATGAACAAGACAACCATTGTCTGAAAGAGATGGCAGCTAGTCAGCAAGAGGTCCACTATGGGACTCTAGAATCTGGCGCATCAAGTTCTCTACTTCAAAAGGACATTGCTTGTCCTAGAGTTGTTTTATGTTTGGCGCACAATGGAAAGGTTGCATGGGATTTGAAATGGAGGCCTTTAAATTATAGTTCTTCAGAATGCAAATACACAATGGGATATCTTGCCATTTTGTTGGGAAATGGTTGTCTTGAAGTGTATGCTCTTTTCCTTGATTTGCTGAAAATATATGTTTGCTGCATAATTCTGGTTTTTGGGCATCTATCATATTCACTGAGTCTGCTGATATTACGAGATGCCTGTAGCCATTCCTGTTTGCATCTTGCTATATGCTCTAGGGAGATAGACTCGTATTTTAAGCACTCCACTTGTCGCTGATTTTTTTTGTGCATCTTATGCAGGTGGGAAGTTCCTTTACCTAAGACGGTTAAGGTGTTGTATACTTCTCGTTTCAAAGATGGCATTGATCCTCGTTTTTTAAAATTGGAACCTGTATTCAAATGTACAAAGGTGAAGTGTGGCGGCAGGCAAAGGTATTCAGATTAATAAAACACAAATTTTAATATTTGTTTCCCCAACAATTTGAAGATTGGATATGTTTTTGGGAGGGGATATCCCCCTACCCTTTATTCAACCCACCACCCAAAAAAAGTTTTGGGTAGTGGGTTTGGAAAGCTGAGAGAGGGGATGGAAAGGAAAGAGAAGAAGAGAGTAGGGTGGCAGCCGGAGGGTGCGGCGGGGCAGAGGTGGCAGCGGACGGAGGACGTTGGAGGGGGGGAGAGAGAGAGAGAGAGGAGTGCGACTCTTCCTCTCTTTCTCTTTCTCTTTCTCTCTCTCTCCCCCTTTCTCTCTATCCCGCCCCCTCTCCGCCATCCTCCGACCGCCTCTGCCCCACCACCCTCCTCTCTCTCTCTCTCTCTCTCTCTCTCTCTCTCTCCCTCCCTTTGGAAGTAAGCTTTTAATCAGATGGGTAGAAATATCAAACTGTACTCTTTTTTTTCGGAAAACGATACCAAATTGTACAATGCATGCTGCATTGCTGCTTTCCATCGTCAAGTGGTAGCAAGTGATGGATATTTACAAGTCACGAATGTGAATGAATTAGTTACATGGAAGAAATATTTAGATGCTTTTGTCTTTTTTTAGCTGATTTAAGGGTGTGGAGGTTCTATGAAACATTTCAGATGATAATCTTCTAATGATACAAAGGCAAATGAGTTTTTTGTTAGTGAAGTGTAATCATGACATATGGTGCATGGAGGTCTATAACATTTTTGTCAAAGCTTCAACATGGGACGATTCTTTTCTTTTTTTATTTATTGGTAACATGGGACAATTCTTGCTTTATCAATCATGAACCTCTCACTTGGTTGCTACAATACTATTAATTCACTGCTTTTTAAAGATTTACAATTCTATCTTTATTGATGATACCAAGTCTTGGTACCAATTGATCAGGATTTCTGACATTTAAGTACTTTTCATTTATGCAGCATTCCTCTTGTAATTGAGTGGTCTCCTTCAGCCCCACATGATCTAATACTGGCTGGATGCCATGATGGAACGGTAAAATTCACCATAAAAATGTTGGAGATATCCAAACTGTAACTATTTTCCTTCTATGATAAAACACTATGTTATATCTTAACCATGTACTGTATTATTCAACACTTGTTACTATAAGAACACATAAAGGAAAAGTATCTAATACAGGAATAATGTAAGAGAATCTAATACTAAAATCCAGATATTAACATGCTGTTTCATATCCCATCTGTGTTGAAAAGTTTTGTCTATTTTTCTCCTCGTTAAAAACAATGAATGGTGGAAGTGTCAGGTTTTTTTTACTGGAAGACGAGTCTGGATAATGTACAGAAAAACTGAGTTTACTTAAACTAAATTAGTTTTTGAACAGACAAGTATTTTCCTAATCAATAATGTTGGGTGGATGTGATATGGTTTTTTATATCACAAGATGCAAGAATAGGAGGTTTATTTTTTTGATGGAAATGGTAGGCCTACGCCCTTATTTGATATATATGAAAGACAGCCCAAACAGAAACAATGGCAAAACAAAGCAAAAGCAAAACAAAAGCCTGAGGAGATACATCCCCAGTATTGGAGATGTCTACTTAAGATGTATCCATCCTCGCAATACAAAGGAGAATATGCCTGAATGACCAACCGCTCACCCGCAAGCACGACTGAGCTCGCACTCGCACAAACCCTCTCCCAATCCGTAATGAACCTAATTGAAGATTTGTATATTTTGCAAAGTACATTCCACCAATTGAGATATTGTAGATCATCAGATTAGCATTGGGCTTTGATTTTCTTGTTAAACTTTTCCGTTAAGGTGTTTTTTTTTTTTGATTGGTTATAAATTTTTTTTTTTTATTCCGTTAAGGTTTGTTTTTACCGTTAAGGTTTGTTAAATGTGGATATCTTCTCAAAGTTTATTATGGTAATTCATTGGGATCAGAAATGCATGTTTTAGTTTCTGATTTGTATTTCCCTAAATTTATGAACTCAGGTTGCCTTGTGGAAGTTCTCTACAATGGGTGCCTCTCAAGGTATTGATTGTATTTTATACATGTTATGCTTGTTGAGTATTTAGTAAAAAAAAGCCTTTATTTCAGTAATCTCTGTCATAGTTCAAAGCGCGGCTGCATGTACCGGTACGTGTGGCCGCACATGCGGATGTGCACCCGACGCACATCTACACCCTGGTGCGGTACATGTGCTGGTCAAGTGCGGCCATGTGCAGTCATATGTGGCTAAGCGTTCAAATCCAATTCAAACGGGATTCAAATGATCATTCAGGAACGAGATTCAAACGATTATATACTATTTAAAAATATATATATAAAATATACAATGTGTGGCCGCATGCAGTGTACATGCGGCCCCCACTACATACGAGGTCCGCATATGTTTTTAAACTATGGTCTCTGTTGAATTATACAGATGAGTGTTGAAAGAACGTGTTTATATTGATGTTATGTATAGCTTATGATGTGCTATGCGATGGACGGTCTGTTCATATTTCCTATGCTGTTGATTTTTTTTTTATCTCTACTCTGTTTTACTGTTGGAGAATAATTTGTTGATGTTCAAGAAGGTTCTCGGTGTATTTTGCACTAAAGAGATGTGGGTTGAATGCTAAACCAAATATATGAAGGAATGCATTGAAAATTGTAGGGTTGTAAGATGATCAAAATGAGGTAACATGTATGAAATACATATTTCAGAGTTAAATAGCCCTGAAGTCTGTAGGCTTGTAAGATAATCAAGATTAGTTGACTTGCATGAAACAAAGATTTCGGAGGTTTAATTAGTTAATTTTTTTATGGATATGCAGGAAAATCTGTAATTTGTTTTTTTCCTATTCATAATAAATATTACCCTAGAAATCTTTTGTTGTTACTGTTGACAATGTCGAGTAAGATATATGAAAGTGCTATCACGATGAAAGGTGGTTGGTAGATGTGATTAAGTGAATGGTGCCTCATGTTTGTGTATGGCCTTTAATGGTGGGCTGTGAAGAAGCATTCTATGAAAAGGCCAGGCTTTCTGAATTGTTAAATGGTATATATGAGAATCAAAAAGTGAGAATGGGTCACCTTGCTAAATTCCAATGGCTTGTCCCTCACATGATGTGTTGGAGTATTTGGACCACCGCAGTGAATGTATTTTCCAACACGAGGTTATATGTGGAAAACACTTGGACGGATAATATGATATCCTCCATCCTCAGGGATTGGGTTAAGATGATCCTTGTAGTGGATACTCCATCAATTATGGGCAATAATTGGTTCGGGAGGTGAAATTGATGCTTTAGGGATGGGATAGGGATCCCCATCCATGTTGATGTTCTATCGTCTATCTCTTATATTTTGGTTATCATTTTATGGAAATCCCTCGTCTCCTTTGGTTCGGGGGCATTTTTTATTAATAAAAGTGCTCCTGTATCTTCTTCTTCCAACAAAAAAAGGAAAACAAAGGAGTGATAACTAGATTTGAGATAAATGGATTTAGGATATTTGAGATGCATGGATTTAGGACCCCTAGAATAAAGTGATGTGATTGGTTACGTGCAAACCAGAGGATTATAGCAGCAGTACTAGAGGCAAGTGGTTTAGGCAATTGTGGTATTTTAAGGGAAAATAAAATACTAAAAGAATCTGCAGGAGAGTGGTATGGATAATATATGATAATTTCACAACTTTATATAGGGTCACTGCAGGAGTGACTCTGTGTTGGAGTCTGTCATGCATTTCTGGATATCAAACCATTTGGAAATCGTTATGTTGTTGTAAGAGATATCGTCATCCGAATCCTTAGTTGACTTGTATGTTGTTGATTCTTGACTTGTGATTATTGTGTGGCAGTTCATGATGAATTTGTCTTGCAGATACAAGACCCTTGCTTTGTTTCACTGCAGATACTGCTCCTATAAGATCTGTTGGTTGGGCTCCAGATGAAAGGTTAGTGGTGCATGAATTCTTTTTTCTTCCATGTTTATGTGATTTGACCTCTTCCATAAAGTAACAGTCGTCTCCATTGCTACCAACAATCAATTATGATAAATTGAGCATGAAGAGTTTTTCCTGTATGATCTGTTGGGCCTTTAGATCTGCGGATACTTTCATTTAGACCACCTATATAAACTTTAATGAAAATCAAGACTAGAGATCAGCCTTCCAGTCCATGTTTGTAAAATAGTGGTTACCTTTATGACACATGAATTGCTTGATTCTTTGTTCTTGTGGTATTCTTCATAATTTTATTATCACTTCTATCTGAGGTTCACCTTGCACAGAACTAAATTTGGAGCTGGATCTTGCCCTGGATCAGCTATATGGATCTTCCCCTGGATTGGATATATTCCAGCTCTGCCAGCTATACATTTCCATATTATATTTGAAGCTCTCTTAGCCATTTCTAAGTCAACTATTTCTAATGTGTTCTCATCAAAGAATTAAAAGATATTATAACTCAATAGATTGGCACAACACCATCCTAATATCGATGCACTCCATGTAATCTGTATGTGTGTACTGGGGATGATTGGATGGAGTATATACAAGGACTTTGTAAATTTTAGGGTACTTTAAACTAAACGGGAGGATCTTCTGGGGATATCTTATTTGATGCAGGATTTGTTGTAATGTTGGGTCCAATGAAATATTAATAATTGTCTAGTAAGTTATTATATTGATGCTCTTGCATTGTTTATGCGTCAAGCCCTGATCCAGTCTGATTGGGTTGAATGGAATGTTAATCCTTGCCAGTCTTCCTATAATTTTTAATGGCCGGGAGGTTTGTATATTAGGCCCTGATCTTGTCTATTTGGGTAGAAGGTAAATTGGCGCCTTATATTATGTAGTAATTCAAACATTTACATCAGAATTCTAGTAATTCTTTTCATTAAGTAATTTGTATTTCCTTGTGGTTTTTTTTTGGTGTGAATATCTTATATTTTGTTTAATTATGTGCAGTGATCCGGAGAGTTCCAATTTAATTGCGACGGCTGGGCATTCTGGTCTAAAATTTTGGGACCTACGGTATGGATGAAGGTTTTTGTGTTTCCCATGAAATTGTTTCGACTTTTGTTTATGCAGCTATGATATGTCATCTAGAGCTGTAGCAAAGAAGAGGAATATAAGTGAAAATTAAGGCATTGGGGAGTAAATAGAGAATTTAGAAAGAGGAACAAAAAGACTGGAATGAATCAATGATCTTAGATTGAGGACACAATCCCTAAAAAATTTTAAAAAAAACTTTATAATGACGAAGAATCTAATTACATAAACTCAGAATTCCTTGTATCACATTCATCGGACATCGATGCATAAAAGATCCAAAGCTGTATTCTTTTGGTTTTTTTTTTTAAATGACTTATAATCATTACAGTAACTAGACATGCTCCGTGGTGTAGTTGGTTGACAAGTATGTTTCTATTGAAATGAAAAGGTATAATTAATGGCACATTCCATGTGCAGAAGTAATGTGTAAACCATAGAAAACATAATTTACATATCTGTTAATTGAGTATAATGAAATAACAATTGACATCATACAAAGAACTATGCTGGGATGTTTTGTCCCCAATGGCCATAGCACAACGGTTTAGGGCTTAAGCTTTGTGAAAGGGTAGGTCTATCGAGTCTTGGCACCGACTTACCCTCCTGTGGGTTGGCAAAAATTGAAATTTTTTTTGTGGGACCGAGACACACAGGTGGAGATAGCCTACCCAGCTTGGCCGAAAGATCAACTATGAGAGGTCCCTCCAATATAAAAAAAATAAAAAATGCTAGGATGTGAAATCTTTTGGTCTCCGAAAATTTATGATGATGCTGCAGCATTCTAATACTATCTCTCCATTATATACAGTGCATAAATGTATTAAAAAAATATCGGTAAAGACCATGGTAACTAAGACAGCAATAATATTTTCTATCCGACTTTTTCTTAGCTAAAATATATTTCTTTCTGTTTTGTTTAGCATGAATTTATTAAAATGAAAAAATCTGTCTTTTATTTTCTGCAGTGATCCATACCATCCTTTGTGGGACATTAGTTTCGTGCGTCGAATTATATTGAGCTTGGATTGGTTGCCCAACCCTAAGTAAGTCTGCAGTTCACACACCTATCAAAGAACACATCAATTATAGTCTCACAATATTGCATGATGGATGATTCCTAGTGCGAATACTAATACAGTAATACCTAAAGACTGCATATCATCCCCCTTT
This sequence comes from Acorus gramineus, assembly GCA_030737835.1. Lineage (NCBI taxonomy): Eukaryota > Viridiplantae > Streptophyta > Magnoliopsida > Acorales > Acoraceae > Acorus > Acorus gramineus. Next base: position 25,289,224 of record CM060849.1, read on the forward strand.
TTATTGCCCTTTCCATAGTTTCAACCTCTAATTTATGGAGACTGCTCGTTAATTAAATTGGAAATTATTGAGTTTGAACTGGTTTGGTCTCTTTGACTCTGAAATTTGCCAATGAATATTTTACTGACAGGTGCTAAGGATTACCACTTCTTTTGTTTACCACTTCTTTTTGTTGTCTTCTGTTATTATGAGTGTTTTTCTGTCCCTGTAAGATGCCTCCTAGTGGCCTTCGATGATGGCTCATTGAGGATCCTTAGCCTGCGGAGAGCTGCAAATGATGTTGCTGTTACCGGGGAGCCATTTGATGGAACACAACAGCAGGGGTTGCACAGTAACTATTGTTGGCCATTTGCAATCTGGAGCATTCAAGCATCACGACTAACTGGTAACACTTATTGTCATCTTATGCAATACAAATAATGGCAACTATACATATCATTCCATGCATCTCTATCAACGGCATATATATTTTCTTTTCAAATTTTGTTTTTCCCTCAGACTGAAAATTTTGGATTGTGATATGCACTCATGTTACTGCATTTTTCCTACACCTATTGTCTTTTTTAAGAATTGTTCTTGTTTTTCCAGGTCTGGTGGCTTACTGTACTTCCGATGGTTTTACTCTTCAATTTCAGGTGGTGTACCTGTAAGAGATGTCATTTTTTAATTTTCATATTACCAGCCGCAACTTTTGTTAATGTATGAAGTCTAATAAGCTTCACATATATGATGGCATATATGTTTGGTCCACTGAGAGTCTCTTTTCTTTCTTTGTAGTTCTTTTTCTTGATATCCAATGAAAATGCATTAAGATCTCACTGGTATCACTTGACAGTATTTCCCTTCAAATCAATTATTGGATTTCCACCTCTAAAACTTTATGCCATTAGAAGCCTAGTACATGAAATTTCCTGAATTATTCCATTTTTACTCAGGAATCTATTTACTGACTTACATGCTCATGTGAATCAGCTCACAACTAAAGCAGTGGAGAAAGATCCACAAAGAAACCGTGCACCACATTTCGTTTGTGGGTCACTTACAGAAAGTGATGGTAATCTTGCTCTCAGTACCCCTTTGCCAGGCATGCCCTTCCCAATGCAGCCATCCTTGAGCAAGTGGGAGGATGCAAGCTCAAACCAAGGGAGGACGATCAAAAACCAAGTAACAGGTGATAATATCATAGTTCCATAAAGATGACTATCAACTGTGTCTCATTAAGGTTATAGAATAATCAACCTCCTTTTATTCAACTGTCTTTGCTTTGATGTTCTTAGATTCCTTGTGTGGTGATGATGAAGCTCCCTCTCCACTTCAAGAGCTGGAGGACTCCTCTCAAAATCATGACAAGAATGCAGGTCCAAGGATGAAAGCTGACCAGGAGAAGAACCGCGACATGGATAGAGGGAGAGCACAAGCCAATTTAGTCGGAGAGGGAGGGGAGAAAGATGGTGCGTGCGACCCGGAAAATAATTTCCACAGGTTCAGAGTATTTCCACCCAAGATGGCTGCAATGCATAAGGTGAGGTGGAACATGAACAAAGGCAGCGAGAGGTGGCTTTGCTATGGAGGAGCAGCCGGCCTCATACGCTGCCAGAAGATTCAATCACCTTCCCTTCTAAAACACACTGGTGGTAAACGTAAGCAGCCATGATTTTTTTTATATATAGTTTTTATTATTTTTCATGGTTAAATATTATTCTATCAGCAGGAGTTCTAACCCAGTACCTCTCACTGATGAGGGGTTACTTCTGTGAACATGCCAAGAGATAGTTTGGTTAAACAGTGTTTCTTGTCCAGGAATACATATTTGTACTACAAAATATATAGGATGAATATTTTTGTAAGGAAGTTGCAGGCAAGTGCAGCTCATATTATTTTTGTTCTGAGATATTAAAGTTTTTCAATCAGAGCTTGTAAAGAAAATTTAAGCAAAAAATCTCTTCTGATTTGGAAACCATTTTGTCAGTTGAGCAAGTTTTATTATTCCTCTTCTATGTAGAGATTTGTTTTCTTTTGAAATAGTTGTAATAAACATTGAATGTAAAACATGTATCGACATGCACTTTTGAAGGGCAGTCTAGAATTTGTTGCACCAACAGAGTAAATGGTGCAGCCACCAAATCCTCCACTCTGTTGTTTCCTTGTCGATGTATCAATAAATGCAGGTAAATTTGGTGTGCTAGAGGTAATTGTCTTTCAAACTTTTAAGTCACTTCCCCATCTGTACAGCTAAGTATGGTTCTTGTTGTGTCTTTATTGCAAAATTAAATTTCAGGTTAAAGAGCATATTATTTCTCTAGTCATCATATTTTAACCTTCTTTCAGTTCTCACAGTTGTATTTAAGATTCTTTGGCAGATTGTGGCTAACACAACAAAATCTTGTTTAGATGAGCTGCCTGGTTTTCCTAGATCCCAACAATATAAAGGCATGTAATTATTCCTGCTCCATTATTTTGCATAAATTATGGTCCAGATATTCATGATTTGAATTCTTTTTTCACATTTATCATGGCAAATCAACCATGTCTATAATCTTTAGCCTTTTGCTTGTAACAGTCATCTTTGAGACTTTGTTATTCACAGTCTGGATGATATTTTGTTCCATTGTTAGATTTATCTTCTCGCCTTCTCTGTTTCAGGATAATGTGAATGTCCCACTTGTCTTTTTATGGTAGTAGAGCTTGAATTCGGTCTACTTTAACAGGATGTCTATAGAGGAATCACTCACTGGCTTTTAGTCCTAACTACGAATATAGGCAAGCATTGTTTCGTTACCTCGTGGGTATTATGTATGGACTGGCTCTTTTATCTATCTGTTGTCCGCTCCAACTCTGCTTCCACCTTCCTGATAGGTTAAAGAAAGAACAAAAAAGTAGAAAAAAGATTACATCAATATCTGCCTGCTCCTGCTTCACCTCCTCGTCGTCTACTGTCTTTCTGGAGCATAGAATGAAGTGAGGTGCGGAGCATATTTCATTACCTGGCAGTTCTTCTCGCTGGAGTTATTCCTCATAAAGAAGAATTCATAACTTAGAATAAGAAGAAAAAATCACTATGAAATGAAATGATTGCTTTCTTAATTCATTTCTTTTTTTGCCTCTGAGGTCTAATGCATACTTTTTCTTGCACTGTGATAGCACAATGCCTCCGAGTTGTTTCATTGTAGGCATGCACCATCGGGTCGATAGCGAAAGCACACACAATCAAAGTCGTTAACCCCACGCAGTGGTGATGAAAGAACGAAATCTCTATCAAGAACAAATTCATCGAATGAGGTGCGGAGCCTCGAAGTACAGCTTGCACTCTTATCCGGAATCTTAATCTTTAAGAAGTGAAAGCTCGTTCCTCGCTTTCTCGAAAGAAAGTATATGGATCGCTAAACAAAGGCTAAAATCAAGGACTAAGTTTAGCTTTCTTAATTGTTTAAAAGTTGACCAAGCAAGAATTTCGTCTCATGAACCCGTCTCTTTGCAGCGGTACATGGTTTTGACTGATTTAGTAAAACAAATAGAGTGCCGCCGAAATACTATTCGTCTGCCTTATTAGGAGACCAGTGTGGGTGTTGGAAAGACTAAACTAAGTAGAGAGTCTACATTGCTTGTGGAAATAAAAAAAGGTGATAAAACACTGGCTGGCGGACTTCCTAACGGTTACACAAGTAAAAAAGAAAGTACCTATGACTTAGCAATATGTGCGTGCATTCAGACTTTTTGAGAAACTTATGTGAGTCGCCTGAGTTAGATAAAGTAAATCCTACTTGTATGATTTGAGTTTTTTAGTCCCTACTAAGAGCTGAAATGTAGGCCTATACTTCTTTGTTGAAGCAGTTCAGTGATTCAATTCACTTCGAACTAGAGATTGAGAATCAAGCCCATCCGGAACTAAAAAACGGTATAGCGACCGAACAGTTCTTGATATCTCCAACAAAAAGACTACCAAGAGATCATCTCTTTTTAGCATGAAAAGTGATTCAAAGCGTCATTTTAGTTTTGCGTTGAAACAATATGACACAACAAGAGATGTGAATACAAGAAGAAAGAAAGAAGCGTTTTAAGGGAAGAAAGCAGAAAAGAAATGGCCTCCGGTTTGAATTCTGCACAAAGTGCTTTATTTATTGATGGCCAATTCCAATGCTATGGTCACCTGCGTCGCTTCTCTTTTTCGTTTTGAAGCGTCAATAGCCCACGTCACCCTCAGTAGTATCCGTAAATACGGTCAAATTTTTTTTGAAGGGTAAAATTAAAATTTGTATTGCTATATGACTTTGGATGTACAAAAGGATTTACAAAAAGGGGTTGTACAGGGCAGAGTATACTTGAAGTGCAGCAGGAGGGAAAGACAAAGCAAGCTGCCTTGCATCCCTAATGCACCACAAGCATATCCACCGAAGAGGCGAAGAGTACTCCCAATTCAAAACAGACCATTGTCAACAAAAAGGCTATCTAATTCTCTCATACATAGTTCCTTCTGCATCTGACTTGAGTGCTCTATCGAGTTCATCCCATACCATGTCTGCAAGAATGTGTTCTTCCCCATCTATCACACGCCAAGCCGCCAAAAGGTCGGCAAGCTGGTTTGCCTCGTGCCTGATGTGTGAAGCTTTCCATCGGGTGAGGGAACGGAGGGAATGCGAGATTGCAGAGAGTGTACGGGTTGCTGTCCATGAAGGGGATCCTCTACCATTGACCCAGGAGATGGCAGTTGAAGAATCCCCTTCGATCCAGAGCTTGGATCTTCGATGTTTAAGTGCTAGTCTGATCCCTTCTAGGATGCCTTGTAGCTCCAGGATATTGATGGACACCTTGGGGACTTGGACAGCTATTCCCTCAAAAAAAGAACCCTTGTGATCACACATATATAAGTGCCCCGAAGCCAGCTCTATCTACTGATAACGAACCATTTGAGTTTGATTCGATCCACTCACGGTCTGGAGGACACCATTTGATGAGCGAGGTGAGCACAATTTTTTGTTCGATGCGGATGCCCCAGTTAGACGCAATCTTGGTCATCAGTCTTTCCTCGAAGGAGGAGTTGTACGGACTCCATCACCAGTTTTATGTCTGGATTTTCTTTGTTGCAATCCACTGTTACGTTCCAGCCAGATCCACCAAATAGTGGAAGTCGTTGCTGCCTGGATGATCACCTTTGGGGCACCAACGAGGAAATAACTTTTAAGCCATAGGAGGAAATCCACCAAGTTAGTTCTGCGTGCCCTTTTTCCCACCAAGCTTGTGGATGATAAAAGTCCAAATGTATGCAGAGAAGGGGCAGGAGAGGAAAAGGTGGCTCACTGTTTCCCACCAAGCTTGTGGATGATAAAAGTTCAAATATGGTCAGATTCGTTGCACCATCTCCAACAAGTCCGAGAAAAAGAACTGACGGAACTTATCTTCCGAGAATCTGCTTTTGGCCTTGCTATGAAGATGGCATATATGGTTATGGTAATATTTTCTCAGCTCTTGAAAAGTTCGTGCTCTTCATTCAAATGAGATCAGTTCATAATTTTTCATGTTTATATGACTGGCATGATTATTTGGTTAACTTGGTTTGATTTTGATTGTCCGCTTTTTTTATAACAGCCTTGACATGGTTTGTGGGGGCATAAAATTCAAAAGAACGCTTCGAAAGCTTTTGGTGAGGGATATGTGGGGGAGGCGTAAGGGAGAGAGGGTTTGATGTGAGAGGAGCTTATTTATTGTTTGAATATGATATTAAAATATGAGGGGCTTACAAATTAAGTGATCAAAATGTGAGTAGGGCTGGTAAACGAGCCGAGCAGCTCGGGCTCGGCTCGGTTAAAGCTCGTTCGATTAGACAAACGAGCCGAGCTTGAACAATTTTTAAAGCTCGGTTTGTAAACGAGCCGAGCCCGAGCCCGAACTTATGTTACTTTCACATGTATAAGGTGTTGTGATTTATGAAATGTGACTTCTCAAATGCTAAACAAGATTTTTTTTAGCTAAACGAGTCCGAGCTAAGCCTTGATTCGAGCTTCAGCTTGGCTTGTTTAACAAACGAGCCGAGCCGAGCTTTAACCGAGCTTTTCACAAGCCCAACGAGCCGAGCTTGAACACAAAATGAAGCTCGTTCCCGAGCCGAGCCTGATACTAAACGAGCCGAGCCTGAGCAGGTCAAAGCTCAGTTCGTTCGACTCGTTTACCACCCCTAAATGTAAGGGGCTTACTAATAAGAGTGATTTATTTACAATTTAGAGGGGTGCAAATAGGACACTCTTATTTTTTTACATAAAAAAGTATATTCAATTTATTTAATTATATATTTAAAAAAAATCAAAACAAATATGGACAGCAAATAAAACTGCATAATAATTCTTTACTATTACAATTGTAAAAAAAAAAATTCATGTGGTGTCCTGTCTTATCCACCATAATAACAACTTTTTTTTTTTCAGGACCAATCACAATTTGATTTTTCAAGAAAACACACACACACACAAGGGTGATTGTGCAACCGTGCAACCAACACCCTTTATGTGCGATGTGAATATGGATTGTTCAGATTTGATTTGGACAGCCCAGATTTGCGTTGTACAGTTACATCTTATCATTTCACTATATATATATAAATATAATAATGATATGGTGTGGTCCGTGTAAATTCTGTATATACATCCTTTATCGGGGTATATATATCGATAAAGAAAACATATTAGCTTATATATATATATATATATATATATATATATATATATATATATATATATATATATATATATATATATATATATGTATATATCCTTAACTCTTTCTCTGTGCACAATTTATGGTTCAACTTATATGAAAACTGATATTTAAAGAAAAAAAAAAGTTCGGTAAATTTACCTATAAACATAAGCCAAGTTGAACTGTAAATGGAAAAAAAAAATGATAAAAAGGGACAAGTGAAGGAGCAGCAAAAGTTTCATTAGAAATGCAGCAAAGTTTCCATGCATGATGTCAAGCAATGTATGGTCCACCCAATGTGTTTTGTTTTGTCCATAAAATGATCTGAACAATGGAGCCTCTCTCATGTATCAATAATTAGGCTAGATTGTCTCAAAATAGAGTTTGTCCTATACATATAGAAAATCATATTCCTCACATGAGGAAGTAATGTACAAAATATTATATTTTTTTAGCCCCAAAATGTGACCCACTCAAAAAAAAAAAAAAAATTAGGAAAGATGCTCTCAAAATAGGGTTTGTCCTATACATGGAGAAATCATATTTCTCACATGAGGAAGTATGTACAAAATATTGTATTTTTGTAGATCCAAGATGTCACCCACTCTTTAGATTGTGAAATCCTAACTTCACATGATTCGGGTCAATAATAATAATATGTACATATACATTATATACATTGATGCCAAAGTGGTTGGGTTTGGGGGGGACATACTAAGCTGTCCCCACATAATTTATATCATCTCTCCTCCCAACTATGATTCCTTCTCACATGGATCTATTATTCTCCATTGGCTATTACATTTTACTGTATGGTATCAGAATTGACTTATTATGAGTAAAAGTCAGTTACATTCTATAGTAGTAGTTACTTACATATAACAAAAAATTCAATAACAAATACCAAATGTCACTTATATTATTTAAATTTTGTTAATTTACATATTCAAGTACTGAGGACTCCAAATATATCATAGCACACACACATACTACTTTTTCAAAAGTAAGTTACATTCAATATCAAATCGATTTTTGCATTTTTTAAATTGACAGTTTCACATAACAAAAAAGAAAGTTACTTTAATTAGAAAGCAGTTACACTCACCAATTGCCCGTTTACATCAAACAAATAGGAAAATGCATATAACCAAAAAAATAAGTTACATACTTCAACTTAGGCCATCTCCAGCCCTTACTCAAATCTATACCCAAATTTTACTTAAAATTTGAGTAAAAGCTTGATTTGATCATATGATGTGTCTCCAACCATCACTTTGTACTTTACTCAAATCTTTTAAAAATTGCATATCTTCTTCTAATTTTTTCCTATAAACATTTTCAAAGTCCTTTCCTCAAACATTTTTACTACTCAATTTTTCTTTCCTTTGAAATATTAAAATTTAAAAATTGTTATCATCTAATTTTTTAAAAAAAGTTAAAAGTAATATTTTTTTATTGGAGTAAAAATAAGAAGTTAAAAAACAAAGATGAATACTTAAGAAAGAAGATTACTTTTTTTATTTCAAAAGATGGTGAAAATTTGGGGGGGGGGGGGGGACATCTAATATAATTAAACTAAAGGTGGAGTTAAATGGGAAAAAATGTTACATTGGAAGAAAATAATGTGGAGATAAAAGGAAAAAAAGAGATGTTGAAATTTGGATAAAGATTTGAGTCTTCCTTTATTTGGGTAAAGATTTGAATAAAAACTTGATTTGATATATAGGTATGGGTAAATGGTTGAAGAGGATTTTAGGTGATTTTTACTCAAATTGAAGTTTGAGTAAATGTTTACGTATAGGATTGGAGATGCTCTTATCAGTTACATATACAACTAGTTAATGATTCACATACATCATGTCACAAACACACCTACAACATTCAAATACACATAGTACACATAATAAAAAAAAAAGTCAATTACATTCTTCCAATAGGTGCATCAAATTCAAATTCAGGCAATAATTTATACATTATAAAGTATTTTTAACTAAAATAGAAGCGGGGAGCTACTGAAATTTTTCAATAATATTAGATTCATGTAGTTTTTCACATCATTCATAAATTATTTTCACATATCATAGAAAAAACCAATATACCAATCAAAAATTAATTTTGTATGATTCTTTTTGGATTCGAATGATCATTTAAAACAACAAAAACATGTAAAAAAAAAACGTTGCTTACTTATTTTAGGCAAGGGATTAACAATCGGATGACAAAAATGTTTGAAAATTATTGAAAGTGAAACCACAAACATATTTTAGGTCTTTTGATTGTTTTAGACGAAATGGGAAGAGATTATTGGTGTGATTTCCGTTTTTGAAATTATAGAGAATTTGAAATTTTAAATTTGATTCGTGAGAGGGACGGAAGACAAAACCATAAACGGAAAAAGAGGGTTTTGGCATGTGAAACCGTGTGATTTTAACTAAAGATAGTTTTGTATTTTGCTTTTTTACCTCTTTATAAAAGTTAATCAAGAAACCAATGGTATATTGACACCTAATGAGACTTATGAGTGGAGCCTATATAGTGGGATCTGTGTAAAAGGACTCACACACACACACACACACATATCAATATTGATTTTTAAGCATCAAATTTTAGGCCCAATCATAAGCCCCATGAGCTGACATATGTACAATACTTACTATACTCTTGTATGTTATTGTTTATATTTTCGATAACTGCTCCCCATGTTTCAAGGAGTCGGTTACAATTGGGATTGATCTACATTGCATAACCCATGCGATCCCATCTTTTCATACTTTTTTTTTGTGATTCCTTCTGATTTATTTGTATATACACATTGATTCACACTTTAATTGATAATTATATTCTCTTAAAACTCAAAACAGCATATTGATTTTTTGTTTTTTTTTTGAAGAATTTCAAATTTTGCTTTGGTGTTAAACAATTTGATTTTCGTTTCATCAATGTCGATCGGTTCATGTTTTGCCTATGTGATTATATGTTTATACAATTATTTTTAATGATCTTTTTTTTGTTGAATATGTTGTATTCTTTTTTTATCATCTGAATCAATTCAGTTATATTCGTCTAAACAAATTTTTTTCTTCTTTAGCTTGGAGTCAGAAACATTTCAAATGTATCTGAACACTATTTGCATCATTTTTTCTTAACTCTTTTGCATGTGTTTTGTGATTTTATCTAATTAAGTTAATGAATGATTAATTTGTTATTTTAGATGCATTTATCTGGTGATTGGTCTTTTTTTTCTTGTTTTGGTATGTCTTTTCACATTAATCCAATTATATTCGACGAATTCAGTTACATTTGGCTTTGTTAACCTTTTTATTAGTTTAGTATTTTTTTTAATTGTATCTAAATTATAGGGCAATGATGATGATTTATATGAATGTCACCAATGGAGAATTAGTTAATTTGAATTATTTGAATGATACATGTTCTTTGGAACCCAGTCCATGAAAGGATTTGTTCCATGGATCTATTTAGCACTGTGTAGAAGTGATTATTTTATTATTTAGATACATTTTAATTACATGAAACACACATATTTAAATTCAGATACAACATTCAGATACATTTCAATTATATCAAATACACATATTGAAATTCAGATAATTTTTGTAAATACAGATACATTTTGAGAATGACATATTATACAAATGTAATCTTATACATGAAATTCAGATGTATTGTTATATATTCATGAAATTCAGATAGAATGTCCCACGTTCATTTCACATTCTATGTAATCTGCATATTGAAACTCAGATACATTATTTCATTAATTAGAATATGGAATTCAGATACATTCTTGCACATTCATATATAAAGTCTATATATTGTTACATTTGAATTATACATCCAATATTCCCCATCAAAAAACATTATAAAGTTACATTTAAAATTCAGATACACTCTACGGATTTAGCTACATTCTATAATTCTAATTTATAAAATTCATCGGATACATTCTATGAAATTGTTAAATTCAAGGAGCCCTGTAAAAAATTTCACATCATATATATCAAGATCTTCGATTTGTTCATCTAAAAGTGCAATATAACCATCCCAAAAACAATTTCAATTAGGGATGGCAGTGGGACTGTGCTAATAAGGTACCCCCACGGTTGGGACGGGTCGGGTTTAGGTTTGAGACAGATTTGGGATAGCTAAAATGAAATCCGATGGGTTTGGGAAGGGAAATGAGTTTATTTAGCAAAACCTGCCCCGAACCCACTCTGGTTGCAATTAATATTAAGATTAAATATTTTTTATAATAATTGCATAATTTATATTTTTCATTTGGTGTTCCAAAAAAATATAAAAAAAATAAAAATGAATAAACTCAAATGCTAATTGAAATTTGAAGTCATATAAACATACACCGACCACCTTTTTGTATTAAAAAAATTGAAACATTATATTTGTTATGGAAATTGAAAGTTTATATTTGTTATTTTATTTCTTATTTTGTAAGATTTATTCTAATAAATATTTATTTTTATTTAAAATTTCATTTTAGATTAATATTACATAAAAATATTTTTTATGTTTTAATATTTTTTTCCTAAATTTGTTTTGGTCCAACCCTACCTGACCCAACCCTATCTAAATGGGATGGGTTTGGGATGAAAAAGCTAAATTTGTCACGGGTTTGGGACGGGTTTAGGATATGATTTTATTAGCGGGTTTAGGTTTGAAATTTACAAAATCCGTTTCAATCTGTCCCGTTGCTATCCCTAATTTCAATTGATTGGAGTCGAATAAAAATTAAAATGTCACTGGTTATTTTTTTTTGCCATCGTTGTATACTATCCGGGGGACGATTAAGAGGATGAAAATCAGATTGTAGGATTTTTTTTTTCTATGAAAATTAGCGGAAAGGATGAGAAAATGGTTAGAGAGAGAGAGAGATGAGTTAATTGGGGACAGAAATTTTGGTTTTAAAACAAGGGTAGTATGATATTTTGCATTTTTAATTTTTTATAAACATCAATCAAGTAAACCAATGAATAATTGACATCTAATGAGACTTGTGATTTTTAGTTTTAAGTCCCTGTAAACATGTCTATTTAGGGATCAGTCCCTCACTTTTTCATATTTCTTTTTAAATCCCCATATTCAACCGCCTATTAAGTTTTTAGTCCCTCCGTCAAACGTCCGTCCATACACCTAATTTGTGAAATGTAATTTTATTTTTAAGTCCCTGTAAAATATGTTATATAGAGTGATTCGTTCGATTTAGTAGCCAACCCCAAACCACACACCCCCCCCCCCCCCCCCACTCAAGTATCTTATGAAAAAAAATAAATTAATTATTAAATTAACTTATTTTGAAAAAAAAAATATCCAACAAAGTTTCATTTCACATTTTTATGTCCAATATGATTAAAATACTATTTTAAATGTTTTGACTTGTAATAATGGTTGTGCGAACCTTGTCTATCATTGTCAGTACTTTTGAAGATTTTGTATTTCCAAGAATCATTTTTCATTCAAATTTATTTTCAAATACTTCCAAGTGATATCTGTTTTTTAGGTGGAAAATAATTTTTATTTATTAAAAAAAAAACATTAAGAAGTCTAACAAATTTTATGTTTTTTGAAAAACTAATTTTTAAAATTATTTTGAATGAATTTTTCAAACTCATTTTGAAATCTTACCTTAATCCAAACTCATTTTTAAACGCTCTAAGCGATTTTAAGAAATAAAAAATATAAGATGTTTTGGGTGGTGTTTAGGTAATCTGAGAGTTTTTTTGGAGACATTTTCCCTGAATTGCAGGCAGCCCCCTCATTGACCAGTGAGTTCACATGGAAAATCTATGCATCAATTTTTTCTTAAAAAAAATTAATACATTATTTCTTAATTCATAATCAAGATCATTGACCTTGATCTACGTGCAATATAGTAATTTCAAGGCACGTGGAATAATTAAACAGTTTTATTCGAAAGTGCACAAAAAATAGTTTTAATTTAATTTCACAACTTTAAATAATATATTTCTCTTCTATATGTATCTTATTTTTCAATAAGATAAAAATGATAGAATTAGCCAAATAAAGACAACCACGAGTTCATACACAAATTTTGTAATGTATATATATATTTATAAAACCTTTGAATAGGTCAATAAATATAAATTTAATACACGTTGAAGTCAATTATAATTTGGGGTTAACCCCATATTGTTTAAGTTTCTAGACATTTTAGCATGTGAAAAAAAACTCTCTAAATAAGTAATTGTATTTTGGTAAGTATTTTTCTCTTGTCTTTTGCTTACAATATTGTGTACATTGTTATGCATTATATGTACGCTGTTAACTCATACATTGTTATGACAACTATATATTAAATCATGCATACTCTAAAATATATCGTAAAAACACGAAATAAAAGAGTAAGGGATTAGAAAAGTGTATCCGGAAATGTGGAAGTGAGTGAAGACACTCTGTCCTCGGTTAATAAGGCCCCCTCACGCACAGGGTTGAATGGCTCCTACCACTGAGAGATACGACCACAACAGGTTTTGTTCTTCCGGGGAACCACGTTGAACAGACTACGATCCTTTCAGACGCCCAGATTAGGAATTGGATCAAACAACAAGATGTTGGGAACTATGACTTGGAGGAAAAATGATTTTCATAAAATCTATAACACAGCGGAATCGGCTATGTTGGCTAAAACACCACTACACATAAGGGCTTATTTCTCTTATTATATTCCTATGATGCATGAGAGCTAGCCATGAATATTTATAGTCACAACACACATGAAAACGTATATGCTTTAAATTCTAATGGACAATCACAATTAATTGTAACCATTTATATGCTAATGAAACCGATTTCAATTGAAACGTTTTTCTCCTTTAATTCCCATCCTCCACTAAATAATGAAGGTAGGAGTTACAAATGCATGCAATGATTTCATTTGTAACTCATGTAATAAAAATGCTAAGGGGGTTTAATATGGACAAATGCAATTTTTGATCACTTAAAATTCCAAAATATTGATAGGCTTATATATATATTATCTTATATAATTAATCACAATAATGATATATTATATTTCTAATGTATAATATCTAAAAGAGATAATAAAATTTAAAATCTCAATTTTAATTTTCTCATCTCTCTATTATATCATTTAATTATCTAATTTAATATAATATTTAAACATATCAATTATTCAAAAAATATCCTTATTCGATATTCGAAGATATTTAAATTTGAAAGTTAGAATATCCATATTAACATATCTGATATGTATTGATCTGATTGACAAGCTCACCTCTACCCAACTTAGATAAAAGATTCTGTGTTTGTTTGGTATCAGGTGAACTTAATTTGTACTTTTAACCCATTTTAATAATCTTTTTTTTTTTTAAAACTTAATGGGGAAGGGGGGAATTTAATGGTTTTCAACGATATATTTTTTCATGTGTGTTGTTGAGTGAGTTCATCAATTTATAAAGTCAGAATAATCGTGCCCCTTTTCATTTCATATGTTAAATTTTTTTTTTTAAATATAAGAGATTAAAAAAATACTCAAAACTAATTTTAATAATCTAAAGTTTTTTTCTTTCACATCATCCATGTAAAATGTGATAATTATTTAAAATATTAATATTATGATTAATCATGTAAGAATTAAATTTGAATAATATATAATGTAATTTATAATATATATTAAAAAATATATATTAATATTTGTATCGGATTCTGGATGATCAGATATGAATAAAACAAGGGAAAAATCCATACGAACCCCAGAAATATGAGTGAAATTCATATAACTCCTTGATTTTTCTTAAAATTCAAATAACCCTTTGAAAACACCTACTAAATTCAAATAACCCCATGAATAAAATTTTCGTTAATAGATGATAAATATTTTGAGAATGTTTCGTTTGGTTAACACAATATATTAAAAAACTACTACAATATGTTAAAATGCAAAAATCCTATGAAAATAATAATTTTACCCTCTCTGAATGTATTATAAAATTTATTAAAATGGATAAAATCATCATTTGTATAAAATTTTACATTTTCAACACATTGTAGGATTTTTTTTAGTATACAATGCTTCTATCAGGGTTAATCAAACATAATATTCACAAAATATTTATCATCTATAAACGTAAATTTTATTCAAATGGTTATTTAAATTTACTAAATATTTTTAAAGAGTTATATAAATCTTAAGAAAAATCAAGAGGTTATATGGATTTCAATGAGTATACAAGCTCTTATATATAGATTGTTTCCATGAAACAAACATAAATGCTTGTTATCATGTTTTGAAATATGAGCGACAATTTGTCAATGTAAAAAACCACTATAAATTTTTGCGCGTTTAAAAAGATAAATAAAAAATAAAAAAAAACTAATAAAAACAAAAAATAATAATAATTTCTTTAAAAGCATCAGAGAATTAAATATCCACAAAAATTAAAAATTAAAAATAATAAAAATAAAAATAATCCAAAACATCTCTCTCTCTCTCTCATACAAGAATCTATATACAGACATGCCTGTTGCTCTTTCTCTCTCTTAGGGTTTCATTTCTGACCGTCCGATTGAGAATCCATGGCGACGGGAGGTCTGAAGGATCAGCTCGACGGGCTCGTCAATTCGATGCTCCGGGAGGTGACACTTTTCCCTGATATCGGTTTTTTGTTGTTTTAGGGTTTCCAGATTTTTTTTGGGGACTTCTGATTGGGTCTTTAAATGGGTTCATTTTCATCATCTCAAGCTGTGATTTTGATTAGTGTTCTGTGTTGTGATTTGTGAAAACACATTGTTATAGGTGAAAAAAATGTCATTTTTATGTTCTCTTGTTGAATTATTTGGTTTTTGTGGTTTTCGTGGATTTGGGTTTTTTGAGGGGTTTTTAATGGTTCTCAAAATGCGATTTTTAGGTGTTGATGAAAAAACATCATATTTTATATTAATATTATTGAATTGGGTTTCAATTTTCTTTTGAGATATCTTTCATGGAGGTTCTACTAGTTCTTCAGCAGAGCTCAAGTGGAATAACTGTTCAAAGGGTTCTCTTTAATCATCTCAAATTGCTGTTTTCATTAGATTTTCAAGCATCATAAAAGAAATTGTTTAAGTGAAAGAAACATCCTTTTATATCATCATATGGTTGAATTGGGTTTCAATTATCTGTTGCTGTATCTTGAATGGAGGTTCTACTAGTTCTTCAGCAGAGCTCAAGTGGAAAAACTGTTCAAAGGGTTCTCTTTATCATTTTAAATTGCTGTTTTTATTATATTTTCAAGCATCATAAAAGGAATTGCTTCTGAGAAACATCAATCTTATATCATTTCTTGAGTTTATTGGTTTAAAATTACTTTATCAAATTTTAACTTTTTGGAGGAATTATGTTATTATTGTAGGGAGTTTTGGATGAGCAATTCACACAGCTTCAAATGCTACAAGACTCGAGCAACCCGGGTTTTGTGGCAGAGGTGATCACGCTGTTCTGTGAGGACTCAGAGAGGATATTAGCTGAACTGGGGAAATCCCTGTGGGTTTTTTAGTGTAGGTTTTATTATTATTGTTATTGGTAATCTAGTAGATCTCAAATTTGATGTTTTTTCATTTCATCATGTGGGGATGCAGGGATCAAGCAGTCACCGATTTTCGGAGGGTGGATGCATATGTTCACCAGCTGAAGGGGAGTAGCTCAAGGTAATCTTTTTGTGTCATTCATCTATGCAATGATATGGGTGACTTAGGGTGCAACCCAACCCAATTTTGGGTGGATTCAGATTAGGATTTCTGCATTCAGGTTCAACCTGAACCTAGTTCAGATTGGGTTTGGGTTGAGGGCTCGGTAACCTGACCCTGATGTAGTGGGTAGTGAATTTAAATTTTTGTGTCAAATTTGAAATGTTTAATCTTTGATATAAAATTTCTATTGTTGAATTTTTTTTTATAGTAAAATCTATCATTTTTGTAGTTTTATTTCCCTTTTCTCTCTCTACCGTCATCTTTCAATGTATTTTTTTTGCGCAAGACACCAACTGTTATGTAATGTGTCTATACTGATACGGTTTTAAAGCTAAATTGAAACCAACCCGAACTCAACCAAAAACCCCTAACCCATTCTGAACCCGAATCGAACACGATGGATTGAGTTTGGGTCGATATCCTCGGATTTGAGGGTCGGGTTGTGATTAGTTTGGGTAGACCTCTTCTAATTCGGGTTGAGTTTAGGTTGAACTCTAACCCGACCCAACAGCTCGATTTAGAGCCCTAGGTGGCGTGGTTTTATTATATTATTGTTTATAAGAAAATGCATTGCCCATTTTTCCATATTTGAAATAGAGAATTTTTTTTTTCCATGATCAAATAAGGAACCTAGACATGAAAACTGACAACTCGAGTATTGGTTCTCTATGAAATCATAGAATTTTGTTTGCCCTCGTCACATGATAGAAGTGGTACTATTTCTGATCGATGGTCTGCTTTCACTTGTCTTGCTTGCTTTTGCAGTGTAGGTGCCCAGCATGTGAAGCTAGCTTGCATTCAGTTTCGTCATTTCTGCGAGGAAAATGACAAGGATGGGTAAGTGTTCTATGAAAGATGTATTCAGAAGTTATGGTGGTCTATGCTTACTGCCTAGTTTAAGATTTGTGTGTAAAAATGTCTAACAACCTAGCTTTTCTCTGCATTCATATGAATAACATAATGGTGTTAGATTTCCGTTGTTATTGTAACATTGGATAGTTGCACCGAAACACCCCTTTATCAAGTTGGTAGAGGTGCCCCCTGATCACTGAGGGGTCCTGGGTGCGAGTCTTACTCCTGCTGAGGTAAAAAATTTAACAAATTTAACCTGGAAAAAAAAATTGGATGGTTGCGCAAATGCTCAGTTCATAGCTTAACTGGTTGGCAATTTGATTTGCCACTTCCTGCCATTTGCTTTGGTGCATCACTCAAACTGGACTTCACGTTATATATTTAATTATTATTGTCATGCTATGACAGATGTTACCTGTTACATTAGTTTCTAATACATTTGTGATATTAATTGTTTCTTCTGAGTGTCAGTTATCTTTATTTTCCTTAATGCATTAAAGTTGCTTCCTCTTAAATAAAAGCTTCTGCTTCTTGAATCATTGTGTGAAGTTCGTTCTTTCTTTTTTCCATTTTTTTATTTTGGAAAAGAGACTGGAACTTTCATATTAAAGATCCCCTCAAACAGGAACAGAGGGATCTCCAGATCATCATGCGTAAATTCTGATATTGGATTTATTGGGTTTTTTTTATTGTGATAATATGATTTAAGTAGAAGTTGAGTAATATTGATGTTTCATTGATAATATGTCAAGCACGAAAGATGTATGCATTGACTGATGAAGTAGTGGTGATGCTTGTCTTTCTTCTTCTTTTCTAATAGCATGATCTTTGTAATGATTTTGTTAGGTCCTAAATATATCCATAAGAGTCATATATCCTTCCTCTATTATTCTGATAAAGATTTATGATTCAGGTGCATAAGGGCATTGCATGTGGTCAGGAACGAATATTACAACCTGCGAAGTAAATTCGAGATTATGCTTCAGGTATTGATGGTCCTTATATCCATGTAGTAAATTGCCTCCTTGTAAGACAAGACATTCATAGTCAGTTGACAACCGCATATGTTACTGTGAAATGCAGCATGACAATATAATTTTGGGTGGATTGCCATTCTGTTTCTGTGCTACAGAGGAGATTTGACATGCAAGAATCTGTAGGAAAAGCAAAAATTTCTTTTAAAAAATGGTGTTTGCACCAAATAAAAGTGGAGAACATAAAAACTGGTCACTTGAAAAGTGATTTCATTTCCATCACTTTTTCGCTGACTTGGATTTCTTGTCTTTCATTTTCCATCCAAGATTGCACACACACGCCATTGGATTACAATGATATGAACTTGCATGATATCCACTGTTTTTTCAGTGTAAATATCCGCTTTTGTTGATGTTCATGGTATTACTTTGTTTTCTGTCATGAGCCTGACTCATACAATTTTTTTTTAATTATATATATATATATATATATATATATATATACTTTACCACTACATTCTAAAAGGATTTCCATTATCATATGCAGCTGGAGCAGAGAATTCAAGCCTATGATTCCAAACAGCAGAAATGAAAGTTGTCAGACTCATTAAATATTGTCTGTATTTGAATTTCAAAACTCTCTCTCTCTCTCTCTCTCTCTCAAGTTAATCAAGATTGAAAGCATATTTAGCTGTCACTTCTATACATATAAAATATCTTTGCTTTTTTTTAAAAAAAAAGATGCAACTGAGTTTGAAATGTCATAACAACCAGGTTTTCAGTATTGGTGATAAATGTTTATGAACCAACTTTGGATCTGAATCAGATTACTGAAAAGATTGACAGCTGATAAATTGCAGTTCATGGACAGAACTGAAGCTTTGAAGTTGGGGAGCTAAAATACCCACCCCATATAGTGAGAACCCCACTTCGTTTTAAAAAAGAAAAGGATAATGTTATTTGTAATCTTGTTTTCAGTTTCAATTTTGGTCTATATGTGTTTTGAATTTTAAAAAAATAGTATATCTCACTTAATAAGATACATGTTTTTATAAAAAAAATGAAACATATACTCTAATAAATTTTATGGATGCATTTATAAAAATTATGAAATATTTTTATGAAAGCATATACTTTGCTAATGCGAGTATATATTTTGAAGATTTTGTATCGATGCATATAGGTTGGAATTGAGGATGGAAAAAGAACTAAGTGTAACAAACATGTTTCATGCACTATTGCAATCAAAGGAAACCCACTCCTATTTTCCCCTCCCCATGTACCTTTCGCCCCATAGAATTTTTTGAATCAACACATTCACTGGCGTACAAAAGTGTTGGGTCACCAGGTGTCATGGCAAGTGAAGGTCAAGAGGGATCAAGACCAATTAGCATGCATACCTACCCACCCAGTTCGGTAGAATCTCTGGTGCCGGTAATAAAGTGGGATCGCCATGTGTCATAGCGAATGAAGGTCAAAGATATCACACCCTCCGTGATGGATTTACCATACGCCAACAGGCTCTCCGACGACTGTATTGAAGTTGGGTTGCCAAGTGACATGGCGATTGAAGGTCAGAGGGATCATAACATCTGTGATTTGCCAGTCCAATTGGCGTGTATAACCACCCAGTTTGACAGGCTCTCCGACGACGGTGTTGAAGTGGAATCATCAAGTGTCATGGCGAGTGAAGGTCAAAGGGATCACAACAATTATTCGATAGTCCAATTCGTGTATATACACACGTAGTTTGGCAACCCATATGGCAAAGGTGAGGAAATTGGGTCACCAGAAGGTTCTTCAGACCGAACTAGAAGAGAGCAATTTGACAAAATACAAGTGCAAGCGAGGTAGTGTTAAAAGCTTCTGATCGAACATGACATATTTCACATTTTAACACGTAGAACAGACAGCAAGGGCATCAGCTTTAACACATCAAAATATAATGTTAGCATTCCTTAACCAATCATTAATTATGTAACTACACAACAAGATACATTGGTCACACATCAAAATACATCAAAATTCCACAATTATTCAAGTAAGTCAGTTATGTCATGTCAACACTTTGCCTTTTGTTCCCTTCGTTGCTCCACCACTGCATCAGGAAGAGGTGTCCCATCTTGCAGTTTGTTAATCGCATGAGGAATACCCCTCTATGTCGGTAGATTGGTAATCTTTCTTTTGAGATCTTTAAAATATCAAATCACAGTTGTTATATGTTGTGAAAAAATAAATCATATGAACTTGCAACAAATTTCATATGGGAAAATATTAAAGTGCTCTATTGAATGGGTCATTACTTGATAGGCACTCCTTTAATAAATAGGGGCAAAAGGAGATAAAAAATAACCGGAGAGATTGAAATCCTAGATTTTTTTAAATCTTATTGAGTTGATTATCAGAGTTTACATGTCCACCTCCCCCCCCCCCCCCCAAATCATCCATGTCGATATATGTCTTAACAAACTGGGAGAACTTATGATGAAATATAATAAGCTTTATTACAAACTTTATTATTATGAGTTTAATATTAACTTATGATCAATCCACATTATTATTATGAACTTATTATTAAGATCCCTCCTATATCAAAAATAAATAAATAAATAAACTTTATTATTATGAGTTTTCATTGACAGGGCCTAAGCTTGAATATGTGTTGAAGAGATTGAATAGCATTCACAACCCAAACAAAATCTACACAACTCATTTTTTTAAATCCCAAAAAAAAAAAAAAAGACAATCCTAGGTGGTGTTTGACAGCGGCGGAATGCGGATTTTAAGTACTGATTAATATGTGCAGAAAGAGGTTATGCTGATAATCTTTAAAAGTTTAGAAAAAAAAGTGTTTGGTTCAGCGAAAAATATTATGCAGTTATTTAGATAAGTGTGTTTAGTTAACTATTTAATATGTGTACTTATTAGAAGAATATTTTAATCCATTTTATAAATGCTAAATGTTATTTTGATGTTTGGTTAAAAACATGCTTTGAGATATCAAAGATTACTGTTTTTTCATTAAATACATCAACAACAAATGCTCTATGTAGAACAATTAAATTTTTTCGTTGATTAACGTACACGTGAAAAATAAATAATTTATTTTAAATCTGTCGAGAACTTTGACAAATATAAATTTTCATCTATCTGTGGATATTGTAGAGAATAATATGGAGCACAAAAATTTTCAAATGCCATCGTTGAATAACAAGGAGAGAAAAAAATGAACTAAATCACTTGTAGGAAGAAGAATGTTGCATAAACTAAGAAGAATATACATGTAATAACCCGATTTCTCAGAAAAGAAGAGTCCACATAAACAAGAAAGAGCCTCATATATTAGTTGGTCCGACATAGGGAGAAAAAAAAAATGATTCGGGGATTTCAACACTATGAAACATTACGTATCCTTAATATGTTACAATCTTGACTGCTCCATAGAGGTTCTAATAATATTACATCATTTTTCCTACACCTGTAAATATGTTTTTTGATAGGCATTGATTATGTACAGACAAGCGTGGGTTAATGAAAATGCTACAGTTACTTGATAGCTAGGATTAAAAGCAAGAAAAAGATAACAAAAACCAACAACATGATACAGAAGCATGTGCAACATTAACCCCGTTGGCCATGGACCTGAATTTTCCTTCTCCACCTTGTTTTGGATTAGCGGTTGATTATCCTCGACCTCTCCCATCCTACGCATTGTATCCATCCACATGAAAGAATTACGGTGATCCTGCATACAAGCGAAATATACAAATCATTTAAGAAACACATAATAAATTTTATGGTATTATATGATTTATTTTAGTATACCTTCTATTGATTTATTTGTTAGAATTTCAAACTTCATGTGCACTCTATAGTTTGATTATTTTTTTTAACTATTGTATTTTATGTATACTAATTATTCTAGCACAATTTATTCAGCTTACTTAGCCCCTCTTTCAAAAATTTATTGGCTCCACCTCCACCCCAACATACTTGGATTCTTAACAAAATCATACACCTCAAAAATAATAAAGTTACTCATGCACCTCAAAAATTTAACAAAATCATATTCGATTTAAGACCAAGAGGTTAGTTATGCACCTTAAAAAATCTAACAAAATCATATTTAATTGATAGCCAATCATCATATCATCATATGAATCTATCCAAATCGGTCATTCTTAAACACTAATAACCCTAAATCCAACCACACATTATGCAAACAACAAAGGAAATTGAAATACTAAATGCAACAATCCATTCCTCATACCATACACAGATTCGCACCCAAAATCCATCACAGCTCCAAAATCAAATTATAATACACATGTGATTTGTTTAACCCAAAAGTTCTCTACACAAAGCCCAATTAACCAACATCAAATGCAAATAACAAAGCTGAACAAATTTAAATGGTCTGCTCAGGTCGACAACAGAGAATTTGTCGAATGGTTTAAATAAAAATTGACAGAAAGACAGTTGAATGGTTTACACAATAGTTGACAGGAAGACTGTCGAATGGCTCAAATAGTAGTTGACAGAGAAACTGTCGAATAACTCAAACAGTGATTTATAGGGAAGCTATCGAATGATTGGTGGGATTAGTGTTGTTTAAATTATGATTTTTTTATTTTTTTGGTTGATATTAGTTAATGGAAAATGTTATGCTCAATCATATTCACCAACCAAAACTCAAACCTCATATATTTTTATTTTTTTTTAAATAGTAAACATCATCTAATGTGGTATATGCTTTAACAAAAAATGCATATCGCTCCATTTCGAGTTGAATGAATCCATTTTTAGTATGTGTCAGAAAATATTTAATAAAGTATATACAACATCTACCTAGGTATATGCTTCACTGCATTTCTAACGTGGTATATAGGACTATGTTTTGAACTGAAAAAAAAAACTGAGTATAATAGCACTCTTAGTTAATTGGTTGGTGAAAATAGACATGCCCATGCCCAAAACGGCTTGGGGGCTGCCCTTAAACGGGCCAGCCCAATCAACAGATCATAATGGGCCGTGTCAGCCCATCCCGTTTTACACCTCTAGATTTGACTAGGAAAAAAATATTTACCAATAAAAAAAAAGTGTCAAGTTTATGCACCAAACATTGTTGTTATTTTTAATGAATGTGCTTACAAAAATAAACATATCAAACACCATTGCTTTGTGTCGAATAAATCGAACGATTCTAAATTCATCAAATGAAATGGAACAAACAGTCTCATTCACTTGATGAAATTAGGATCATCCAATTTAACCAAGCAAAAACAAACACAAGCAGAGTACCCCCAAGAGCCACTCACCTGCCGTAGTGAACGAGAAGATTTAACTAGCAACATGAGCAGAATCTGATAAGCAATCAAGCCTTCGATCTGACGGTCAATAGCCGTCCATGAATGATTTTACTACACCTTCAACAAAGACCACACGATATAAACTATATACACTTTTGAAGACACCACATCATCCAACGCATTATATGAAAATACAAATTATATACTCTATTATATCAGTATATACTCTATTATGACATGTAAAAATGTATGCATTCAATTAACGTAATACACTAATTATGAAAATATATACTTCATCAGACAATTATACTTAAAAAAAAAATCAAATTTGGCGTGCAAAAAATAACTGCGGAAAAAATAAATGAGTATAACATTTTCCAAACTATAATACTATTCCCCATAGTTAAAATCATCCTGAGACACGTTATGTTGTCGTAATTACCAGAATCATAACCTGCTATTTTGTATAGATGAATAAGGTAGGTAACTGTTGTCCATCAATCACTCCAGCGATCAGCGTCCAGCCATGAGACTTGACCTGTCCGGTGATCATCCTAAGAGAACAGTTTTCATCAGTCTTGTGGGTATAGTAACAGATCTTGCATATTACAAGGGTTTTCTTATTTTGAGTGTTGAGGGATTGGGAGGTAATACCACTTCGGCGATAACTGGAATCGAGGGAGACCAAACAAGAATCTGTCGATCATTGCTTCCAGTGTATAATTCCTGCACGCCTCACAAACAAAAATCATTCTTCATAACATATTTGATGTAACAGCAAAGTTGAGTATACATGGGGAATATAGATTCATCACCTGATCCTGCCTATTGTAATAACAACAGTTCACAGCTTCGAAATGTCCACGTAAAGTACGGGATGTCATCCCTGTCCATATATCAAACACCTAACAAAAGGACAGCCATTAGGTCTGTGTTTTGAGAAACACCCCCCCCTCCCCAAAACCAAAAAATAATAATAAATCAATAAATCTAATATAATTCTAACAAAATTTGTAATTCAATGCTGGGGATACCTTGACAGACATCATACACGGAACAAAGACAAGGGATGCTTCCTCAGCAACTGCCATTTGTATAGCTTTGCCACTTTGTAGGCGTGTTGACTCAAAATTCACCAATGTATTACAGCCAGACTCAATATCCCATAACCTAAACCTCGAATCTAAGCCTGGAAAGGAAAAGTAGAGCTTCCGTAAGTATCCCCAGAAGCAAAACCAAAAAGAAAACTATATGGGTTTTGTCCATTGAAAGTGATGAACTATCATTGGACGAAGAATTTAAATATGAAAACTTTGACTGATTCATGGAGAAAATTACAACGTCCTGCACCATACGAACATAATAATGCAATAGATGTGGCTGAACCAGAAATATCGGATAATTTAGGAAATTATAATTTTCAACTTATTGCCAATTTCCATAAACACAGTCTGATACTTTATGTTTCTTGAACTCGTTTTTTTCCCCTCCAGGGTGGGGGTACCAAAAAGTTCTCTCACAATGTTTGGTTATGATCCAGACTAGTTGATCAAGCTGAATGAGGAAAAAGATGGAACTTTAAGACAAATAATACGGAACCAAAAAAAAAAGTCATGCAAGTTGACCTGCACTCAAGAGATACATGCCATCTTGGGTTGCTCTCAATCCCGTTACAGCACCGTAATGAGCTGTTGCATGACTACGACTGGACGACATTCCAGGGTGTATTCGCTGCACCATGGTTCCTTTGGCCACAATTTGATTTTTACGCAGGTTTGCCAACTGCTTTATACCGGGACGAAGAGGTGTTTTCTTATGATGCATCAAAGACTTTGCAGATGAGTAGTGTCCTGTTGGAAGAGACTGTGACACCATACCCTAATTCAAAAGATGACAGAAAATAGGATTAATATGAGAAATCTGGTTTCAAAAGACTCACAAGGAACTTCCCTGCTTAAGGAAAAACAAAAAAGAATATGATGAAGATGGAAGACAAATTTGTGCTACTGTAGATATTATATGCAACTGCATTGATGTATTGGACTATAAAAGTTCCATCTAGAACAGAAATTTTTTTTATAAGATTAATGGAAAAACAAATGTCAACAAGATAAAAAAGAGGAAAACTAATATAACCAGCCTGACACATTTGGCCATTTTTCAATCCTCCTCCATTGCATACTTTGTATGATTACTCATTGAATGATATTAATCTATTATGCATGGTAACCAACAAAGTTGGCCAATGTAAAAAATAAAAAATATTGTATGTCTGTCTGTGTCAATGCATAAAGATGCATCTCCAATGCTGCAGTTTTTAAACAGTAGTATTCTATGAGAATCAGACTATTTGGCAATGAATTTCTAATCTTACAAACACGAAATGTCAAGGTTAAATATACACGAGTTAGTGATGATCGTGGAATGACCTCAAGAGCTCAATGGGTACAACCAAAAGTAAAACATAAGGATAGGACATCAAAAAAGCATAAAGTAGTGTATCATTCATAAATGCTAAACATTTTGCAGACAAGATCTTCAAAATCAAAAGTGAGAGAATGATCTTTTCTGAAAGAAAAAAAAACCCATGCCAAGCATCCTTGAAATGAAGATATAGACTCATAAATAAAGACATATCTTGCCTTTTTGGATGTGCTTTCAGAGATTGAAGGTCGTCTTCCCATTTGGGATCGTGACTGATCCAAAACAAGAAAACAGCCTGCGCGTCGGATATCCCATAAACGTATTGCACCATCGCAACCTCCACTTACCAAAACCCACTCACTAGAAGTAGACCATTCCACAGTCATTACCCCATCTGCAGATGATGTGAATGAAATACTGATAATAGGCCAGGCATTTTGCTGTCAGCTCACATGAGCAAGTACAGCCCCATATTAGTTGATAAATTAAACAAAGTAACTATTCTTTGCTACTGCGCTTCATGATAAAACTCCATCCAACCCAAAAGGTTATGAACTTACAGTCTTTTGTGTGTACATCTCATCCAGATGTTACCAATGGCATATTGCAAGAACATCTATGGCTAAATTATAAATGCTCAATCAAGAACATTCAACCCCGTATTGGGTAATTTCAGTGGAGAAAATATAAAAATAACACACAAGTATTAGAAATGTCATACATCAAAAAGAAATCATTCATTTAATTGCTCAATGAGGGATAGGAAAGTGCTAGATTGGATATTAAGAAGACGAACTTTTCAATAAGACTCCAGCAATCAGGAAAAGTTATTGTTTAATTCAATATGTGATTTGTGACATAGAAGATGTATATGGACAACCAGCCACTGAGCCACCAGGCAGATGAAGCTAAACTTCAATGATAAAAACATCTCACTCCATCCAAGCAAAAAATTGCAGTTTAATTTAACAATGGGCATCCAAATGTACCCTGTTTACCTTAAGCGTTTTTATTGAATGATCAATCTAACCCCAAGATAAATGTCTCCTCAGAAATAGGAATCAAACGCCAAGGTATAAGAAGATGCCAACAAGAACAAGAAATTCAGCTTTCAAAAGGAAAAATCAGACATTTTCAAGAGAATGATATTTAATATCTGTAAGGCTAAAGTCATCTCACCACGATGACCAGACAAAGTATGAGTAAAAGCCCCGGAAGCAATATCACATAAGCGAACTTGAACATCTTCGCTTCCTGCAGCAATCAGCATGTGAGATGTGGCAATTGAAGACATAGCCGTCCCATACACCTTGCCAGGCATTTTGAAATTCATCACGGCCTATCAGACAGTTCATATAATTTCAATAAATATTTCATCATTTAGATAAATAGTTTATATGATAAAAGCACAACCACATACTTGAGTAGTATTTGTATCCCAAACTTTGATATGCTGATCTAATGAGCCCGTGACAAACAACCCTGTGTCAATGGGATACCACACAACTGTTGAAACAGAGTACTTATGCCCATGCTCATGATGCTTGCCGACGGAAAAGAGGCACCTGTGTTTTGCAATTAGACCGCCTCCTTCATAATCCGTGGCACGTTGGACATCATAAATCGCAGCTGATCCATCAGATGCGCCCGACAATAGGTATCGCCCCTCTGTCAAATCAACCTGACCTTGTAGTCGGATTATGCAAGGGTGAAATATATTTAGATTCTTCACATCAGAATCTTGAGTCAACAATCCATGACAAAGTTACACGTTGTATTTGATGAATGTGTGTTTGCCTGTGCATAATGTATGCATAGTGAAACTCTAATATGACCTTGAATGACCATGCAGTGCAATCTATGCTGCCCTGTGGCATTCATAAAAAACACCCGGTCTATTAAATTGGAAGTCTAGTTAAGATACTAGATTGTGTTACAGCCCAATAAGAAAATTCTGTACATTAATAACACGGGCAAAATATACTTCTATACTTAATGTGATCTTAGTATGCAAGATATACCATTAAAAGCAGGCCATTCACTTACGGAAACAAAATTCCACTAGTATGACTGGCAATCTTTTATGTGGGTAAATTTTAAATTTGACTTACTTGCACATACGCGACTCATAAATGTTAAACCACCACATTTACATATCGATCATACCTTTCATCCCACTACTATGTTATTTCACCATTCTCTCAAACCTTGAAATCCCATTCCACCTACAATTTTCCATACATTGAAAAATCAATTTGACCAGCACTTCCAATAAATTTCTGCTTAAACTATGATTAATGAACCACATCGGTTGGTACACCAAAGTTCCATAATCCATTTTCCATGCTACTTGCCTATAATATGGACCTCAACTCCACCATTTTCATCCGTTCCAATCTAATCTAAATCCACTAAACATACTAGCCAATATTTCCCTCCCATACTTGAAGTTGTTCATTCTTCTTCTACTTGTGGTTGTGAGTCACGGACCAGTGTGACTTTGGTTACACCAATTGAGATCCTGTCTCTCTCCGAAAAACCAAACCAAACCAAAGCTCGATTAACACTCACCCAAACAGGTCCCAAACAACACCAAACCCAATTCAATCCTCCAAAACCAATCATTCACGAGCTACACAACTTCAACACTACATACATAGAATCTTCATCCAAACATAAAAACATCAACTTTACGTCATGAATACATTCTTGCTAGACTAGACTGAGATCGACTACAAATTCAACTGAAGCGGACCTGGAGGGAGTTAACGGAGCCCTTGTGGGGGCTGACGACCTCCTTCCGATTGGAGAGATCGATGGAGGCGATTCGGCCGGACCTGACCCGGCTCGCGAACGAACGGGGACGCATCTCGCCGGATTCTCTCTTCCTGAAGCCCTCCCACATCTCCGGCGCATCTTCGGCGGACGACACTCGCCGGGGAAAATCTGATCTGATCGATCGGAAACCCTAAAATGATATTTTATTTTATCCTGTGCTTCTTTATTTTTTTTTTGTGCGACGGAATCAGGGATTTGAGAGGGTATTTGGTCCTATGTTATGGCGAAACATGTTTTCATCTGTGATGAGATTTTTAAAACGTGAGAATGTTTTAAGACATGTACACGTGCGTTGCATAATAATTAATTTATTGATATAAAATAAATAAACATTAGAAATTATTGATGTGTATGAATTATTATTATAAATTATTCGAATCATTTTATTCAGATCTAAAACTTACAAAGAAAAACACAATAGAATGTCATGAAGTAATAAAATAATAATAAAAAATTAAAAGTTTGTTCTTAAATCTGAATAACTATTCTATTAGGAATGCCACTTTATTTCAATTTAATTATTTATTAGTGATTTGAAGGACATGTGAGAAAAAATAAGATATAGTTATAGTCTTACAAAGAAACTTGAACTTCAAGTGGTTTTAAATGTAAATTTCAATTGATTTTAAATGTAAACTTCACACCACCACAACTTATCAAATCTGGTTTACAAATTGACGTGTAAACTAATCATATTATAGCTATAGATGTAAATATAATTGGAATATAAACAAAAATATGTAGCTAGTAACAATTCTATAACAAAAATTTTACAGCTTAAACCAGTACGTAATACCATGAAGTGAATTATTATCCCTCTTAAGTCTCCGGATATATTCATTCTATTTATAATCCATAAATGATCCTAGAACTATACTATCTGGATATATACCAGAGGGAAGATAAATAATCATAATCCATAAGAATTGTCTATAAATTGAGAGAAAAAAACAGGGACTGTGTATCACTGTAAACCATTCCTGATTGTTGTTCTCCATAAAAGAGTCTGATGGTTCTCTTCTTCGTCCCCTGGGCCACTGCATCTATAAGTTAAATAAATTAAAGTGCCAAAATCAAACATTACAAGTAAAGTGAACAATAGCAGGAGGATGAAAGAATTTAAATAAGATGTTTATCCAAAAGCATATTCAAGTTAAATAGAAGTTTTATCTAATAACTACCCATAAGCTTAATCAATCCAAATCAACAAGGCATTCTTGGGGTTCCAATCTACCTAAAGAGAGAAGCTGGAGAATCAAATTGTACTACAAGTAAAGTGAACAATAGCAGGAGGATGAAAGAATTTAAATAAGATGTTTATCCAAAAGCATATTCAAGTTAAATAGAAGTTTTATCTAATAACTACCCATAAGCTTAATCAATCCAAATCAACAAGGCATTCTTGGGGTTCCAATCTACCTAAAGAGAGAAGCTGGAGAATCAAATTGTACTCAGTGGCGGATCCAGGATTTTTTTTCTAGTGGGGGCTACCACTAATAAATAAACATAAAGGATAATGTTATGTATGATCTCTTTTCCAACCCTAATTACAGTCTAAAAGTGTTTTGAATTTTTAAAAAACACTATACTCCATCTAATGAGGTATATACTTTTAAAAAAATGTGAAACATTTCTAAAGAGACATATACCTCATTAATGTTAACATATGATGCTAACAAGTATGTGTAACTAGAATTAAAACTAAAAAAAATAATGTATAATACAGTTCTAAAATTTTAATAACACAATATGTTACATTTTTTTAGCCTTAATCCAACCCCATATGCCTTGATAAAAAAAATCATCGAAGTATATACTCATATTAACGAGGTATATGCACCGATAAAAAAAATTCACATTTTCTATAAATGCATCAATACAATTCATTGAAGCATATGTTTCATTTTTATAAAAGTATGTATCTCATTAGGTGATGTATACTATTTTAAAAAAATTCAAAATATGTGTAAACTAGAATTAGGGTTGAAAAAGGAGTTGTACATAACATTATCTAACACAATAAAGATACTTGATATCATATGTCATTTTATTTTTCAGATCCCCGACTAAAAGATTAAAACTCTTAACCCTTTACTAGGTACATAATTGTCTATGTTCTCTACAATTTTCTTCCACTATCAAAGTTACTAATTGCATTGCCATTATTTTTTTATTTTTTTTATAAATCTAGTGGGGCCACACTGGCTCCTTCTTGGGTCCGCTTGATAGATGAAAACGGATAGTTTTTAAAATCAAATATTACAATAAGTGATCTAATGAATAAAACAGGAATACTATATTACTATCCAGTTAGGAGTCAAGTAATCTCTTTTGAGTTAATCAATTAGTTGTCTCACTGGACGTGTAAGGCATAAGAACCAAATGCATGTTAATTAATGGGAAAAATTGTAATCTTTTTCTGATCCTAACCGGTGATAAAAATATTATGCATCCCATTATGTATATCTGGTTCATTAGAGTGAAAAAATCAATCACGAAATTAAGTATAGGGTTAAAGACATTTAAGTCCCTACAAACATGGAAAAATCCATATAAGTCCCTACTAAAATTGGGACAGACGTACGAGTCCCTGAAAACTCAGAAAAACTCAATTATCATCCCTGAGTTAAATTTCTATCCAAATTTAACGGAATATTCCTAGAATATTCCATCACATATAATTGTGTAGACATTGAAGTCCTTATAAACAGTCATAAAGATAAATTAGTCCCTACAAAAGATAAAATTGCCCCTAAAAGACTTTTACATTAAATTGTGTATACATTCTAGTCCCTATAAATAATCATAAAGACAAATTAGTCTATTCAAAAGACAAAATTGCCCTTAAAAGACTTTTACATGTAATTGAATAGACATTACAGTCCTTATAAACAATCGTAAAAACAAATTGGTTCTTCTAAAAGACAAAAATACCCTTGAAGTATTTTTACATTTAATTGTGCAGACATTGCAATTTAAAAATTAAATACCCTCTAAAAGACTGCAATTTCTACACAATTAAATGTAAAAATTCTTCAGGGGCATTTTTGTCTTTTACATGTATCAATTTGTTTTTACGATTATTTATAAGAACTGTAATATCTATTCAATTACATATAAAAGTCTTTCAGGGGTAATTTTATCTTTTGTAAAGACTAATTTGTCTTTATGATTGTTTATAGGGACTGCAATGTGTACACAATTTAATGTAAAAGTCTTTCAGGGGTAATTTTATCTTTTGCAGGGACTAATTTGTCTTTATGACTGTTTATAAGGATTTCAATGTCTACACAATTATATGTGATAGAATATTCTGGGAATATTCCATTAAGTTTGGATGGAAATTTAACTCAGGGATGATAATTGGGTTTTTTTTAGTTTTCAGGGACTCGTACGTCTGTCCCAATTTTAGTAGGGATTTATATGGGTTTTTCCATATTTGTAGGGACTTAGATGTCTTTAACTCTTAAGTATATGGCTTTTAATTTGTCCATTAGCAACCATTGACTCTAGAAAAATGTAATTGAATAGTCAAGTTTGGGGTAGAAGGAAAGTTATTCCATCTTTGTAAAGTAAGATCATCTCATTACAACAAATTAGGGCCTCCTGAATGTTGAAAGCTGCCATTTGTTTCAAGAATAAAGCTAAAGTTAAATACAATCTTCTTCAGATAAGACAAACAGAAAAAGAAAAAAAAGTTATACACAAAAGGAAAAATCATTACTCCAGTGGTCTACCAGATAACTATGACATCATCCAAATGTTTTTTTTTTTTTGTAATAACATCATCCAAATGTATTTGCCCCTATAATTTGGCTCCAGTATATCCTATATATTTAACCATAAATTATCCATTCATTATAATTTATCCTATACGCAAACAAGCCTTCCTATCATTTTTCATACAATGTTAAAGCAACTTGTGTATTTCTATGAATATCACCTCAGAGTAGATTAATCAAGAATTATCTCTCATGTTACAATCTCCTATCCAATCGTAAACGATCATGCAAATTTTTTTTTCAATTTTTTATCAAAGATATTTTAAAAAGATATGAATGGATAATGTGAAGATATCAGTTAAATTTGAATATTTTCTAAATCTCACCCATCCCCATTATCCATAATTGAAATAATGCATGTGTCATGTACTCTACTCTATATATTTTGAGTGTGTTTATTCATCAGACATTAGTGTATTTAAATATTTCTTGAAAATTAAAATTATTCTATGTGAAAATAAAATAATAGGATCTCTGTTGTTTTTCATTTATATAATTTTTGTATATGTAAATTAGAGTAAGGTTTTTTAGAAACAAAGAATTTTGCAGAAAAACAAGAAGTGAAAACCATTTTCTGTAAAATAATTTCAATACTACTGAATAGTGAAAACTTGATGCATGTAAAATGAATTCTGCATGATTTCATGTTACTTAGAACCAAACGGAAAGTAAGAACATAAAATTGTACAAACATGATGATTTTGAAAATTGATTCATGTGAAGTAAATATGGAACAGAAAGAAAAGCATTTTGTGAACTCTGATTAAAACATTTCTAGGCAGTATCTGAGTTGGGACCCCACGTAAATCTTCCAAAAGAATTGTTGGGATGCCCATTATGTGTTCTACAAAAGAAGATCAAGATGACAAGAATCAATACCCTCCAATGACCAGCATTACAGAATAAGGGTCACTATGGACAATTAAAATATCGTTAACTTTACTTATCTATCAAGAACTAAAAGCATCTCTAAAAGACTCCTTGCATCATATTTTTCTCTACATAAAGAATCAAAAATCTCAAAAACCACCTCTAAAAGCCTCCCCACACCCCTCTATCATATTTTTTTCCTGTGGAGCCTTATAAGGAAAACTACAATGCAAGATGACCATATTGCCCTTCAACAAAACCTCTTCTTTTTTTTAGCCTACTCTCTCTCTCTTCTCATTTTTTTCAACCTATCTCCCTCGAATGCATCTCATCTTCCTCTCTACCCTGCAGACCTTAGAAAAAATAAAAAATCAAATCATTTGATTTCATCTGCCCGCCCGCCCGTTCGTCTCTCTCTCTCTCTCTGGATCTCTCTAAAGAGAGAAAAACAAGTCCCACCAATTCAATAAAAATCGATTCGAATAATAAAAAAAAAACAAAACAAAGAACAGTAGAAGCACAAACGCAGATCCACAAAACGTCCAAAGAGGGGGACGGAGATCGTCGCGGTTTACGTGAGGAACCCGTCGGCGAAGCTGACCGTGCTGTACTCGCATGGGAACGCCGCGTCAATTTGATGGGGTGAGCTCGGATTTTGAACCATTTGGATTCATGTGTTGTGGGTTGGTTGGAAAATTTGATGAATTTGGATTTTTTGAAATCATGGGTTCGATAAAAATGCGACCTTTTATTGGTTTTAGTGGATGGAAATACGTTTTTTTTTTTTAATTTGGTGGATGGGATTTCTTCGTGGTCATGGTTGATCAGGTGTTTATGGGTTTTTAGTTTTTTTTATTGAATCAAGGTTTATTATGATTAGGAAGTTTGGTCTTCTAAGCTGAGAATATTTTGTGATACACATATATACTATGAAGTATTGAACTAGTTTTTTGCATTCAATTATGTTGTGAGGTTTAGGGTTATCTTGTAATTTATAGTTATGAATTGGGGTAAAAGGATCATTTAGAATGAATGTAAAGTAAAAATGAGAGGTTTTTGAAGTGATAAAAAAAAAAACTCTCTACATGTCATATGGAGCCTTTTTTTTTTTTTTTTCCTACAATGTAAGAAAACATTGGAAAAGCTTTTAAAGATACTCTAATAAGCATGGATGATTCTATACCAACTCCTACAGGCCACAAAACAAACTTAATTAGAGACTAAATCAACCACATTTATTTTTATGTTCCAAATGTTTAAAGTGTGACATAGCAAGAATGTGAAACAAATATTAACCTAAAGTGGAAAAAAGAGACAATAACATATCAACATAAAAATACATATACCATAATTTTATCCCATTAATGTATATATGTGTGCATGCTACAAATGAAGTTTTAAAGGACGCGCACAACTTACATGAAAAACTATATCCTTTGATAGAGAGATTACGTGCAAGAAAATTGTTACTGCTGAGCAAACATACCTGTCCCTTTCATCAATTCCAATGGCGCCGTACGAGCCACTAATCTTTGCATCAGGCCAAGTAAGAGAAAACAATCTTACTCATTCTTCGAATTCTGCTGCAAGAGTGATAATAACTTTGCTTTATTCATCTTCTCCTCTGTATTAAGATCTTTAAATGGATTCTTTAACAATCTTTAGTGAACAGAAAAGTGTAAAACAATTATTAAAAGACCAATTCAGAAAAGGAGACCATTGATTTTTCTCAATGAAAATTATCACAGTAATATATATAATCATATTCAACTTACATCAAAAAAGCTGATAAAGAACTACCTGAAGATAGATGCTAGTCTCAAATTGGCTTCTTAAAACATATTAACTGAATATTAAAATAGTAACCTGAAATGGAAAAAAATAGTGTTACCGAAGAACAAGTAAAATAATAATAATATCATCAAATGATTTGTATTTGGAGCAAAAAAATATTAATAGTTGATGATACTTGATAGCAGGTATATGAAGCTAAACTATTTGTCAATGAATGTGAAGAGAAAACATGCCAACCAAATTGAATTTGAATTGAAGGATCCCAATGTGGAGATCGTCTCGACCTGGCGGAGGACACTTGTCATGGTGTCAAAGGTGAAGGATCCATGACGATCAGATGGTGAGGATTCACCCTCAGACAAGCCTACTCAGGTTCTCTTCTTCTTCTTCATCTCCTCCTCTTGTTTTCACTTCAGTTGTGACAGAGACGTCTGGGGTTCTCTCGAGGGCTAGGGATTCAGAAAATGCCGATGGAGGGGGAGGAGAGACCGCCCGGGTTTGCTCCGCTATTTCGGCCATGGCTTCTTCTATGAATAGATTGCGGTGGGGTTTATTTGTGGGGTGGGGGGGGGGGGGGGGAGGGAACATTGGAAGTGGTGAAGAAACAAAAGAAGTTGAAAAGGAAACGATTGAAAGATATTTGAAAAAGAAGATGAACAGATATGAAGGTTTTTGAACAATTGATGGGGATGACGAAGGTGATGCGTCGCATAAAGGGTTTTCATCACGATGAATGAATTTGGTTTGATTGGTATTTTTATATATGTAGTAGTAGATAGGAAATTGATAGCATATGGGCTGTGTGGACGTGCGGGATTCGATTTAAGCCGTCCGATCATTGGCCCATCGATCCAACGACGGAGATCAAAAAAAGTTAAAAAAAAACATACATCTCTTCATATAGCTTAACCCGGTCAGCCAGTCACCAACAAAACCCATCTCGAAAACAAGATCTGGCCATTCTTTCTCTCCCCTCTCTCTCTCTCTCTCTCTCTCTCTCTACCTCTCTCTCTCTCTCTCTCTTTTTTCTCCTTCAGATCTGAAGATTACATCCCTAGAAATAAAAATGTGAGTTTTTTTTTATTTGTTTGTTTGATTCTTGTTAAAGTTCATCAAATATTTGATGTACTTGTTTTTTTTTTTCACTCCTCTTTCTCTCTCCTTCGTCTTTCTCCTTCCTCTTTGTTTGCCTTTTTTTTCCCCAGATCTGAAGACACTCCTCCTCATCCTCACCCCACGGCATCCCCTACCATCACTCCTCCTCATCATCTAAACAGTATTGGAAATGTGACTTTGTTGAAACAGTATTGGAAATGTGACTTTGTTGAAACAGCATTGGAAATGTGGCTTGTTGAAGAAGGAATGTGAAGGGATATGTGGCTAGTTGCAGTAGGGTTTATAAGTGTATTTTTTTTTAGTGGGTTTGTATAATATTTTTTTTAACATAGTCTTGATGAAATTTTGCTTATTTAGGGCTTTGATTCATTTATTGTTTTGTTTGGTTACTTAGGGATTTTTCCTTTAAAAATAGGTTTCTAAGTTAATGGGTTGTTTCTTGAAGAGTTTGTAAAAAAAAAATTTCAAGGGTTTGCCATTGTTATCTCATGTGCGGAAGTAATTTGTGTTAATTTCTTTTGTAATGCCTGAATAGATTCTTCAATCCCTAACCTGTGGAGTTGCATGTCCTATTTAATTGGAAATAGATGTGGAGGGAGTGTAGAGGGAGTGTAACTATGCATCCAATTTCATCAGGACAATGTTAAAAAAAAAAATTCATCAGAACTATGTTAAACAAAAAATTTAGAGGGAGGGTCACTATGTTAAATTGGAAATACTACATATGCAGGTAAATGATTTTCCTATCAAAAATTTCAAACCCTATAACAACCGTTCCTGTCATATATGAGCTTAAATTTCCTGTCATATCTTAAGCCAAAAGTTTTATTGACCATGAATAATTGGATTAGTTAAGCCGGTTCAAAACATGGTAACACCTAAGTGATTGTTGGTGTATAATTTATCAGCTTAGCTAAGTTGGTTTCAATATTAAAAAATATAACATCTTATTCTTGTTTTTACTCTAATATCTATCTATCCTAACCAAACAACATCAACCTATTTAGTCCTTAAAATGCCTATTATAACTTGAACCAACCAAATGAAAAATATATAGAATAATTATTTTTTAGATTACCATTTTATTTCATTCTGTTCATTCCCCCCAACCACATGTTTTGGCAATTGTTATTGTCTAGTAGTGTATTGGTAATTATGAAAGCACTTAGTTCTGTAGATTTCATTTATGCAGATACTTTCTATAGTGAAACTCTATATATGAAAACTTGAAACTGTCATCCACCATGATTTAGATTGAATCTTTATCTTAAAAATTCAAAGACGCTGCATCTACTTCCTAATAATAAAGCATTCTTGATATGCGCCCCCCCCCCCCCTCAAAAGACTATGAGAGACCAACAGTTACACCCCAAAGTAGGTGACACTCTCTACTTTTAGCCTAAAAGCAAAAAAAAAAAAAATTAGTATATGCCCGGTGGGCTATACTTTCCACCCAAAAGAAAAAAGAAGTGATAAACAGAAGAAAGCCAGAGGGACCTAGTGAAGTAAGATCTATGCTAGGACTAGCGGAATTTTGAAGTGATTCAAAGAAGAAATTACTCTCATCCCCATTCACCCACTCCTTTCCCACCATGATTCAATTAAATCAAATCTGTTGGCTAGGCAAAATTTCAACCAAGGGTGAACCTTTCCTTACATTTACAACAGCACACACTCTCACATGAGTCTATTTAAAGCCTTGCATATCTAAGGGATGCTTATTTGTTTGATTCTTGGCATATTCATGGAGTTTTCAGCATGTTTAGAGTAACATGATCAAATATTTGAAAACTACTCCACTTGGAAACTCACCCCTCAAGCTAAACCACTTCAAAATGCCCTGGGTTGGACATGGGTGATCACAAGGTGCTCTCCCTTAAATTAGAAGCATGCCTTGATTAGAATGCTTAAAATTGCCCCCCTCACATCAAAGCATGAATTTGGCATCAATCTTAATACTTGACCATCAAAATTGTCTCCCATGCTCATTTACAAATTGCTCATTTATGCTTCTCAAGAAAAACTGCTTCAATTTCTCTTTTCTTGACATTGCACAACATATTCAGCCTTCATACATGTCACGACACGCATGTGCTAAACTCAATCCCACCATGATGAAAATGCATGTGTCCTTCTTTTAACGCATATGCTATGCTCCAAATAAGTCACATCATATGCATGCAATCCCACCGTGACAACACACATTCTTTCAAAACTCATGCTAGTTCAAAACCCACCATGACAAAACACGCATGCAAAACCAATCCTTTCTAAACCCATGGTCACATCATTTTACACTCAGAAATATAAAACCTGCTTGTTTGAATCCCACCATGATGCATATGCATGCAGGGCATCCCTTTTGAACAAAGTTCTATTCTATCAAAAATGCATGCAATCCCTGCCAGCATCCCAAACAAACTCAAATTCTAAAGTTTTCTAAAAACACAGCCATGTCTTGGTTAATTTCAAAATTCTACTTGATTAAAACATGACTCACTTGAAGTCTTATCACGTTACCAGTACCATTCAGTCTAAATTTTCTCAGTTCTGGTTCTTTTCCGGAATCGTTGTCTCTCGAATGATCCATTCACCAAATCAACTACACTTTTCTTTTTCTGTCTACGATATCCCCTTGCTCGCTACACATGCCTTACGCAAGGAAACCAACTCCGGGCGGCTCTGTGCATGATGGATAGGAACCCCGTCCAAGGGTTGGATCACTCGCTTCTTTACTTTTACTCACTCCCCCACCTGGATCACTCTTTTGATAACTATTCTAGTTAAACCCAGCCTCTGACGATCTAAAAAATAAATTAACATCAATATGTTTATGTTATAAGAACAAAAAAAAATAATAATATATACATGTCAAAGATGACTTATTCAAAGATGTAAACAAAGGTCTAACATTAAAATACAGGCCATCATGAACAGAGTCACAATTTAATGAACTACAAAGTGCTTTCGATGTCTATAAGACTGTAACATATCCACTCTTTAAGAGAGGACTAAAAAAAAAATCTCTATCAACTAAAGAAAATTTTATCATCATACTATTGGAGAGAAGGGGAGGTGATTGGGGCCGTTAGAAAAATATGATTTTGTATAAAAAATTTTTAATAAAACTCAATTCCTAAGAAATTCATTTTCTAAAACAAACATATTTTTTGCACTAAAAATTAGAAAAAGCTTTCTAATTAAGCATTTTTTTTAGGATCATTTCAAAACATATTTGACTTTTTGGATTCCGGCAAATTCAAAAACAAGTTCGAACAAAATTCCAAACGATCTCTTGATCATGTTGCTCTTAATATTGTATTTTTATCATCTATTAGTTCTTCAAAATTATTATAATTTCATATGCATCTGAGAATAATTTTCAATAGTTTATAGTAACGATTGTTTGAGCATCATCATATATTATCAACGACGGTTATAAAATATTTTGGTGATTTTTGTATCGTGATCAAAACTATGTTTTATTGTAGCAATTAAGGACTAATTTGACGTTCATTCTCATACAAAATGTTTTAGAATTTTTCATTTTTGTGTTTATTTTTAATATCCTAAATATAAAAAAAAAATTACAAAATCTAACAAGATTGGTTTTAGGAAAAAGAAATTCTCATTCTCAATCGGTGTAACAAACTATCCTTACATTTAGATTTTTTTAAAAAAAATTGCATCACAAGCCGTTTCTTTGCAACTGCAGTGGATCTTCATCGCATGTTCACTCTTTTAGACTTTGAATGAATATGGTCAGATTCCAAACCAATGAATAAAACATTAAAAACAATATAAAAAAAACAGGAGAAGAAGAAGAAATTCAACCAGTAGACTTTGAATGAAAATGATTTCCAAACCAATGAATAAAACATTAAAAACAATATATTAAAAAAAAACAGGAGAAGAAGAAGAGAATCAACCATTGAAGATTATAAAAGTGTGGAGTGTCACATGGCACCTGTCGCACGCACCAAGAAAAAACAAGGGTCCAACGCATGGTCAAAATATAAAGTTATATCGCACGTTTTAAACAGCACACATTAATTGTATATTTAATAGATAATATAAAATAGATTTTATTTTATTTTATTTTTATTTTTATTAGAATAATTTTAATGGTTATCAAGAAAACAAAGATTAATACTGAAAAAATTAATCATGGGTCCTCTCGGACCACCTCTGTATTATTTTTATGTCTAGTATTTTTCAAAAAAAAATTTCATATCTAACGAGCAATATTATTTTTGGATCTTTTCCACTGACTTCCGCTACGTCCTATTAAATATATCAAAATTGTCCTTCTTTCTCCAATCATTTGTTTCCTTATTTTGATACATTATTAATCTATCTGTGTACATTATTAATATATCTGAGTATATTATTAACATGTCTTGGTACATTGTTAAAATAAAGATTTGAGAGGTAAAAAATCCTTAAATGAACATACACTTTGCAATGGGTGAAGCGAGGGATCCGGGTGATGGATCTGGAAGAGAGAGCGGGTGCCTTTTTGTGTGATACATTTGAGAGAAATGTTTCTCTTTATGTGGATGGGTAGGAGAGAGAAAGGCAAATAGAGAGAAATAAAAAGGCCAGTAGGGGTAATTATAAAAACGAAAAGAAATGAAAAATGTTAAGTTCTACTATCTGAGTCTTAAAAATTTAGTTCCATTGAGGAGTCCTATTATGTATCTTTTCTCCCATTAGTTCCTTGTTTGATTTTAAAAAAAAGTAAAAGATGCAAAGGTAGTATTACCCCCATCATTTGATTTTCAAATATTCACTCCCAAATAAACAATTCTCTCATTAAACGCTGTGTATAACTGCCTCCCACATCTTCGGCTTAAAAAAACGAATCGGCATATTTAAAAAAAAAACCTTGACGACTTAGGATTTGCAATTTCAACAGTTTTTTTCCCCAAATCTATGCAACGATGGCGAAAAAAAAGTAATGAATATTAATCATTTGATTTTTTTTTTCCCCATTCAAGTCTGGTTTGTTCCTGCAATGAAATACTTTCCATTTTGATATTGACTTTTTTTCGAAAACAACCGTAAACTAGTTTTATTAAAAGTTTAGGTAGCACTATTTGAAGAACAATCACATATTTGAATGAATATGTTTCATACAATATTACAATCATCAGAAGTATTTTTTGCTCATTGTTAATCCTGTGTATCTGAAAAAAATGATTTACAAGCATGCATCTGAATTCAATTAATACGATTTATTAAAAATTGATTTTCCAAAATGAATGGTATAATCATTTATGATGAATCATTTTTGTTTATCCCGACATATCTGGAAAATGTTGTTTTGCACATGTATCTGAATCCGAATAATGTGATTAAACACCAACTTTCAAATACTATGTGCCACAACTAACAATGTGGAGTAAAAGTTGCTTATGGCAAAAAAATGTGTTAGATTCCATAAGAATTAGGGTTGTAACTCGGGCGGATTGGGTTCGGGTTAACCCCAACCCGAACCTAACCTGAATTCTAAACTACTCAACCCTAACCCGACC
The DNA here is from genome assembly GCA_030737835.1 of Acorus gramineus. NCBI lineage: Eukaryota > Viridiplantae > Streptophyta > Magnoliopsida > Acorales > Acoraceae > Acorus > Acorus gramineus. The sequence goes on from CM060849.1 coordinate 25,331,148, forward strand.
CAACCCAATTTTCAACCTGGATTGGATTAACCTGAACCCAACTCGTAATTAAATAAACCAACCCGACTCGTAAGATTAGTTAGGTTTACCTAAAATTTGGATTGCCCAGATTAAAAACTACATAATGAATGGTCATGATCTTTTTTTTAACTATTAATTTACGGGTTCGGGTTGGGTCGGGTTGTGAGTGAGCCAACTCGAACCCAACCCGATTTGTGAGTCAACCCGAATTAGCGAACTCGAACCCGATTTGGTCAACCGAACCCATGTAAAAATCAGGTTCAACACGTCAGGTCCGGGTTCAACCCGACCCGAGTTGCAACCCGACCCAAGTTACAGCCCTAATAGGAATGTAAATTACCTTTCAATTTTGATTCAAATATGTTAGATTGTAACTAAAATTTATATGTATCTAAATCCATGTAGTGTATTCGAAATTAATGTATGTAGTGTATCTAGTGTAAAACATATTTAAATCCATATAGTGTATGAAATACCTAGCTTATTCCGCAAGGTAAATCAGACTTGTTTGAAGTTAATTGAATTTAATGAATCTAAATTGATGGGTATTTTTTTAGAATTCTTAATATGACATTCATTTTTAAGTTCCCATATATAAACCAATATACATTGTTAAAAAGCAGTTTAATATTTGGCCTGTAACAAAGATGTAACGTCTTACTTGTAAATGAAGTTAGATTTCATAAAATGTAAGAGCTTTTAATAACTTTGTGAAAAGCATTGTTTAGTATTTGTATCTGGTTGTTATGCTTGTCAGGGGAGCTAGGGGGAGCGGGCTTGGGACCGCCCCCTCTCCTCCCAATACATGTGTCAATGTATAGGTGATGGGAATGAGTAGATTAAAGGGTTTTGCATATAACCCCTCCAAAAATATTTTATTGTCTACTACACTTATTTAAATTTTATTCCAAATAATACCCCCAAAATGGTTTTAATTTTGCATCATGACCCTTTTGAGGGATAGATTTGCACAACATAAAAATTTTAATTTTGCAGGAATACCATCTAGAGAAGAGATATTGTTGAAAATAGTAATTCACCAAGGTTAGTTTTACAAAATAAGATATTTTCAAGAGTATATGCAAAAAAATTCTAACTCAACTGAGTGGATTTGAAATTGAAAAATATTACGTGCAGTCCCGCGCATCCTGATTAGCATGCATATATTTGACTTCTTTGAAATATATGCTCATATAATAAAGTATATTAATCTTTTATAGAAATAAAATACATGCTCATATGAAATCAATACATATATTTCATTTAAGTTTTCTATAATAGTGTATATGGATATAGTGGAATATATACTGCATTAATCAATTTTATATATTGCATTAGACGTGGCAAATGAAAATAGGGCTACAAAATAGAATTAGTGTACTAGCGCCCATTTAGATTTGTTGTATTGGATCTTTTTTAAAAAAGAAAATTGTGATAAGCTTTGTTTTCACATAAATATCGGTATCTGATTTTGAAGTGTTGAAAACTCCCGGATTTGAATGGTTTAATGATTTTTATTTTTGTTTATTTTGATTTTTCATCGTTACTGTTTTGAGTCTCTTAGATTTATCAGAAGTTAGATTTGAAAATGCCTTTCTAAAATATAAGCTTAATGAATATCCTTATATGTTTTTGTGATCAATTATTTTTTTCATATTCATATTTTTAATTTTTGAAGCTTCATTTTTTCTATATTTCATGATGGGAGTAATGAGATTTCAAGATTTTTCATAGATCTTCTATAAATTATTATAGATAACTAAATATAGAAAAATAAGTAAAAAAAATAACTTTCAGTATGAATTAATTGTCATTGTTTGAAGGAATCGATCATTAACTAACTATCTTAATTTCGTCTTAACTTATTATATATCTATAATTATTTTAATTTCAAGTATAACTATCTTAATTTCAAATGAATAGATCTTCACAGATGTCATTAATAAAATCATCATCACTACTTGATAAAAAAAGGAAATCAGAATATAAAAAATCAGCAACAACATTCAACAGAAACAATTACCAGATGTGTGTAATATTAAGATACATTTTAAATATATCTGAAATTCAAATGAAACTAATTTGGTTCATATGCTAATAAGGCATTGCTTTGATGATTAATATATACCATTAAATATATATGACAAAAATAAATTAAATTTTCATCGACTTACATTAATAAAATCACCAAAAAAAACAAACAAAATATGCATGTATTATTCAGATACATCTTATACATATTTATATTCAAAATAATAAAAAAAAAACTGTATTTGCACGAATGTATATGAGTTGAATAATGATTGTAAAAGATTAAGCATGCTCATAGATTCAAGATACATAATTATACGCATCTACAACATCATAAACAATTATACATATAAAAAACAAACACAATATGTATGTATACGCCTTACATATATCTATATTCAAAATAAAAAATTATGTTTGCACGAAACAAACACAATATGTATGTATACGCCTTACATATATCTATATTCAAAATAAAAAATTATGTTTGCATGAATGTAAATGAGCTGAAAAGTGAATGAAAAAGATTAAACATGCTCATAGTTTCAATATACATAATTATGCACATCTAAAACATCATAAATGATTATACACATCGAAAACAACATGAACGATTATACTACTAGGCAAAAAAATATTGCAATTATTCAAAGCTTAAAAATGGATTTATGTGTGACATAATGAGATTCATCACAAAATTAACATCTGTATAATAAAAAATCAGAAAGATCGAATTGGCCAAACTTGAAACGATCACCATTGATTATACTACAAACAATTTGCTTGGATCCAAAACAAATAAAATTCCTCAGAAAAACTGGAATTAGATTTCTGTTTTGTGTTTAATTTCACATATAATCAATCGATAACTGCAAATTAATCTGCAATTTCGTATAAACGATTGGATTGAATTGGTTTTTTTTTTTTAAAGAAAGAACAACCAAATCAAATGATATAGTAATCGCCTTCGACAATTAAGGCTTCGGTTATCAAATTAAACGCAAATGGGACACTTGAGAGTAAGGAGGGGATTTCAACAATGCCATCTCCTGGGTTTGTGATGGGGCTATAGTTGGGACCTAAAAAATCATTATTGATTAGGGAAAAATCCATACAACCCCTTGAAATCTGACTGAATTCCATATAACTCCCTGAAAACACCTAGTAAATCCAAATAACCCCCTGAATAAAAAAAAATTAATAGATGATGAATACTTTGTGCATATTTCGTTTAGAAACCCTCACTGAAAACACGATATAATAAAAAACCACTATCATAAGTTAAAAATGCGAAAAATCCTATGAAAATGATGATTTTACCCTCTCTGAATATATTATAAAACTCTATCTAGAAGAGTAAAATCATCATTTATGGAAGATTTTTCACATTTTTAACACATTGTAGGTTTTTTTGGTATACTGTATTTTCTATCAGAGTTAATTAAATATAATATTTATAAAATATTCATTATCTGTAAAAGTAAATTTTTTTCAGGTGGTTGGTTATTTAGATTTATTATGTGTTTTCAGGAGGTCATATGGATTTTAAGAAATGTCAGGGGGGTTATATGGATTTCAATCACTTCACGGGGTTATAGGGGGGGGGGGGGGTTGAAATTACTTATTAGAAATTAATATATCATTTTATGTTTTATTTTATCTCGCCAAACACTCACACATATTCTAAAAGCGTGCCAATGTTATTATATATCACACAATTCAGTCACACATATTCATAAACACGAATAATTTACGTAATAATAAAATTATCATTTAAAAAATTAAAACTCTGGATTATCTTTTATCCACCACTTATTTTTAATTTATCCAGGGTGAATCAAAGAAACAAAAATACATTTTTATATTTTCATATGAGAATAATAAAAAAAGACAATCAAACAGTAATTCATATATGCTACACATTTAGTTATGAATCTCGGTATAACTGAAAATAATGGAATAACTCTCTTCCTCAACCCATCCCAAACGGGGGATAACAGTTATGAATCCCGGTATTTACAGTTTCACATTAATGAATGTTTACAGTTTCACATTAATGAATGTAACACCAAAGTAGACCATTTTAATTTATGTCACGCACAGTAAAAACGTAGCACTTGGTCTACCACAGTAATATTTTAGACTGATATATGATCCGTATTCCATGGTCAGTTGGATCGAGTAGTTGAGCTGTCAATTTGCAATAATAATAAAACATGAGACCCAATAACCGTACAAACTTATATGATTCAACATCCCCACCGTCAAAAATAAATTAAAAAATATGCTCAACAGAGTCAATAAGGTCTTCTAAAATTAATTTTGATGAAATCCAGACATTGACAACATCATAGACTTCCAAAAACTGGCTCATAACTAGAGGACAAAATTAAATATATAATAAATAAATATAATAAAAGGCTGCGTTATCCATAATCCACAGATTTGTATGGATCAAACGACAACAATATTTCGCAAAGATTCAATTCTAGAGGAGGATTATTTGAGGTTAATTAATATTGTGATGATTCATGTGGCCTTTAAACAAAGATTATATTGTACATAATGAAAATGTTCAAAACAACCTCATTTATATCCCCAGCCCATGCATAATGTGTATCTATCTTAATTTTTTTAAAATAGTATATATCTCGTCTATTTATAATTTTATAAAAAATAAAATATATGTTACAGTGAATGGTCTGAATCTTTTTTTTTTAAATATAAAAAATATCATCAAAATATATACTTCATTAGGAATCATTAATGAAACTACAACTGAGACTATAATATAAACTGTGTAAATAGTAATTAAAATTGTGAAAACTATGTGTAACATTGCTCATATAATCATATTGTGTATTTATAAAAATGATAAAATGATATATTCTCTTTTAATTGCTTTAAAAATTAATCAATTTTTTTTACACAATTAAAACTATGTAAATAATGCCACAAAAGTTGTACATAATAATAATAATAATAATGGTATGAAAATTCAGTCAGAGAAATTTAAAAATATGAAATTTAAAAAGTGAATGAAAAAATGTTTCTAAAGGCTTGACAGATCTTCTGGACGTAGGATGATAAAAACCAAATGCATACGTCGGTCCAGAAGAAGACACGTGTCAAGTATGCAAATATCTTTTTCATTCATTTTTTAAATTTCTATGGTGCCTTTGATGTGATAGAACCACATGGTTTGACAAATTTGAAATTGGATAGGTTGATTGCATATACTATGGAAAAAAATCTTTAATATTGTCTCTTAATAATGACATCCCAATCGAGGAACATGTACACAAATAAGAAAAGATTAATGAAACGTGTCTATCATAATAAAAAAAACGAATAATATTCATTTACACAATTAAAGAATATAAATCATGGGCTTTGTTTAATTAAATGGATTTTTAGTTTTAAGTCTCCACAAATTATCATATTTAGTGATCGATTCCTCCCTTCTTCGTATTTAGGTTTTAGTCCCTAGATTTAAATGATAGTTCCTTTTTAGTCCCTGAGAGGACCTATTCATAAATTATTTAATTCATTTTTTAATCCCTGTGAGGGACTTATTCATGAATTATTCTTTTAATCAAGAGATTAAAACCTAAATACGAAGAAGAGAGGGATCGATCACTAAATATGATGGTTTGTGGGGACTTAAAACTAAAAATCCCTTAATTCGTGTGCTTTTCCGAAATAATTGGTCCACTAGAAAAGGTACATGAAAAAAATTATGAAAATAGTTGTTAGCAATAAATAATTTTGAAATAAGTGAAATTATAATTATTTTTAATTAAAAATTATAATTTTTTAATGAAATTTTCTCAAAACTCATAAATTAAAAACTGATTGCCATAAATTCACACGGCAGACTCATAGGGGAGTCTAATTGAATTCATCATTATATGAAAAAAACATATTGGAAATTCATATTTTCTATAAATAATTAATATTTAAGTATTTATTCTCTTTTGACAATTGCATTTCAATATCTTTACATAGATCGGATACTTTATTATTTTTCATCACATTACAAATTATATACTTTATAAAACAAAATGCACATTAGTTTATACACTGTATAAAAATATTTATCATTGTATAACACACACATAATTAATACAAGGCAGAATTTGTATTGAGAGTGAGTCTATCTATGGGGTGCGCTATAGTGCGTTTTGGGTAGAAACCTCATCTACTTAAGTAAGTCTGTCAATGGAGCGGATATAAATTAGATAGACGAATCTGTATCTGAATTGAATATCCTAAAAAATATGCGTATTCGATATACGACGGATATTTAAAATAAGAGAAAAATCTATATAACCCACTGTAAACTGTCTAAAATTCATATAATCTCTTAACTTTTCCTAAAGTCGATATAACCCCCTGAAACACCCATGTAAATCCGCATAGCACATTGAGTTAAATTTTCATTGACATATTAGAATTGCTATGCGAATGTTATGTCTAGTTAACACTGGCTGAAAACATAGTATACCAAAATATAATGTGTACAAATACGAAAAATGCTCTATAAATTATTATTTTATCCCCTCGATTAGGGTTTTATAATCTATCTGTAGGGGTAAAATCGTTATACAGAAAAGATTTTTCACATTTTTAACAAATTATAGGGGGTTTTGATATACTGTGTTTTCAATCAGCTTTAGCTAAACATAATATTTTACAGAATATTCATCACATGTCAACGAAAGTTTAACTCAGAGGGTCATCTATATTTACATAAGTGTTTTTAGGAGGTTATATGGATTTTATGAAAAGTTATGGAGTTATATGGATTTCAAGTAGTTTACAGGGGGTTATTTGTATTTTTTACTTAAAATAAATATCCGAACCGTATTCGATGTGAAAATCCGGATTCGAATAATTATGAAAAATATTTGAAGATCCGATATCCCGAAATAAAAATTATATAATTAATATTTGAAATATGTAAAAAAATCAATAATTACTTAATATAAAACATAAAATTATAAGTGTACACACAAAATATTACATGGTTTAAAGTAAAAAAAAAACTCATACTAATCATAAAAATATACATATATTAATATAATGAATAATAATATAATAATATTTCATATACGAATGTTCTTCGGATAAGATACCATCATATCCATATCCGATTCAAAAATATTTCGGATACGAATGTTCCAACCCACCCCCTCCATTTTTACCTCCAATTTTTTTAAAATATTAACTTAAATAATAAGATAATAACATAATAATGAATATAAAATTGATTAAATTAATATTATTTATTTATTTTTCAAATTTTAATATATAAACAATTAATATAATATAATATTATTAAATTTAGCAAAAAAAATTTAAACTAAATTTGGGATCTATTTAACCCGTCACAAGGAAAACAACAACAAGAAAGAAGAATACATAAAAAAAAAGAAATAAGAAAGCTGATAAGATATAGGAAAATGCTAATACTCTGGTAAATTATCATTTAATCCACCTCCTCCTTCATAACCACTACGTAAATGAATTATTAAACAACATTCAAAACAATAATCACTAACATAAAAATCATATTAATCTAAATAATAAACATAACTAACCTAAACAACATTCAAAACTAAGTTAAGTAAGAAATAAAATTATGTATCAACTAATACTAATGGTCTTATAATATATGAGCATATGTTAAAAAAAACAGTCGGGTCCAACAGGTTGGGGCGGGGTGGACCCGGACCGGGCCCGTTTGCTTCATACTGATCTCTTCCGTATTCACCTCCGTAATTTGTTCCTCCAAACAGACCTCCCATGTATTCACCTCTTGCATAATCACCTCCCATGGATTCATCTTGACCACTAGTTTTTTATGATGATCCTCCTACATCGTGATTGCTAGTGGTGTTCTTATTTAGAATTTATTGTTTTTTCTTTAGAAAATACTTGCGTTCTATGGGACCATTAATTGCATCCAAGTTTATTAGCATGATTTTTTTCTCTTCACGCTCACGCTCGAGTATTTGATGCTCACGCTCAAGTATCTGACGCTCGTGCTTAATCTCTAACTTTTTCTTCTCATTTTTTGCCTTTAATATCATCAACTGATACATGTGGGATCTATCGTTTTCTCGTTGTTCTTGTCTTTTTAAAATCTTACAAATTTCTTTGTTTTCTACTGACATAGCTTCAATACCATCTCAAATGTTAGTAGCTTGCCTCCTTTTTGACTTTTCTTTCTTCCTGCCTGTAGGTCGACTTATTGATTTGTTGACTGGTGATTGCTCGTCATTCATTGGATAAATTTCATCATCGTCTGCATTTAAGTCAATGCTTCTGAATAAATGTGGTGAACTTGAATCAGATCTTTGGGAGAACCCAATCTTTGAAGATTTGGAAGATACAAGAGACTCAATGTTTGCCCATTTCTCAGCATCCTTAAGGATCAACCAAACCTGATAAAATTGGAATCCTTTTTTCTCTTATGTATCTTCTCCAAATAAGATGAGCACAATCGAGCTACCAAAAGAAGTAAAAAAATTTACTATAATAAAGTCTTAAAGTAATATAATGATTATATAAAAATATAACTCAAATACTTACAATGTCGAGTTTGGAAGCACCACTTGGGTTAAGGCGCTCGACTTGTCGAGTGCATCCTCGAAATTTATTTATGGTCTTCATAATTAAAGGCATACGACATGCAAGAGATTTGAACTCCTACATCCATCACAATAGTTCAGTCTCCTCTCATGAAATATTGTTGAAATTCTCTCCCACAACTTGTCTTTTTTTTATTAGTTCCCAATATTGAGTCTTGAGATATCTCAAGCCAGGCATGGCACAGGATTTGGTCTTCTAGTTGTAAGAAAGTTTTTCCTCGACTGGAAGCCATGACAGAAAGGAAAGAGTTGTCGAAAGGGAAAGAGTTAAGACACTAATACTTATAAAGGGCAAGGCTTTGACGTTGTGGATGGGAATCCAATGCCAAAGAGAAAAGACAAGTGCATTGGACTCAGAGTGTGTCAAACTGAACAATTTACTTTGATCCAAGGTATGTTGCATCACTTTTAAAATATTGCAATTGAAAAATTTTGGGTGACATACCTTGTGTCATATTAAACACTCTTGTATGATTACGTTTGTGTCAACTGAAGTTGATAGGAAGAGTCTCTAATATAAGATGTTTAAATTTGAGAAAAATCCATATAACCCCCTATAATTTGGCCTAAATCCATATAACCCCCTACAATCTTCATAAATCCATATAACTCCCTGTAATCACCCCTCTATATCTATAAAACCCCCTCCGTCTGCCTTCCGTCCATCTGTTTAACGGGGCAGGGGGTTATATGGATTTATGGCAGATTACAGGGGGTTATATGGATTTTTCTTTTTTTTTTTTAATTTTCTTTACATGTGGTTTAAAAATTGGACTGTTTAACATTTACTTTTGATTTTTTTTCAATATACCACGCACATTTAATTTTAATAAAACAAAAAGGGTTATTCAGATCATAAACATACAAGATCACCCACCAAAGAGATAGAAGTAAAAGAGATATATACTTTTTCTTTTGGTATTTCAAAAAAGAACCCAAAACTACTCCTCCACATATAATTTATCTCGAATAAAATTCACTCATGACACCTACACAAGAGGTGCCCCAAGATTTAATAAAAAACATAATTCGTATTTTTGAAATTTTGTTGGTTGATGTTACACACTTCTTATTACAAATTTCATTCTCTTTTACTTTTATCTCTTTGGTGGGTGATCTTGTATGTGTTTATGATCTAAATAACCCCTTTTGTTTATTAAAATTAAAGGTGCGTGGTATCTTGAAAAAAAATTCAAAAGTAAATGTTAAACAGTCTAATTTTTAAACCACACGTAAAGAAAATTAAAAAAAAATCCATATAACCCCCTGTAATCTGCCATAAATCCATATAACCCCCTGCCCTGTTAAACAAACGGACGGAAGGTAGACGGAGGGAGTTTTATGGATATAGAGGGGTGATTACAGGGGGTTATATAGATTTATGAAGATTGCAGGGGGTTATATGAATTTAGGCTAGATTACAGGGGGTTATATGAATTTTACCCTTTAAATTTTTATTAGATTGGGGGAAGAGCATTTGGGTTGGTGGTGGGGATGGAGAGCATCTTCTCCACCGACCACTTGATTAATATTTAAAATTAAATATATCATAAAAATCATTAATTACGTCCACCACCAACTCTTCTCCCTACAAAAACAAATAATCCTTCCAAAAAATAAAAAAATAAATGAATATAAATATTTTTAAAAAAAAAAATCAATAATTACCAACCACCAACGCTTCCCATTATAAAAATAAAAAAAATCCCTCCAAATAGAAAACACACACTTTCAGCAGCTCTGAAAGGATTCTCTCGAGAAGCTCTGTCAATGGAGGTCGAAACAGCAACTCTTCTTCCCCTCCCTTTAAACATCGACCAAACCTCCACCGCCTCCGTCGACGCGCTCTTGTGGGCGGCGGAGACGCCGACGGGTTGCTGCGAGGGAACGGCGGCGCTGAGACTCCAGAAGGTCTACCGGAGCTACCGTACCCGCCGACAGCTCGCCGACTCCGCCGTTGTTGCCGAGGAGCTCTGGTGAGTGATCACTCTGCGCGCGCGCGCTCTCTCTCGCGCGTTTTGTTGTTTTTTGTTTGACAAAGTCGGATCTTTTTTGAAGGTGGCAAGCGATCGACTATGCGCGGCTGAATCGCAGCACGATTTCGTTCTTCAACTACTTGAAGCCCGAGTCGGCGGTGACTCGGTGGAACCGGATCAGCTTGAATGCTTCAAAGGTGAGAGCTTTTGTTGGGGTTTTCGGTTGATTTTGCTTGGTGGGTTTGGATTGGAATGTGAAAAAAAGAGTTGGGTCTTTTTTTGATAGGTTGGGAAGGGTTTATCGAAGGACGACAAGGCTCTCAAGTTGGCTTTTCAACATTGGATTGAAGCAGTAAGTATGAGAAACCCATTCACTTGAATCAAAGTGGATCCTTGTTGTTTTGTTGAATTAGTAATTACTCTGTTTTTTTTTTTTTTGAGGGGGGGGGTTCAATTTAGTTCATAAGAAACCCATTTGTTTGAATTGAAGTGGGTCTTTGATGTTTTGTTGAATTACTTTGTTTTTGTAAGTTTTAGTTTTTCTGTGATTCTTGATTTATTTATTTATTTATTTTTGTGGAAGTGTAGATCGATCCGAGGCATCGATATGGGCATAATCTTCATCTTTACTATGAGGAGTGGTGCAAAAGCGATGCGGGCCAGCCGTTTTTCTTCTGGTGAGTGGTGAAGTTTATATATTTCAAGAAGGGGTTTTTTTAAGCTTGTTATATAGTCATGTTTGGGAATGCAATGATCTTTTTGAGAAGGTTTGTGAGAAAGCTGAAAGAATTTGGAGAAAAACACTTCCCATTGATGAATGATATGTAAGGAGTTTGTATGGTTGTTGTTGTCAGTTGTTCACTTCTTTTTTTTGGTACAAGTTTAAAGAAATTGTCAATTGTTGGATTAACACAACAAACTGTTTTGAGATATCTTACATTTAGTAGAAGGAGGCCTATTACCAAAAAGTCGTGGGGGAATTTTTATAAGGGTAGTTTGGTCTTTTGTACACTTTTTTTTTATGTTGTAAGGGATTGTATTTATGAGGCGGCCCTATGAGGTTGCTTTGTGTGAAAAATGGCTGGTGCTGAGGAGAGAAGTTGAGTTAAATATCATATTCCTACCCTCTTTGTGGATGTAGGAAAATTGTTGAACCACATAAATCTGTGTTATATTGTGTGGTTTCGTTTCTCCGCTATTGTTTTATAGGTGCTAAGATTGAATCTTAGGAGGCGTCATTGCGTCAAAAAAAACCATAGAATTGTCTTTGTTGATGAATAGTTTCTCTATGGGAGATATGATTCATAAATGGATAAATGGAAGTGTGAAGGTTCATGAAGTCATTCATGAAAAAAGGGCTGATTTATTTATTTCTATGAATTTGTCCTTTGATTTGTATTTTGTTTACTGAACTCATCACGCATAGATAAAAGATAAAAGACAACAAAAATTTACATGAATTGTCATCATATACGAAACTTGTTTTATTATTTGTTCCCAGGCTAGACTGTGGAGAGGGGAGAAATGTTGATCTCAAGGAATGTCCAAGAACCATGCTTCGGAAACAATGTGTTAGATATCTTGGTCCTGTAAGTTTTTTTTCAATTAACTTTGAGTATATAATTTTTTTCAATATATGATATTATTGACAATTGGGGTCAAAATTCATTGAAAATTCACCTATTATGAGTAAAAAATGTCATTGTTGGTTGGAAAGATTTGTTACTAATTGTTCTAATCAAGCGAAGTTCCAAAATAACTGTACTACTTACTGAATTTTAAATTGGTGGAATGGCATAACCCTTTAGTTTAAATGGGAACTCAACTGCCTTATTGTGACCAAACATCTCACCTTTTTTTCAATAACCTGCCTTTTTCACTCAACCTCATGACTTGGTTTATTAAAGCAATAAAGAACTCTGCTTTAACATGCATTCTCTGCACCCTTCTTACATAACGCTCTGAATTATTAATTAATTCATGTATTAAATGCGCATTTCATGAAATTGTAATTCTAGTCTAAATCACTTCTCATTAACAATAAATGCCTTTATTCAATAATTCACGTATCAGACAAATTTTAAATATGTATTAAGCACATAATACTTATTTTACTTGGATTGAATTCAAAAGGGAAAACAACGCTTGAGTAGTTGAGTTGGCTTTTCTTTGCTAGACTTTAATGTCGGTTACAATGATTTGCCTAAGCTAATATACCTTAAACTCACAAATCTTTATATTTTTTTTATGCTATAACAGCATTGAGAGATCATGGATTTAATTTAATATTGGTGATTTTAAATGTGTAATTCTATTTATTTTTTTCTAAACTTTTCCCAAATTTTCCCCAAACTTAACCTGAATTAGGCTCTGCACAAAATAAACCAAAACAAACCTGCCCACATCTCAAAGAAAATATCACTCATTTGTTCTTCCTTGATCAATATATCAACTGCAATAACTCAAGATGTAAAGGCAGTTTAGATGTGGCGATTATGTCTAGTATTCATGAGAAATTTAGTTGTTGCTATTTTAAACACACTAACTAGTGACCATACATGTCTCAGCAAGAGAGGGAGCTCTACGAATATGTGCCCGTCGATGGAAAAATAGTGCTTAAACAGACTGGGGAGCTCCTCGATACCACTAAAGGATCTAAAGGGGCTAAGTGGATATTTGTGATGAGTACTTCCAAGAAATTGTATGCTGGAGAGGTAACTCTTAATATGAGCACATCATATAAGCAGATTTTTTTTTTTTTTTTGATATCGGAGGGACCCCCGTGGCTGATCTTACGGTCGAGTAGAAAGGCTACCTCCGCCTGTTTGCCCGTTTCCACGGAAAATTCTTTTGAATAATCGCCAACAAATATAAGTAGATGTTATTTTAAAGCCAAAAATTAATTTTCATTTAACATGTCAAGCAATTTTTTTATTTTATTTTTTATATCAGAAAAGGAAAGGAATGTTTCACCATTCGACCTTCCTTGCTGGTGGGACTACTCTAGCGGCTGGGAGATTCGTCGCAGAGGAAGGGGTGCTCAAGGTACCTTCTATAAATTTACAGTTTGGTTGTTCTACTCTATTTGTCGTACCTCGTACATATATTTCACATGGTGATGATTTCTTGTTTTGAAGGGAAAATTTGATTTAACCCATTACAAACTTTTTGAAACAATGATAAGCCCTGTATAATTAATATAACTCCCTGTGAACTTTCTTGTTATGTTTTATTTATGGTTAAAACTGACTAAGCATAGAACATTATTTTCATATCCGTCTTTGATAGGGTTTAGATAAAAGGGGTAAAACGGTAAATGTGATGTTTCTATTTGGATTGTTTTTATTTTTGCGAGGTGGTTTTCATATTTGTAGATGATTTCCCTTAATATATTATATTACGATTTAAGTGAATGGCAATATAACTGAAGGGACTCAATGCTTAACCAGACAAATTTAAGGGGGTTATCGACTTATCGCAATTTCAGGAAGGTCACAAGGGGGTTAGATCAAATTTTTCATATTTTGAAATTTGACCTCATGTGGCCTTGGCTCTTTTAGTGAGAGACATAAAATTAGCTCCATGGACCAATAGTTCCATTTACAATGTAATATTGATGCATTGCCCCCAATGGTGCCGCAAATGAAGTTTCACTGTCAAAACAACTCTGACTACGAAACAAATTTTTACAGATAATCAAATAGTGAGAATTCCATTAACTACAACATATACTCCCTCGTTTACTTGAGTTTCTTGGTTGATTGTGTGACTTGTATACTTGATTTGACTCTATGCAGATTATCTGGGCATATAGTGGACACTACAAACCGAGCGATGAGAACCTCAACATCTTCTTAACCTTCCTGAAGGACAGTGGTGTCATCCTCAGCGAAGTTCAGGTGAGAAATCCACTTCATATTCGGTTTGCTACATGTCTTTTTATTATTATTATTACACTGTAGGTAAGTAGGTTGAATACTGGAGTCATTCACCATGCAAAATCTATCACTATTTTGGATTCTGAACTCCAATTTCTGATTGATGAGACTTACTTCATTTTTCATTATTATTATTATGTTGTTGTTCAGATTCAAGGTTATTTTTATCATTATTCCAGCTACTTCTTGAAAGTGTCCATCATCAAGACTGTCAAACCTATATTTAACCTGTGAGCATATAGTGATCTTTCTTAGGATTTGTTATGTACACTTTGGTTTATTGAGATTTGATACTATCATATTATTAATTTGCATGGCTGAACCTTGAGGTGTGCTTCATTTCACTGCTTATCATTACTACCTTGGTCCTCCTTACCAGGTCACTACATCCGGTAGCCTTCTGATTATATCAGCTCCTCACCATGAGTTGAGAGCCATCTTACCAAAAAAAAGAAAAAAAAGGTCTTTTTACATGAGCATAAGCTTTACATATATTTAGTAACAAAAAAGTTAACAATTTTGTGATGCATAAGTGTCATCTAAAATTTAGAAAATTATCTTTAAATCTGCACAAGTATGAAACGTCCCAACACACAACCAATGTGTGTCATGGAGTGCCGCATGTCCTATACATGTCAAACACGACTGTGCTTCCTAAACTATAGTAGAATATATATTATGTTAGGTGATTTCACATGCGCATCCTATCTTAATTTTCAGGTCCGATCATCGTCAAATGAAGAATACGAGTATGCCGACGACAACAAACAACCCCAAGACGAGAAGGCGCCCACCCCACCACCGGAGCTCGAAATGCCAACGGAACCGGAGTCCGAAGCCATGCGAGTGACCGTGGCCCGGAGCGAGTACAAGAGGACCCTATCCGGCGGACTCCATAGCCCGAGAGCGGAGGTTCCAAAGAAGGCGATACTGCAGAGAATGGAGTCGAAGAGCAAGGCGAGGTCGTACCAACTGGGGCATCAGCTGTCGCTGAAGTGGTCGACTGGGGTTGGTCCGAGGATCGGGTGCGTGGCAGACTACCCTCTCGAGCTGCGGACGAAGGCTCTCGAGTTTGTGAACCTCTCTCCGAGGGCGCCCACCCCGTCCACACGTCGCGGGCTCGCCTCTTGTTTGTCGCCCACGGCGATCATGGTGGCGTCGCCACACATGCAGTCGCAGAACTGATGATTATCACGCAGAGGTGGTTTGGATTTGAATGATCTGTGGAAATTTTTGTGTGTGTTTTTTTTTTTTTTTTTTTTTGGTAATAATGGATTCTGGTTTTGGTTAGTGTTGGCTTTTTAAAAAAAAAAAGTTCCTGAGGCTGTTTGTGTGCGCTGCAAATTCAATCAGAGCATACGTTGAATTTGATTTTCTCTAAAATAGATCTGTCAATTATTGGAGAAAAAAATATCTCTATTCACTTCAAATCCACATCTAAAAAATAACAAATCATACTATATTTGGATCTATCTGGAATGATTTAAAAGCAGATGTGAACATCATGGTATCGACTCTCTATATATATATATATATAATGTCTGATACATATTATAAAATTATATATATGTTTGTTTTATATATTATTTAAATTTAGTGTAATTTTGTATATTATTTAAATTCCTTTATGATGTATTAAACATAGTTTTTAAATTTTAATAACTGGTGCATTTTCAAACCCCAATTTTTTTCTATTGTGCCATTTCCATCATTGTATGTGATCAGATCAGATCAGATCAGATCAGATCACACTAATTGATGTTTATATTTAAATATGTTAATTAACTGAAAATAATATTCTCCACTCAGAATCCAAAGGATCCATTAAAATCCACCTGCAATTACCATTGGTAGAATACATTTTTGACAGTTGTTTAGTGTAATAAAAAAAAACTAAGTCATACAGATGATAGATCTTTAAAAATGTATTTGGAATTTTTGACGCTTACCATTGTTCATTCTAAGGGCACACCATGAACAATTTTAATACAATTTCATTCAGTTAATAGTCTACAAATTTTTAACCACACGGGAGACAGCTTAGCAGGTTTAAAAGGAAGTCAAACATAAGTCATTAGTCAATTTTTATTCATATTATTGAAAAAGAATGCTTCACCAAGCCAGATATTACAATAACTTATAAATATTTACATTTCAATAGGAATGTGCACATGTGATGGCTTCAAATCATCTCTTTCTCTTGAGACAATTTAAAAAAAAAAACTCGACATGCCTTAAGATTGATACAAGAATCAACTTGTGCTTAAAATCCATGAAACACAGTGCCTTAGTAGCTCAAACTTCTGGTGTACTGCGATGTTCAGAAAAACTCGCATTTTGGTCAAAAACTCACTCGACTCTTCCTTGCATCGGAACGAGCCACCGCAGGCGCATTGGTCTGCCAGATGGGCGGCTTTGACCTGTTTGCACCTGAGGCACACCAGGTCCTGGAGGTGGTAGAGTCGCTCGCGCTGACGGACTATCTGGAGTAGCGAATTCTCCATTTGTTCTCTGTTGTAAGGCTGCCCGCAATGCGGGACCGCGCAGCGCCACTCGCTGTCTAACAGGGCGGAATCGCGGCCCAGGTCAAGGTCCCGGCAATCATTGCAGTAACTGCAGAAGGTGGTGTCATGAGATACATAGGACGATGTTAGAAAAGGGCGTTGAATACTCAGACACTTCTGTAGTCATTTCCTGCAGACGTGGTGGTGTCTGCAGCAAATCCAATTTCTAGTTAATGAGGGCCATAGAATATGAACCAAACAGAGTGAATTATGTAAAGGAGAGAAATAGAATTGGCCAAAGCAATGACAGAGCTGGTAACAAATCATACATTCAGAATCATATGATTTTCCTTTGACAAACAAGGATTAATGCATAACTCGATTCCTTTGAAGTCTGAGTAAATAGGTATATGGTTCTTATGTAAGTTTGTTTTTATTTTGAAAAAAATAAAATAAAAAATAATAGAGTGAGAATCAATGAAAAAAATAAAAATGTTAGGTAGCAAGTTAATCACTGAATCAAATTTGAAATCCTCTTCAGAAAGGAGAAGCAAAATCAACAGAACTTCACTGTGAAGAAATCATCAAAAGAGCTTTTGGGGTGCAAGGCTGAACATAAAATATTCATTCATAATATAAGACTCTTCTTGTTAACTTCGAGACAAGGCATAACATTAACAAATTGAGATGCTCAGTTTTAGAAGAATTTTCATTAAAGTTCTTTGAAATAAAACAAAACATAGAAACTTACCTGCAAATTACATTTGGAAGGGTGAAGGATATGAAAGGATCACAAAACTGTGCTTCGGGAGCAAACTCTTTCACTCCCACTCTCTTTAACAGATTCTTTCTCAATCTCTGCAAAAAAAAGCAAATTGAATAACTAAGATCACTCCTCAGCCATGTAAAATATATTGTTCGATGAGGAACTATGCAGCATGGACACGGACACAGCGACACGATGGCTTTGAAAATGTAGGACATGGATATGGCTGGGACATAACAAATTAATTTGAATAATATATGTATCTATATTATATATCCATATGAAATAAAATAGAATATTGCAGCATGGGGACATTCATTTATTTTTTCCACAGTGGCTAGCATTGGAGTGTCGAGAGGGGAGGCTATTCTGTTATTTGGGTAAACCAGATTTATTTTTTTAAACAGCTGTTATTTTTTATTTATTGATTGGAGTGTCGAGAGGGGAGGCTAGCATTGGAGTGCTGTTATTTTTATTTTTATTTTTTAAAACCAGCTGAGTTATTTGGGTAAACAGATCACAAACTGGCAATCCGTG
Source organism: Acorus gramineus (assembly GCA_030737835.1). Classification (NCBI taxonomy): domain Eukaryota; kingdom Viridiplantae; phylum Streptophyta; class Magnoliopsida; order Acorales; family Acoraceae; genus Acorus; species Acorus gramineus. Next base: position 25,349,577 of record CM060849.1, read on the forward strand.
TTCTGGGCTGTGTTCTGACTGTGAAACAGGGCCCATTTCACAGGACACGTCTCAGGCGTGTCTGACACATGTCAAGCGCTTGTCCGACATGGGTACGGCAGGCAAAACGGAGTGTCCATGCTTTAGAGATGAGGAATGATGCTACTTTCATTGTATATACAGAGAGATGCAAACCCATGGATATCCAAATAGATAAGTATTATAACATAAATATAGTTATAAACATTGATAGAACTGTATGGCGCAAGCTTTTCTTGTATGCCAATTCTCTGACCACTAAAATAACCGATGCTTGTTTAAGGGGGAAAAAACTATACTATTCACCAGTTTATATCACAAGTTGTGAACTTACCAAAATATCATGCTGGACAGACTGGTCGAGTGCAAGAACAGCACAAACATGCTTAATGAAATTCAGTGCAGCATCCCCTGTATTGGCATGAGAAGCATCTGACCGTTGCAATCCATGGCTTAAAGGGTCATTGATCTCATTCTTGCTTTTCCCTTTGAAATGGTGAAGTGTATCACATACAATCTCAAGAAGTTTTGCTGAGAAATAACTGCTAATCTGCACATATATGAAGCAGGTTAAAAAGATAGGCTACATGGAATGGAGAGAACAACAATTATTGAGGATGTATGGCTGCATGCACACCTTGTCTTTGAGAAAATCTGTGACACGTGATTCAAGAGTTTCAGCCGCTGTGATGGTCACTGATGGTGTGCAACTGTTTCCTTCTCCTGTAGCTTCCGTAATGGTTGCTTGGTCTTGTGCATATTTCCATGGGATGTACAAGAATTCTGATACAATCAAAATAAAGTGGTCCTGTCCATGAAATAGCTTGATCAGATTCTACGAGCGGGCATTCTTAAGACAGTTTAAAAAAGCATGCACAGAACACAGAATAATTAGCTGACAATGACATCACTAGAATGACATTTGCAAAGATAAAGCATCAATCATGCTTTTGTTCTGTCAATTTCAAACAGACGCAAAAATAAAAAAATAAAAAACCCCAGATGCGTTAAGTGTAACCCACCTGAATTTCCTTTGGTAGGTAATCTGCAATATTCCAACTTGATACAATTTCAACCTGAGATTCATCTCCCATGTTTCCATTTGATGGCCTATGAACTTTAATAGTATTTTCAGCATTGGCTTTGACCTGGATCCCTCCATAATTGTACTGTAATATAAAATAATAACAATAAAGCAACAACAGATTTGTATAAGAACAAGAAAAGATAACAAGAATAGCGGAAGTGGTTATAGTGGCAAATGTATTTGAAACGAGCCAAAATTTCTAATGTGCATGAACCTCTTAGTATCCCTATTAGAGATCAGTGATATCACATTTGCTTACTTTCGGTGATACAATTCCTTCACTTTTCAAAATGTTGAACAGCACTCCACAACAAAAGAACACCACATAAAGATTACAAGGCAAAGATAAAACAACAATATGGTGGTCCCAGATACTACAATGCTAGACGACAATGGCATTGCAGTCTTTTTAGACATATTTTAAAAGCATCAAATTTATAAATCCATAAAAAATTAGTGGAGATCAGTATATGAGAAACTAAAAGCAATCAAATTTCCCATTGCATATATTTAAATTTGTTAGAGAACATACTGATAATTTGCTAGAGCAAATGTTTGACAGAGCATATTGACAATTTGCATTTCTGAGGCTTGTTTCATTACACTTTTTTTTCTTTCATGAACCAAAAATAATTAGTAATAGTTCTCATGAATCAACAACTTTGAAACAAAAATCTATATGAAATGTAGGAGTGAAAACACATATTTTCATTTTGCAGTTCCTGTTTTTTGTCCAAAATTTCATTCCAGATCTATAACATTAATCAGAACCATTATTATGTAAACTAATAACAACTGAGAAGGAAAGCTAAGATAAACCTGATCCATAAACAGCAGTGAATGCCAGAATTGCAATGACTCAAGCTCGATCCATTCAAACAGATCTCTACAGACAGCAAAGACCACCAGATAACATTACTAGACATGAAGCAAACACTTTCCATATACATATATCATTTCAAGAACCTACCTGGTTTGTAGAGTTTTTAATAAACAATCACAGTACGCTTGAGCAGCCACCAGATCAAACTTTCCTGTGTCTATAATAATCTTTGAAAAGTTTGCAAAGATAATTGTGCCTCCTAGTTTTCGAATCTCAACTAGCAATAACGCAAACACTTTCTGCATGACCTGTCAGATAGTATTATCATGAACCAACATGAATATGGAAATTGGGACGGGAAATAGAAACTTGTTTTTCATAATCATCATCATAATGGAAACAGAACATTAAATAGTTCTCTAACTTATACAGATCGCAGTGAAATTTAATGAAGATACGAATACAAAAACCACTGATATTACTTTTATTCCATCATCCAACATAAAAAAATAAAAGCTTGTTCCGGGCCAATGATTTTACACAGAAACAAAAAAACTACCTTATGAAGGATCCGGTGCAGGGCTGGGTCATGGAGTTTTGGCATTGGACTGCAAATCCAGCGATAAAGATGTTGTAATATTGCATCAGCATACACATTGCCGGATGTAACTGCATCTGAAATGCATCTTTGAATTAATTGCTTTAATACACGAAATGCAGGAGCACAGGAATTAGTTTCATCAAATCCTGTCTGTTCCTTAACAGCAGATCCTGTATACATGTCATGGTCAAATCCAAGTAAAGCTCCTCCTTCCATTTCATCCACCAGGCTGCTCTTCAGAAGAGCATTTACAGCAAGGTGATGGACCTGCAGGAAACAAAAAATAAGTGAATCATGTAAATGGAATGTAGACGGACCTTATCTATCTCAGTAATGTGAAGGATTTCTAGAAAAAATAATGAAACCTTCAGTTCAACTGTGACCCGTCTATATGCTCCAGGATAAGTGAGAACAGGTTGCTGAACCTGTATATATTGAGAACAACAGTCGTGTTAAATACAAATCAAGATGTGATAAAATAAAAGTTGATGGTGGACCTAATTTTGACAGAAAGATAAAAACAGACCCTTCTACTTATCAATCGAGGCAAAGTTGATAGTAGTATAGTATACCAGAGATGTTAATTTCTTGATACTAAAACATTGCAAAGTACATTGATTTGCAAGAAAACTGAAATGACTGAAATTTTAGATAAGGGTTCCCCCAATTGGTAAAGAAGAAAGACATTACTTCATCAGCAAAACAAGAATCTTCTTCAGCAATGCCCCCTAGATCTGGAATGCCATCATCAGATATCCAAAGTACCTAACAATTACCACAGACCACTTGGAGTCATCAGGAAGAACGTTTTTGAAAAAGCACCTACTCTTTGAGAGGAATTATTAATCACAGTGAAGTAGTTTTTTATTACAAAATAAATAAATCATGTTCATAGCTTCTCTTTGGATGATTTATGATAAATTATGATTTCAGATACGCATGCATGCAGGGATCAGACCGTACTTTCTTTTTGTTTAAAGAAAGACAAATTTACCACGATTCATTCATTAATGATAGCTGGCGTACAATTAGTCACATAAAAAACAAAAAAGAAAAACACCTATCAGCATGGATCAGACTGAACTTTTAAGGTAAGGAATAATACATAATTCCTTTTAAAGTACTTTATTCAACAGAAGCATCGAATTTTTCAAGACGTCAAAGTTGAGATCATTCAAAATGTGTGACAATTAAACAAAAGTAATGTTACTGCAAAGTTGAGATCATTCAACTTGCAGTTCTTAGCATTTAACATGCTAGCTACATTGCAGTACCTTCTAAAGTACTTTAATGTCAGATGCAATTTCCATATAGAGATGACAATTGATTATTGATGCAACATGAGACAAAATAAGGGAGAATGAAATAAGATTGTCATTTAGGTAGTTGCATACCATCTAAGGTATCAGACTTGCTTAACATACACATGGAAATAAGATCCTAACTGAAAATACAAAAGCTGAACTCCATGATGACCAGTGAAGCTACCAAAGATGTCTCCCTATTGCCTTCTAGGCATTACCCAAATAGTTTCCATTAAAATATGAGCTTATTGCATTTGACAATGGGAATGTTCGACGCAATTTAAGCTTTTGCTTCTTCCCATGAAAGTACATGATCTAACTCAAATCTCCCATCAATCTTTTCAAGGATATACCATTTATTGACCAAAGAGTAATCAATCCTTCTTGATGTTACCCACCAAAAAAAAAATCCTTCATGATGTTCTCAGCTCAATATACCTTGCTTGTTTTCATAATATTATCATTAAGTATGTGTGATGCAGCACAATTTAGTATTATCATTAAGTATGTGTGATGCAGCACAATTTAGTCAAATGCAGCTAAGCAATAGTGTAAGGGATCTGTATGCATGATAGCTTTATATATGTAATATTGCATGATCTGAACAGCCTATGTGGCATGGCAACATATCATGCAACATAAGAGAACAAATGAAACAAGTAAATGTGACCAGAATATCTTCAATTAAGAAACTAGAAAAATTCCTAGGAACAAAATAACATTTTCTAAAGAAATCCAAAAAATTATTTAGCATTACGAACGCAAGGAAGCAAAAACCTGTTGCTGATCACGCAATGCTCTGGAGAAGAAGATGTCGGCTGTCAAAAGAAGCCAATCAAATTCAAAATTCCCCAAAGGCACCTGTTTAACAAGAGGCGAGGATATCTTAGCATTAAATAAATCAACTAAATCATAAATAATTGCAGGCAGAGTTTTCTTAAAACAGAAAAAAAACCTTACATGTGCATATCTCGAAAGAAGAATTCTCTCATTCAACCAATGGGATGATGCGGCACATCTTTGCATGCCAATCTTTGCAGCCGTTACTTGCCACCCAAGAATCTGCATGACGCACAAAAGCTAAATTTTAAGCAAAATTCAACAAATAATTAAATTCAGTTAACAGAGGAACACAGTTGCTAACTGAATATTTCATTGATGACAACACCTGATAATTGCTGTCACGAGCATTGCAAGGAATGCTGACACATGGAAAATCATCCAGGATATGCACACCCAACTTCATGGCTTGGATATTAGGGCATTCAATGACAGCAATTGTTGGGCCATGATGTTGATGTCTGTGAAAAAACATTAATTGCTTGTAAAAATGAGAACTGTTAAGAATCAAGCAATTTAAGCACCATACAAACTGATCAAACAATTGTTTACACTATATATAATTTTTTTTCTCAGTGAAATATTATTAAGCAATTTAACACTAGAGAAATTATTCAGTCTTCATTTCAATTTTAATGCCATGATTACCCTATCCATTCCATGTCATTTCATATATAACAATGTTCTCTGAAGAGAAGGGGAGAGAGTCATATATAACAATGTTCTCTGAAGAGAAGGGGAGAGGGACAAAGTTAAGCGTGAAAAGTGGAGCTACTGATTTTCTATATAAAAAAAAAATGAAAACTAAGAAGAAAAAGGGAAGGAACAAGTGCAGTATATGGAACGAGTGTAGATTGAAATTTGTAAACAAAGGCAAAAAGCAATTTCCCCAATGTAATATATAAAAAAATTGCATGTAACATTGGATTATTTTACATAAAATTCTCATTATCCTCCTCCGGTGTATTAAAATCAATATCCCTCATTTGATTATAGGTAAAATAAGGTATAAGAAAGTCATCACACATACCATTGTGTCTCCTTTTTCAAGCCTACTATTCCAGGTATTGGGGAAAAGAGCAGTCAAATTTCTTATCTATTTTTACTATCCATTACTATGGTTCTCTCAACTGATGGTTGAAAGAAACTGTGTTTCCTTGTTTTGTTAATGCTTATTGCTTTCACAAACAGCAGAACAATCCTGAACTTAAATAATCTGAGTAACTTATAATTCCATCACCTATTATATTTTTTAAATAACTGTATGTATGCTATCTCTTTATTGATGTCATAGACATAGAATCAATCCTTGATGCTGTATCTTAGGTCTAAAAAAAATTACCTGCCTTATAAATTATTTCAATTTTACCCAGAAATGATATATCAGGTCAGTTAGAGCTTTATAACACAACTTCGGCAAGATTTGTCAATGTATATTTTTCAAGCGATGTCTGAAACAGGACCGGGATATTATTATACACTTTGTTCAACAACATAAGACAAATATATATCAGGCTACTAATAAGATCTAAGAAGCATGAATTCCCTGAACTGTTCAACCATGCATGCCCCTAAAATAACATTTTTATAGACTTGGCATAAGAATGATGAAGAAACCTGTATGTGCTCATTGTTCTCTGCAAAGACTTCTCAGCGACCTTGTTTTCTCCAACATACTCAATCTAAACAGAAACTATAATCAGAAACAAAAAGAAAATTGTTAACAACAAGGTTCAGAGTTTGGGAATTTTAATTGTTAACAAACCTTAAAACTGATTTTATTTGCCTGGAAAGAGAATTCAGATGACAATGATTCGCAGGCTTCACGGAATTGTTTCTCTAGAATAGAGGGAGACAATTCTTTGTTCTGGAAAGGATTGACAACCAAGACATTTACTGTGCTGGATACAGGAAAATATATAACATGTATTCCCCTCCCCTCGGAAAAGCTGTGATAATTATAAAAAAAAAGTCAGAATTGAAAAAATATCTGGAAACCCTTTTATGGGATAAAACATTATGCTAAAACATATAGAGAAATGTGGGTATTTCCGTTAAAGACTCCATGTCATCATCTAGTAGCTTGATCAGCTGAACACTTCATACAGCCTTTAGACACGATGTGCCTATCCATCAAGCAAAAGCAAAAAGAGAAGCTAAAATTGGCTTTGCATTAGATGCATTGCGCATCAATGCATCCACAATGCTTAAAGCCCGTCATACATGTCAGGAATAACTTTCACTAAGCTAAATTTTACATCAAATGTCACGGTACATTCTTCACCTGATCTTAACAACACACAATAAAAAATAAAAAATCCCAGACTTAAGAAATTACAGCTCTGAGAGGGCTGGGATCTGGTTGACAACTGATCATAAAAAGTACATTTATAGCACATGGAGTTATTTTTGGTTTTTGTGACCACAACAGATCCAATGCCATTAGATGGACAAGGTTGTGTATGTTTTCCATTGATTGATCTTTCTGTTTCAACTTAGGAATATGGTTCATATGACTAATGAAACTTTTTCAAATTCAGAAATCTCGCACAACAATCTATGTATTCTACTACTTTGAATACCTGTGATACAAATAAAAGAAAGAGATGGCCTGCTCCAGATATGAGCATTCTGCTGTAGTTTTCATCTGCAGTTCACTTAGGGTCCATCCATCTTGGACATTCCGGGATTTAGCACCACGGTCAACTTTGCATACGCAACCAATTTGGAGGATGGCACCATATTCTAGTGGCACCTTCGTCTCATATATCCCCTAATAAAAGATTTTACATATTACAAAAGGATGTAATTAAAAAGTAGTATTGATTATTTTAAAAACAGGCAAAATTCAAATTTGAAAAAAGCCAATCCATACAGTGTCCAGAAAATATTGTTCCCCCCAGCAAGTGCAAGTCATTAGGTTTGGGATAAAGATCTCAGTGGTTGATGAAAATCTTAAACGCAGTAAGATCATAATAACAGGAGAATAAGGCTTCCTCACTAGATATTCCAATAAGATTTGAGTGCAGCACATTCATTTATACAATATAAGAAGTACAATGTGCAAATACATAGTGGGGGAGTATTTTAACAATTCCCACTCCTTCAGACAAGTTGGAATTCCCCACTGAGAAATCAAGTTTCACTTCAGATCTATTTTAATCACTCATCTTAGTGAAGCACTCTAAAAATCATGGAACTGAATTATAAATGCCCCATATAGCGGATACCTTGAGAAATTTATATGTACAATCTGCCCAGTAACCCAACTTAATCAGAATGATAGGCAAATGCGTATATGGTTGCAGGCATGGATAAGGGCAGAACTCAATCTTCAAGACATTTACAAACACTCTAATCTAAATATGATATAAATCTTGCTCCTGATGTATGAAGTTAAGCAAAAAATAGTGGATCTAATGCATTGTGTGAACTATATCACACATGTTTCAATTGTGTGAGAACATCACGGTGCATGATGAAATAAAATGGAGATACATCACATGCAATGTCAATAATTATGAGATATTTATTCAAGGAAGTGATAGCTAAAACAAATGAGAAAGATATCCTAAATAATTAAAATAAATTCAGATATCAAGGTTGTTTTTTCCTTTTAAAAGAAAAGACCTCAAGCTCTGATAAGTTGAGAAAGAAATAAGAGGCTCGAGCCTAATGAACAGGCAAAGGAACCTAGGCATCAGATTCGGTCAGTGTTGTTGCATCAAACAAATCTATGCACAAGTACCTCAACTTCTGGATCTGCTAGGTGAGCTGCGAGTTTCCTGCTTTCTGCCCTGAATTGATCCTCATCAATTATAACCTATTGAATGTCAAAATGAAACATTTGCAAGAAGCATTGTCAGTGCTATTTACAATCCACACTAGATTCATGTCAAATTCATTTGCGAAAGCACTTATGTACCTCGATAAGGTTAAAGCTAGGTCGACCATGAGGAAGAATTTTGTTTACCCGCCTTCCAGGGAATTCTTCTGTAACAGGCGCTTTGGAATTGAGATAAAATACCCTTGGAATATTTATTGGAACTTTAATCATGATGCCTTCAGCAACAACCCAAGCATAAAAGCACCCAGGTTTTTGACTTGGAACGAGCTGGATTATCTGATCCATTGAGGTTTCATTTAGTACCTCATAGTAAATGATGGGATGTGAACTTCCACAAAAAATGATAATACTTCTCTTACCTGCCAGTGGGAATTTACAAGAACCAGATCAGGCCTCCTGAAGAATGAATTAACGCCTCTGTTAACCTGATTAAATTTATGACTTGGCACTGAACCATGCGACTCTGCTGCATAAAATGATTCACCTGATCTCTTCATCTCACCTAACCTGAAATAAGTATTGGTCTGAGAATAAACATAACCACAATACATCCGCAAACGTTCTAAAAGGTTACATTTAATTTGTACAATGTATGTTTAGGAAATGCAGAGATTTCCCAAACACATAGTTTGATTGCATTCCAGGTAGAAAAAATGTACATAGTAATCCTTTCTTTGACATCTCCATTAGTCTGTCAGTAGAGATGAATAATCAAATTACCTGCGCTTTTTTTTCTCCTCTCGATTATCTTTCCACTTTCTTTTCTTTGCTTCAAGCCAGCCTTGGTAATCAACATTTCTGTCAATACTTTCAGTAGAGGTGTCAATTCGATTTAGACGAGTCTTAAAAGTTCTATTAGTATCAGTAATTGTTTGCTCCTGATCACAGAGCATGGGATCCACTGGAAAGGATGTCTTTGATAAATGACTTCCTTTGTTTGTTTCATAGCTGTGAACAACAGGTCTAGGCCCTAAAAAAGAAGCATTCTCTTTGTTTGGTATATCTTCCAGATCAACAACCGGAATTCTATCTTGCATGGCATCTTCTTTGTTCAAAGAACTAAAAACATCATTTATTTTCCTTTGACGGCACTTGTCCTCTTTCTCACGAACTTTTTTGTGCAGCCATTCAGGATGCACCACTCTAGGAACAGGATTAGAAACCTGAAAACAGCTTCCCTACTTAGAGAAAAGAAAGAATAAAGACATCCTCCATGTTCAAAGGAAAAATTTTGAGTTCATACCTTCTGCATTGCCGCAGGAATAGTGATAATCTTCTGAATAGCTGAGCTTAGTCGTTGCTTGTAGTAGGACCAATCGATTATTGACCTAATTCCAATATCAGAAGAAATCTTGCACCATTTCCGTACATAGAATTTCCCGATTTCTGCAAACAAAAAACACAACACTTGTTTTTAGTAAAAACTCCAAATACACGTGACACATTCTAGTTTTGGTGGAAGTAGGTAATAACTACCAGCATCTGTTTCAAATATAGCGACTGGAATAGCACGCTCACTGACAGGAGTATTCTGAAAGCAAAGCCAAAATGAATGATGAAGAACAGACAACACAATAAGACAATATTCAAACAACTCCTAGATTATGTTACGCAAATCCTCCAGAAATTGAGATGGAATGGAAAACCTGTGGCTCGCAAGCAACTATATATTGACAGCGGAGTCCTTTGTCTTTGACCATTGTATCACCCAAAAAATCTGCAAGTCGCCTTGCAGTGGTCACAGCACACGACTTTTGTTCTCCATAGTCAATCAATGATTTGCTCATTGTACTTGATTCTGATATGTAATCAAGCAACTCACTATCAGCAATATCGATTCCTTGATTCTGGTGGATGAATATAAAGGTAGCAAATGTTCAATTACTGCAAGTATTTAGTTGGGATACTACAATAATATATGTTAAGACATCACTAACTTGTGACTCACATCCAAAAGGTCAAGCCAACGATTTGCAACTGATGCAACTGCTGTATAGCATTCCTCTAAGGTTGCTCCATGGAGAAACTTGTCAAAAACTTCTGCCTGATAACCATTAAATATGTGAAATAAATGGTCAGAAGCTGTAGAATAAGAGATGCTTCAAAAAAGAATGCTGAAAAAGTACAAGAGCTTGGTGCTGGATATCCACATTGAAAAACACTGCATAATTTACTGGTTTCAGTTAAATTCTTACATGGCAGGTAATACTGATAAATTCATGAACAAAAGAATTAAACGCACCTGAAAAATTTTAATGAGCTTCAGCTCACCTCTCCGTTTGATCTCAAAACCTTTAAGTTCAGCTAAAGTCCCATCATCATTGAAAACAGCATATCGCTTTTTAATTAAAATGCCTTCTTCTTTTGAAGCAGGAAGAATCATTGCCTATAAATATGAATAAGAAAGAATTAATACTAGTGTATGCAAATGTCTGCTAAAAGAAAAGATGTTTTTCTGTGTACTGCCTTAACCTTATATGGTCCATCCACTTCAAATTCGATGGAGCACTCACTGTGCGTGGTATATGTCTTGGTAACAGGATCTTTAAGATTCTGTTGTGAACAAAACTTGATTAGGAAGATGTGTTTAACCCATCCTCACCCACCCCAAAGAAAAATTCCCAATTTTCAGTAACCATGAAGGAATCCACATTCCGGAAACAATAAAAAAATAAAAGGGAAACAAATGATTCAACATGATGGTATTATTAAAGGAACTAATTTCTAGAACTGAGATGGGTATCTCATTCACCTGATATTGGTCATTCGTGTTGTTTCTCGCCACATCTACATTCAGCATAACGCATGGATACGAGATCATGTGCTTTTTCTTCATGTCTCTGGAATTTATTTATTCTTAGTACTTGAAAATATAATGCAAGGCTGATAGTGTCAAAGAAGCAAACACTTGTAAAACATGGATAAGTCGTGACAATCATGGACTGCTTCTTTATCTCTTCAAAAGCGCTTCAATCCAGGGTTCAGGAATACCAATTGTTTTGCTCAAACAATTATGGTTGCATATAGCAGAAATGAACTTTCAAATAATAATTTATTACTAATAACAAAGGAAAAATGTCCTTTGGCTTTAGGTGCATGAGTGAAATTTTCTTCTGTGGAAAAAAATAAAAAAAACCACACAATAAAACTTGAGATAAAGAATATATAGCATGGCAATTAAAAATAATCAGGAGATAGGGGTAAGACACAGGCAGTGATTTGACAGTATTACAAAAACGATCATCCATGTTTCATTCAGCCAGATTGCAAAGCTCAAAATTGGGGATCAAGCAATACGAAATTGAAATTACTTTGTTTTGAAGGTAAAGTTCTGAGGGAAAGATCCTGGAAGGGCACACCAGATGCCATCTGTGTCCAGTTCTAATGGCCTCCCAATCTTTTCAACAAGTAAACGAGCATTCTGAATGATCTTGGCACCAGTGTATGTGACTACTCCAGCCATTTCCATTGAATACCATCTTGCTCCTCTGTCACAAACCCACCCAAAGTTATCTATTGGACCTCCCTGTGAATATCATAGTTAAATCCATAGATATTCCATTAAAGGAGATAAGGCATGTGAAAACTTACTTGCGCATGACATAACCATAAAAGGAATTAAGTATACATTTATGAGCAAGCTGTAAAGAATCGTACAGAACAACCATATCCTGTAATTTGAAAAAAGGAAAGTCAATCATACAAATAAGATACTGTCTGGGCAACCTCTGTAAAAATGAGAAAAATGACTCATCACACCTGTGCTTCCTGGATCTTCATAGAGTTTCCACTTGCTTTGGCATCTGTTAATTTCCCCTTCCATAACTTATTAAGACCTTTGTATTCATACCTTCGATCCCGGAAACTAAAAGTTGACACAGCAGCAAATGCCAAATACTAAGAGAAGGAATTCTTACATGATTGTTCAGAAAGTCTAAAGTAAAATATGCAAGAAAAGAAAAGAATATTTAGACTGACCTACGGACCGTGTCTACATAGAAAGGATTCTCACGCATGCAAATTCCTGCTTCTCGAAGTTCCGTAATGGGCTTGTCAAGAACTCTTTTATATGCCTATTACATGCCACCAAAAGATCATGTCAGATTTCACTAAACCCAAATAATTTTTACTCTCCAAAGAGAATGACAAGGACACCTTTTGGCAATATTTCTTTAGACGTTCCTTCAGTTTTGACTGTTGTTCAGCCTTGGGAAGTTGAAGGAAAGACTTTGACAAATGCCCATCTATAGAATCAATGGACTCAGATTCAATTTGGTTCTTCAAATGAAAATAATCACTGCAATAAATAAATTTGTTCCACAAAAAATATCATTAGTTGTCCACCTTGAAGCATGCATGAACAAGCTTAAAAAGAAGTGGTGATGACAATACCTTTTCTTTGCCATATAAGTATCCCCTCGCCAAACCCATTCAAGCTTTCGTAGACAGGTTTTCCCTGGACGATTGAAATCACATGCAGTACACACCTCATCTGAAACTATTGATGGTGGCTGTAATGAAAATAAATTTCATACTTCAATACATATTGATATTTGATCATGATGTTCTGGGGGATAATGAGAAAGACTAAATTAAGGAAAATACAAATAATAATCAGATATATATATAGGGTTCTAATAGGACGGCAACCTTTCAAGTACCAATTATATAAATCATCAAACAAACCAGGATCTAAAAATTGTATTGTCCCTCAATATGTTGGTGTACCATACCACTGGCACCAAGCATGATGAAAATTCTTAGAGCATGCAGTTCTTTGTTCTACTCCAATCTGGAATTCATATGAGCCAGTAACTTCCATCAATAAAACTATACTAAAATAATCATAAACATTAGAATAACTTAATTCTTTATCCAAATGGGAGTACCGGGGATGCATTTTGGTGCACAAATGGGGTCGAGGTTGTCAACTTGGAATAAATTTATTTGATGTTCACTCTTTGGGGAGATTTATCTGGCATTTTATTTTAACCTTATGCCCATGTTTGGATTGGGAATAGAAGATGGAATAAATAATGTGGAACAAGAGGTTTAAAGCTGTTTGTACAGTTGGAATAAATGAGAATCTGTATGTTAGAATAAAATGATATAAAGTGATATATAAATTCTAGTCAATCCTTGGATAATATTAATATGTATTTTATATCTTATTCTTAAATATATTCCTGAACTAACATGGATTAAAGCTCCCTCGAGGCATAAAATAGCATAGAATCGGGCCATAAAAACATTTGTCCAACGTTCATCTTCAAAATTTTTGTTGGATAATTTGCATGTGGTATTTCCGCAAACTACATTTTCTAAGATTTAGATCCTTTTGTTCTGAAAGGTAAGATCAAGCTCAAATCCTGCTCCTTTTGGCTGCAGATTTATAGTCCATGACAGATGCATCTAAATCCAAATGTCAGCTATTTTAATGATCAGCGATTCTTCATTAATATGTGATATCCAAATCAATACTCGATTCTGTAGTATCCACCTTAAGCTTTCTCTGCTTTATCATCAGAGTCATCACAGATGATATTGAGAGGTATACATGCATCAGATATGGATATCTTACTTTTTGACAACCTAAATGCTTACATGTAAATGGTAAACTTGCAGAACTATCTGTACAGATTAGTTAAATGAACTAGGCCACTGGCAAGCATAGACCTACAACCCAAATGCTCTGTTTTTTTTTTATTATTATTCTGCAATACATAAGTAGCTAAAGTAGAATCTTCAAGTAGATAGATATTATATGTTTCATTGCAAGGATTTCTGCAGTCACTAAGGGGTGCACTCACATCAAGACCTAATGTGGAGGCACACAAATGATGAAAAAGATCATACCTGAAGCCTGTTTGTTAAAATAATATTTGGATACATTGCTGCAACATCAAGATGATATATGAGGGGGCACTCCTCACGTGCTGGATTATCCCGTAACATCACAAGCTGGAGATGCAAGGCCAAACATAATCAATAAAGTAGATATAAAAGTTTCTCAGAATTCATATGATCTAGTTAACATTGTAAAAAAATATGATCAAGCAGACCAAAGTGACATGAAAAGAAAATGGTCACCATCTATAAAAACCCATTCAAAACCAGTACAATTGGAAATAATTTACTATGCCCAATTATGACTAATGAGAACCAAAGTGCAGCGAAGTGCAGAAAACAGTGATACAAAAAAAGTTTCAAGATGAGAAATCAGGTTAAGATGCATTTAAGGGCAATGTTATTGATGTAGATCAAAATAAAGAGAGGAAGTTCTTTAGTACGAGAATGTAAATTTGATTAAAAAAAACATCCATAACAGTAAAGATACATCTCTTAAACAAGTTACACAACTCAAAATATTACACTACAAGCTTAAAGAACCAAACTAATAGTGTGGATTCTTTCAAGCTTTTCAAATACTAGTCTTAAAGACTTCAACAGAAACTTGGATGTCTCAACTCAAATACAAGGGAAAGGGATATTTATAGACCCTCAAAGTGGTTGCAGATCCGAAATCCACTCAAAGGTTGAGATAAGACCATTGACTGCTCCGACTGTTACTTTTTGGAGTAACTATCCCCCGATGGTTAGATTAATTTCAACCGTCCCTTGGTTGTGGGCTGGGTCTTCGTATAATCTCTTCTATGAGTCTTCATTCAATGGTTACTTTGACTTCAACCGTCCCTAGAATGTGAAACGTGTTGTCTTCAACTGGATTTTGATTTTTGAACACATGTATCTCACAATGTCTTTCACAACTTTGATATTTAAAATGTCAGTTGAAGAAGTCTCAGTAAGCCGATAATTAGACAATTGTAACAGTCTCTGGACTTCTGCCAACAGTTAGATTATTCCAACGGTCAATTCAATTCCCCTCTTTATTCTGGCTGTTTATTCTGTCTTATTTTGCCATATATGTCAGTCTGCCGATGGTTTAAAGCATTCTAACCATCTGTTCTTCATCATTTTCCTCTATCCAAATACACATCAACATCGCTCTTGAATATGTGAGCTTAGTATGACCATCTATGGGTTTGCACCAGTTATCCAGGCTATTCATGCCATTTATTCCAATTTAATTAGAATTGAATAGAACAATATATACATGAAGGAACCAAAAGTAACCTATTTTGACTCAGCAGATTATCATTAATAAGGAAGAGCTCAGCAGCGGAAAAAATATTTTGATGAGTTGGTGACAAATATCTCAAAGCAATACTTAAAAAAACCAAAAGGCACCTTTTCCATGATGGCATTCTTTATTTCGTCATAATTGAAGACTGAATCCACATCCATCTTGCCCTCTACTTTTATGGTATACTGTAGATCTCGATCCAGATTTCTGATTAATTGCTGAAATAAGATGAAATGCAAATGTCAGCTGAAATGATCTTGTTATATCCTCTTAAAATGTCAAATTAACAAATTTTAAAAGAATTTCATCATTACCTTTCCAGCCTAGCACTATGTTTTACAGACATCTAGAACTTCTCAGCACAAAAAATGCCCACTTAAAGCATATAACAATGGTTCATTATGACCAAGTAAGCATAGAATTTTGATTTCTCTCCAATTTTAAGGCAAAACAATTTCTCATAGGAATCAAATCATGGCAGTTAGTCACATTAATTATAAGTCTTATTAGCTCATTCGGTTGGAAGTCTAATATGTGGTGTTAAACATTTTTCCTTGCTATATCATTCATCAATCGAAGTATATGGAAATAACACAATGTGAATTACCTCATAAGCAGATGGATCCAGCTGAAATTTAGTGGGAAGATCAGATCTAAATACACCACTTTCAAGGCATTCAACATGTCCCCCTATATAAGTTTCACTTTCCAAAAGGCGGTTGTTATAGAACTTCGCTGAATCTTCTTGGTGCTTGTTAGGACATATAACATTTGCCATGTATGCCTGTTTGATTTACAAATGTAAAGGGCACATCAGTCACAGCAAAGCAATAAGAGTTGTAAGGTGCCACTGAAAATAAAATGTCTTAGGAATTATCCCATGTTTGCTTACAGCAGCACATCACTTGAAGAAACAAGAATTAAAGAATATAGTTACCTAAAGAAATTCAAGTTTTCAGGCACATATTACAAGGAAATTTTACTTTGCAAAGCAAGTTCACACTAATGCACTGAATCCCATCAAAACTTCAAAATTAAACATGCTTGGATGAGAGTGATACTAGAATGGGTGACCTCCTAGGAAATTCTGGTGTTGCACTACCAAAATTTCTAAGGATCATTGCTTAGAGCAACTGTTTAGTGCTTAGACTGACTTGCCAAGCAGTCTCATCTGTGCCAAATAAATTTCCAACCACCCTGTTACATGCAACAGGGCTTTGGATGATGAATGATTACATATAAACACACCTGGGCCCTATCCCAGCACCCCATTATACGTGGGTCCACTTTGGGTGATGGATTACATGGACACGTGGACAACTCTTGGGCATTGGGGTTACTACCAATCTAAAATTAATCATGAAAAAACTTATTGTATAACAAGCTGTCCATGTCAGCAAAAAACTTTCATAGGTCATGTCCTTACACGTGACAATTGTTTACATGTTCTTTTATCAACTAGATTGATCAATAAAAATCCTCCGTTCTTAAATTTTTTTACATTTTTTATATATGCTCGTTTAATATACAAAACGTTTTACATGCTAGAATTTCAAGGTTTACATGTCAAACACTATGGACACATCAAAACTTGAATTGGCATACACCATTCAATCAAGGTATACTGAATTTAAAAGTTCTACTTTTCTATAATTGATACTTACTAAAGACAGGAAATTTGTTTGGTGCAAAATTTTTGTGTATGGATGTCTGTTTTACGAAAAACAATATATATTAAGATTTGTATTAGGAATTATTCTCTCAAGAAACTAGGCTTTTAGTATTCTTATACCACCTAAAATGAGATCAGAGATCCAAATTGTGTCTGGAGTTAATGAGTTATTACATTACAATGAAAAATAATTGAAACATTGAAGTCACTATATGATGGGTTCCATTAAGTTGCTAATTTTTCTCACTTGAGAAACCGATTGCTGCTCGTGGTGATAATCTAAGTGCGTACTGTTGAGCGAATGGGTTCAAATCCCAGCTTACATAGAAAAGTGACAGAGGTTGTTGGGTGGCTCTTATGCTTCCCCCAGGTGCACCTGTTTCAAACCTATTCTAGCATTTCTATGCATTCTCACATTAAGCTATACCCAACACCTCACATGCAAGCCCAAGTTTCCCTCCATAACATCATTAGTTTCCGCTATAACCAACCAGTTTCCATGTAGATTCCTGACTGCCAACTCTTTGAGCCATGAAATATAGCAAGATGAAATAAATGAGATAATTAAGAATCATTTGGAAACCCACCTGCACCATAAGAAGCATCTCACAAAGAGTACCACTTCCTTTTCGCAGAACCTCATCAGGAGGCATCGGGATGATAGTTGCAAGGGAGAAAATAAACGGATGAACATATGTCATGTATAAATAATAAGTTGCTACAGCATCTGACACAGAGTAAGAAGCCATCGTCTGAAACACAATAGAATCAGTTAATCAAAATCTCTGTGATGCAAATAATTATTTTACCTCTCAGAATTACAGAATGATAACTATAAATAGTGGGATTAAACATCGACCGGACTAGATAGTCATATGGAAGTAAGAACTTTGAAAATTAAAGAAACTCATCCGAGAAAAAATGAGTGAAGAACAGCAAACAAAAAAATTGCTTTGCTGAGGAATCTTTATGCAGATATGTTGGCCTCTAAAATGTGCCAGAACAAATTGTCTAGCATTCCTGCAGTACTGGTTTTTAACATTTGTACCTGGGGCCGTTCAATTGCAAACCGAACCATGTCCTCAGGATTTACTTCTAAAGGATCATAACCCAACTTTGCTTTTGTAACAGCCTGCAAAAGAACGGTGACAAAAGATTCACCGGAAAGAATAATTAAACAACATGGTGGCATACAAAAAAAAAATCCCATTGAAAGCTCGCCTAAATTTTTAATCCTATTACAATCCTCCAGAAACCATGCATTAAAAGCAGAAGAAGATCGGTTCACTCAAATAGAATGCTGATTTTTTAAATCAAATCCCTGCATGCATAGAGATGCTTTTCTTTTCTTTTCTTTTCTTTTCTTTCTAAGTGCGGGAACTCACCACCTTTAATTTTGATTGTGAAGAAACAGAGGAAAGACCCTACATGAAGGGTGACATTACCCGCCCACTCTCGATGAGTTGCATTTGAAACACAGAAATCAATACAAGATGTCTCACAGTATTATGCAGCTGGGTGGTAAAAAACTACTTGATTTCTGAAAGCAAAAATATAGGAGCATTCATATTATATAATGATGCTCCTCATACCAAAAAGGAGACGAGAGATCTCTTGCAAAAAAGGTTAGAAGGAACAAAATAAAAGCAAGCAGTAAAAGTCTCCCATACAAAGGACGACTTATAATGCCGCCACAGTATTTCACTATCCTGGCCAAGTGTAACCCATGAAGGTGGATGGAGACTCCTAGGATTACCAGTACTAAAAACTACTTAAAAGCAGAAATTACCTGCTCGTAAACAACAGGTTAGAGAAACAATTATAACCATATAAATTAACGAATGAAATTGGTGAACTAATGGGAAATTAAACAAAGTGAGCTAATTTTTACCTTTAGACCCTGACTACCTTGAGGGAGATAACTGTCACGTTTGACCCAAGCAAAACAGTCCAAATGGCTAGAAAATTTGGAACGGCATTCACCTTGATTAGCATCACATTGAAACCCTATTTCCTGCATTATTGACAATAAAAAAAAAATCAAATGGATACCTGATTAAAGCACCCCAGTCTAGAGATGGTTTGTAGATTTTGTTGTTTAGAATCATTCAAAAGACTTGGAAATTACGCACAGAAGCACAAAGATGTGTTTAAACAAAGCTTTTATCAAATTCTTGACCTTCATGATTTTGAAGCCTTGAGGTAAATAGAAATGGCGGTAGCATACAGAAGGCTACCACAGATGGAGAGAACATGTTTTCAGAGATCAACAAAAAAAAAATTTGAAGTTTTCCATATAAAAAAACTGTAGCATATTTCAAATCAAAACTTTTTTATCCCGAAATTGTGATTCCAGTTCTTGTGCCCTCAGATAACTGAGAAGATGCATACGAAGGTACACAGAATGTGAAATATGAGAAGCATGGAGATACTCCTAGTGAGATAGATTGTGTTTAAAGAAAAGGTTCCTGCTTCAAAATATTGAATGGCAGTTTTATATTGAACAATGGAGATGTGTTGGAATGCTTCATAATTTAGTCAAACCAAAACATGTTTGATCACGGATAACAAATCAAAAATCACTTAGGGTGCTTGGGTCATGTACAGATACTGCCTGGTATAAACAGTTAAAATACAAACAGATCAAGGTACTGAGAGAGTATGGAGGGAGATAATGGGATACGGATGCTTGCAATTCATAAGGATTAAGTCAACAAAACTTTAATGGATGTAATATAGAAGGGCAATTTAGTAAAGTCATAATATTAACATTTGATGACTTTGAAGTTAGATGTTTGGGATAATCAGGTCATTGAGCTCACTAAGTAATTGGTAAAACTATTGTGTAGCTATGATGTTTATTTATAGCTACAAAGCACGGACACTTCCCCTGGGCCTCCATACCCGTGTTAGACATGGACAAGCGCCCGACACGCGTCGGACATGGCCTGCTGAAATGAGCCTGAATTTTGGTTTGCAGACGGCCCAGGACACAGCCCTACCAGTTTCAGTTTGGACATAATTAAAAACAAGAAGGCTAAACAGACAGCTCAAGTATCCAACCCATTTAAAACACAACCCAAGTATAACCCATTTAAATAAAATCCAAAACTACAAAAAAAAAGTTTTTTTTTGTCCGCTCTGCTGACCCTCTGCAATTCTTATTTTTTAAAACCCAAGTTGGCTCAAATTGATGCTTGCTTTCTTATTTTTAAAAGTTTTTATGTGGCTATTTTGTATTTTGAAACATTTTGAAAGAATGGTGGTATGGAGAAGCATTTGACTTCATATGGATAGACAATATATATATTTATTATATTAATTTATTTTTTGCCATGTTCTAGCCGTATCTGTATCCTATTTTTCAAAAATTGATGTGCCACCGTGTCCAAGCTTCATATAGATTTATAGACTTTTGATGAACTCTCACAATCATTGTTATGTAGATAATTTTCTATGTTCCTCATGGGTATCTTACATTCCTTGTAACAGTTCACTATGAATTTACACTCACCATTATCTATCATCCAAACAGGGAGTTCATAGGTTAGTAGAACTTTCAGTGACAACCAGACAAAAGAAATTTTTTCAAAGGGAATCATTCTATGATGGATCATAGAAATCCTGCGGATTTCTCTAGCATCCTTATAGAACATAAGGCAGATAATCAACAGCACACCTCACTCATTTTCAGTCCATGATGAGCTGCTCGCTTCTCCAGAAATGGCCAATCAAAAAAATCACCATTGTAGGTGACATAAATACCAGGCTTCACATCCCGCATATGGACAAACCACAGTCTGATTAGTTCTTCCTACAAGATATATCCAAGAAAGAACAATAAAGTATGAGCTAATAAGTGGTTCTCAGACCTAAAATCATTGTTAAACAGGATATGATTCGAGGCGTTATTGAATACCTCATTTTTTACATTTGTCACTTTAAAATACCCTTCAAACTCTGGTTTTGGGGTATATTCCAGATCTTCAATATCCTCTCCCACACACTGGAGAAATAAGACATGTTTCACAGCATTAGATTCAAATATTTAATAAAAAATCCAACAAGGTTGATTACAAAAAAAAAGCGCAATATGAAAATTTTCCTTTGTGGTAAGTCACTAGCGTTTGTGTCTATTTTGACCAACTCACTTCCATGGCTTACTAGAGTCAAAGCATTTCAAAGTGACTATACAATTATGAAGTGAAAGGAAAAATGGGAGACAGATATTGTGAAGGGTCCCTTCAGATTGGATGATCAACATTTCTTATTTCTCTCACCCTAGAATACAAAAAAAATAATAAAAATAATCCATATCTGTCCAGAATGATCATCTTAGATGATTCTCCTCTCACTCTTGAACATAAAAAATTCCAAAACCTTCTGGAGTGATCAAATAAAGTGACTAAGGGGGAAAAAACTAAAACGCTATGAAGTCTAAAAATCTAACAAAATGTGAAAAACAAAGTTTCAAAGTCTTCAATGGAAGCTCTCCTCGCTTCCCACCTATTGAATAGTGCATGCATCACATGTGCCAAACAACTAGTTATATAAAACCCCAAGTAGTTCCATTTTAATTGTATGTTTAAGACTGAAACTAAACCTCATCAATTACCTACCAGAAGCAAATCATGTGTTCACACATTCAACAGACTAACACAAAAAACAGGCCCTTTACAACGTCACTAATCATATTTATTCTGATGTGAGCTTCTGTGGTAATGTGTGATTGATTGAAAGGTTTGGAGTATAAATCCAATGGAACTGATGCGAATGGGCAGACATAAAGCACAATTGATAGAGATGAGATACAATGGCATGTGTACATATGGGTAGAGAATAGGAGGCAGGTACATGTCCTTGAATGTGTACATGTGCATGTGTAATTGAATCGTCACGCATAGATATACAGGAAAATTTTGCCTCGCCTCTGCCACCAAGGTTATGCTAAGACCATGCTAGCACTGATGAGTCACCATATTTCCACAAATGCAGACTTTTTTAGTGAGGATATGTCCAAATAACGTCCAACAATTCCACTTGCTTCCACCAAAAAGAAAAAAATTACACTCAACGATGAATTGCAAGGCTGTCTCTTGGATAATAAGCATGGGCTGTAATAGATGTGACCAGAAATACAGAAATAAGACTATAATTTTTTACCTCTCTATTGATTATCAAATATCCTTGTCCATCAACCATGTAAGAGATCATCATTATCAAATCATATTCAGCATCAGGAAACTTTAATGGAAGTTTTGTTGTCTCAATATCAAATG
The DNA here is from genome assembly GCA_030737835.1 of Acorus gramineus. Taxonomy (NCBI): domain Eukaryota; kingdom Viridiplantae; phylum Streptophyta; class Magnoliopsida; order Acorales; family Acoraceae; genus Acorus; species Acorus gramineus. The sequence goes on from CM060849.1 coordinate 25,372,192, forward strand.
CACAGACATGTACATCAGCTCGTTGAAGAAGATCAGGTCTTCCTTCCAGTGTAACACCAGTAGGACATACTCTAACATCATACCATTGTCCACATCTCACATCTGACCAGAATCAAGCAACAGAACAACCAAAGGTAAACAAAACTCAAAAACCTGTTAAGTAGAAAATAGATGAAAAAATGAAACTAAAAACTAACCATTATCGATTGCAAAACGAACATGATATGGGACATCAAATTCGCGAAGATCAATGATACATTCTATATAATCTTGTGCCCTTTGGTCACTGCAGCCAAGAAAACACAAAACCACCTTAGTTGAATAATCAAAATAAGAGAGAGTTACCTTTTCTAATAAGAAAGCATAATATGTGGTTGGATATGTGTGTCCATGGTGGTGCAAGAGTCTGACAGTAAAGGATCACCTCTTCCCATTGAATATATATTCATATGCTTCAGCAGCATGAATCTTGGCTTGATTCCTTTCAACAACTTGTAGCAGATCATTCCGCACACGGGTTAATTGTTGAACAGTATCAAAGCGAATTTTTAGATATGACATGTGCAATCCTGAAAGATGGTTTTTCTGTCAAACATAAAAAATCGAGTCATGTAAGTTGGTACAGAAGGTACCTCTTATTTACAGATGCAAGAGATACATTTAAAAAAAAAGACATGCAAACAAGTGCCTTAACATAAGAAAAGGCATCAAGAAAAACCCAGGGAAGCTCAGAACACAATAGCTTGCTCAGTATAAGAAGTTACCAGAGCCAAATCCTCTTTGTCTACTATCTCAATATCAGCAATCTGTCCCTCGTATTTTCGTCTGAGATAAGCCTCTACATCTAATTCCATTTTGCTCTGTAATCAATTTGACAGGAAAAAAAAATTACCGTTAGGAATAGGTTATGATTATAAAGAAGCGGAACTCATTGCATGAATCTTACATGCAACACACCTTAGTAGCAGCATAGAAGTAAGGTGAGAACTTGTATTTGGATTTGAAAGTAGATCCATCCTGCACAAAGTGAAACACAAAAATTGCACATCAACATGCATCTAAGCTCGCATACTCTTATTCTTGTTGTTGTATTAAAATTCAACATGTCATGCACCCATCTAAAGTTCACGAGAAGAATGGATAGACTCATTTACTTGTGTGACAAAGTAGAGGTCCACACAACTATATGTCCTGTTGCTCTCTTGTTCCTCCAATGATGACTGCAATCCATGACAAAACAAACAATCAATCCGACGTTCGGCACATGGATCCCATATCATGACATGTGTGCTTGTTAAAACTTGCTTCTTTTCAATAATAGAGAAACATAAATACAAAGGAAACCATATGGGCAGAAAACATTATGCCTTCTTATTCAAAGTGTTTGATTGCTTTATATTTGACAGAAAATTAATTCTGCTAATTAAAAACTAAAATTTGGGAGCGAAGTTGGTGAGTGAATGCATGGCATTTTTAATACTCACTATAGATTAAGAATCAATACAGTCTATTGATAAGGGGTATGGAGAAATGCGTGAAATCAGAATTGCAATGCTTCATGAATTAATTGGAACATGAATTGTAACACCCACCAACTTAGGTTGAAACTAAAAAAGGAGGGATTTGTGTGACTCGAATTTCCACTTCCATCTAAAATCTCATTTTTAATTTCAGATCCAGGTGGGTGAGCTGCGCATTATAGGAATTGAAAATCCAATTCCACCCAGCTCCCTAACCCAAACATAGTCCACAAGAAATCGCAATAACATAAAGACTTGACCGATGTTTGATAATCAAATGAAATATCAGATCGTTTCAAGAACTATTTATCGATTTATACAAGCGGAGACTGAGCAGAAATGAAACCCTAGTCAGAGAGAGAGGACAGACAGGAGCGAAAGTGAGGAGCCATCCAAGCCGTTTATCGCCCTCTGTGAAGAGATCGAACCCTAGCTTCGACTCGAGCTCCTCCTCGGCGGTTCGGATGAGCTTCTGCTGTTTCACGGGGTTCCACGGGCCCGATCGGTCCCCCCGTCTGTGCTTGTTGTCTCCGTTCATCTTCGTTGAATCTCCCAGCGGGAAATGGAGATGGGGTATGTTAAGAAGAGAAGAAAAAAAAAATCTAGATCGCCATTTCCAATGTTCGAAGACCTTCTGAAGTTCTCCCACTTGTTTTGGGCGGGAAAATGAAGAATCTTTTCCCGCTATTTGCTTAGGAAGCTTATTTATACTGTTGATCGTGACGCGGAAGGGACAGAGGTAACCCCACCGTGTAATTAAAAAGAAAATTGACAAAAAAAAAAAAATCTTTAAAAATACTCAAATCAGTTCATTTTTTAAATTATTTTAAAAAAATTATCATTTCATGTAATTATATCATTAACATCCTTCTAATCCTTGTTAGATTATTCCACACTAGAAATCTATTTTTCTTACAAAACAACAATTTTCTTAAATATTTTATTATTACATATCATATTGTGTATTTCTTATATATATATATATATCTTACTTGATGTTATTTATCATTTTTCATTGTGTATAATCATAATATGTAATTTAAATTTGTGTTGTACCCCAATATAGCAAATTCTTGGGAAATTTTCATAATTAACCCCCTAAAATAATTTCATTTCATTTTTAACCCCGTCTCATTTTTAATTGCAAAAACTAACCTTGGACCCGATCAGCGCTGACTAGGTTTGTAAATTTTCTGATTTTTTACGGAGTCCTTTGTAAAATTGGAGGCATGTTATATATAACACGCCTCCACTGTTCATATATATAAATTCACCTCCCAACCCGAAAAACCCATTTCTTTCACCCCGTTTCTCTCTCACACCCGAAATACCCATGTCCCTCACTCTATTCTCTTGACTTAGGATCACTAAAGAGTTTTAAAGCTCTTCCAATCTGAAATGTACACATTATAACTTCAAAAATAAATTATTTTGCATGTCATTGTGATACTTTGTAATTTTTTTTTGGTCATTTTTTTCTTGTCAAATTTTTTTTGTCATTTTTTTTCTTGTAATTTTTTTTGAAATTGTTTGTTATATTTTTTTACACTAAAATGGTTTGAGTTCAAACCTAAATTGTACACATCCATGTCATTTTCATACATTGTGTAGGTTTGTTTATTGAAATTATTTGTATTATTTATTTACTTTTTTCATGTATAAGCCCTAAATGTTTTTTGGCAAATGAATAAAATAAATTTTAAATAAATTTGCATAGTATTTGAAGTGTTGTGATTTGTTTGTAGATGGGAAAAAAATCTGATGTACCTTTGATATACTCATTCAATAGCAAAATCATTCAACATGAGGAAACTTTAATATACGAAGGTGGGTTTCGAAAAACCACTATCGTAAATAAGAAGATTTTCTATATTGATTTACTTCAAAAAAAATGTTTGAATTAACGAGAACGGATCCAAGTCATCACACATTGTCGATGATTGCCATGCATCCCAAACGTCCTGGAATGAGCTCGGGTATCCCCATTGAAGACGATGTGAGTGTGAAAGTGATGATGAAGTTATATACGAAGCATGTACATGACATCGAATTGTGAATAGAGAAGGAGGAAATCATACAAAGGGGTTCATATTCGGTGCCATATGATGCGGATGACCCGTATCCTTCCATTGTACCAAACACACAGGATGTCGATTTTGATACAACTGCAGAACTAAAAAATCTGCATGAGAGTCTTGATGCACAACAATTGTAAGTATTGTATGGACGGAAATTGTGTATTTTACTCAATTAGTATTAGCTGTCATTGATACCCACCAATCATCGTATGATTACATTTATAGATCTCCAATTGGCAATATGGGTTTCGATGACATACGTCTAGAAACTCAAGAAGCTGTACAAGAGGAAGATTGGGTAGACCGAATCAACAGACGTGGTCGACAGGACGTGGATTGGGTAGAATTCCATGGTGCCTTTCTTCAGCGGTGGGATCAACGTGAGGATCACATCCATGATTTTTCTTGGACTCGGAGCTCCATGAGATATACGGAGTGGTATTGGGAACAAACAGTGAGACATATCACGCCACCACCCCCTCCAAGACCCCCTCATGGATATATTGCAAATAACATGGTAGGTTTTGATTTAAACATATTTTATGGCATTCTTAACCATCCATGCACAAATTTTCCTATAATTAACTAATCTCACTTAATATTTGTAGGTGTCGGCAACGCAAAACATTAATGAGGTGCTCGCTCGAGGAGCATTGTTGTATCCCAACTATAAGGAGTGGGAACGCATTGTTGCGGTGACTCGTGACATAGCAGAGGCGGTGGTGGGGGACATGCCATAGCCTGAAGATGATAACTCCTATGTTCCTTCTCCAGATCGTGGTGGATTACATGATGCTTATGATGACACGACAGGTCCTGCTTTCTTTGGGTTTGGTGAACATATGTTCACCATTGAGGAGTTATTTAGTGAAGGAGCACACATCACATATGACAATCCAGAATAGCAAGCTCCACAGCCACCTCCCCATCCAGCTACACAAGGAGAGGTGAGACCACTGATGTATTACAGACGAGGACCTCGCAAACTTTTTAGATCCTCTCTTGTTGAGACTGCACAAGCAGATATTGTTGAGATAACTCCCATCACAACAGCAACTTCTTTTGCACCGCCAGATGCACCGTCTTCATCAGCACCACCTGCTCCTAGGAAGACTAAGAAGAAAGGATGGAGACTATTTCTAGGATGAGTGTGTTTGTATCATGACTTTAGATCAAAACGAATTATAGGATAATAGGTTTGTTTTTATTGGAATGTAATATGGGTATGTGTTTATTGGAATGTAACGTGTTTATTAATTTTTCAATTCTTGCATGTTGAAAAACAGAACAGTATATAAAAATAAACAGAAAAAAATCAAACCAGAGTGAACTCATATATAACATGCCTCCGATTTTTCAAATGATAACACACCTCCACTAAAAAAAGGTTTCTCCTTAAAAAATCAGAAAATTAAAAAACCCAGTAAATGTTGACGTGGCAGCGCTGACCAGGTCAGGGTTAGTTTTTGCAATTAAAAACGAGGCGGGGTTAAAAGTGAAATTAAATTATTTTAGGGGGTTAATTACGAAAATTTCCCATGATATTTTAGTGTTTTAAATTCTTTTTCACATATTTTTTTGTTGGCTATTCACGTATTTTTATAATGAATACATATCCATTTTCTTATCCCGACATGTGAAGTGACATAAGCTTATTTAGCCTTGATAACTATATTGGGATAGAAAGAAACATTAATATTTATTGAAGTTCATCATAAAAAAACTCAAATTATATTGGCATATATCACATAAAATCCATCTAATCATAAATAATTTAGAGTAAATTTTTTTTACATGAGAATATATGAAATACATTAACAAAATTAAGATGATGAAATATTTTAACAAAGTTAAAAGGTATAGAATATGTTAAAAATCTAATTACAAAAGGATAGGTTAGTCTTTTATATTTTTAAAATTATAAAATGAATTTTTTTTTCATATAATCTAAAAAAGTAGTTGATTTTGATATTTTTAACTATTAAGAGAATTTTTTAATCATTTTTTCTAATTAAAAATCCATTCCAAATAAAATATTAAAAAAACTGTTTTCGTTATTCTTAAAACTGTGGAAACCCATACCCATGTTTTTTTAATGTTAAAAAGAACCCCATGTTTTCGTTATCAGCACTCTACCAAACGATCCCTAAAAATGCAAGCTATTGATTAGATAGCCCATCCATCCAAATCATCTATTTAACCAGGAAAATGTTAGACTCATTCACATTTATTAATTAAAACTCAGACCTCATATGTTTTTATTTATTTTTAAATAGTAAACATCATCCAATGATGTATATGTTTTGATAAAACAGTGCATATCATTTAATTTTGAATTAAATGAACTTATTTTTAATGAGTGTAAAAAAATATTTAATGTGATATATACAACATCTAACGAGGTATATACTTCACTGGATTTCTAACATGATATATAGAACTGCGTTTTAAACTGAAAAAAAAAACTGAGTGTAGCCGCGTCATTTAACAAATATTCACTCAAACCGAAGGCGACATCGAACGGACGGTTTTTGATGAATAATCCATTTATCGGACGGACATTATGTACCTACACCACAAATTCATTGCATCCATAGTGGACTCACACATTACCCCAATATATAAAAAACCGAACCCTAATCAGCCGCGACAGTCTTGCACAAACCCTAGTCGCCGTTCTCCGCTTCCGAGCTTTGATTCTTTCGAGTAACCTCTCTCGATCTCTCTCATTCTGATCAATATTGCTATGTGACTTTTCTTGCAATCGCTCACGCGAGTCTTAGATTTCTCTATGTAAAGGCCTTGTTGTATATACATCGCTTGAGATTCACCTGTGAATGAAAAATATGTATTGATCGCTTCGTTCCTTGTAGTATGTTTTTGAATCTGAATCAAAGTGGGTCTTAGATAGAGATTATTTTGTGAATCAACGCCTAAATTTGGAGAAAACATGGTTTTTGAAATGACGGTTTGAATTTAAGCCTTAAAAATGGGATCTTGGTAGTCCCCATTGTTAGATGGGTTGATGTTGAATAATGCATACAATCATTACATGGACAGCGTTTTTAGAACATGATAGTCATTTTTTTAAAATAATTTTGTAATATGATTTTTAACTTCATTTTATTTTCTGATGATGATCAATTAGTCAATCCCATTTTATTGGGGAATTGGGTTGATTTTGGGGTTTAGTGTGTTAACAGGTGTATGCAGTAGTTTATTGTTTGAAAGAGAATTTGAGAGTGGAGTGTAATATTGAGATCATCTTTTTGGAGTTACAATAGAATTACCTTATAAAGAATGTTATAGTTTCTGAAATTGACAGTTTTACATATCGACCTTAGTCCAATCTTTGTTTGATTAGCTGTATCTTGAAAATGATGTGTGTAATGGGCATCATTTAGTCTACACAGGTGTATTGTACTTATGCAGCATTTAAGAAAGGCTTAGCCATGTCATTAACCGAAAAAGCAAATGCCTTAGTTGGTTTTTGATAATGACAAATGTGCATTGAAACCAGCAGTGACAGGGCATCATTGTTGAGAATGGCTTTTCTTCATCATTTGGGTATGGGATGTGATAGTTTTGGTATAACTAAATGCATGACCCATGAGTACATATAGGTTATAAATGTATGAAATTTTATTAATTTCTGATGTGATTTAGTTTAAAATAATAGTTGGGTTGTGAACATTCATTTTTATATTGGGTATATGCCAGGAAGATTGAGGTTATTATGCCTTCTAGATTAGTCTGTTTTTAGATTATATGTCCTCGAAGCTTGTCTCTTTTTGCTTCTGACGAGGCTGTTTCATCTGTCTTTTTTGCCTCCTTGCTTATTTATACATGTGAGTGCTTGTTTTCTTGTTTTCCAGATCAACATTTGCAGCTTCTTGATCCCGTTCTGTTGTTTTTTTTTATTCTCTCCTTCACAAAGGCATGCTATTAGTGTTTTTCACCTTTTTTGAGAATCATATTTCTTTTTGCTCAGTTTTGCATGCTTCCTTTTTCTGGGTAGATAGTGAAAATATACTGGAAGAATGTATTCTTCTTGGTTCTTATAATAGTAGTTACTTTAACATCAGGACTTTGAGGTAGCATGGTAATTCATTTGTCAACTTTTTTATTTTGCATGCAGAAATGAAGGTCATTGCTGCTTATTTGCTTGCTGTCTTGGGAGGGAATGTTGAGCCTTCAGCTGATGATTTGAAGAACATCCTTGGATCAGGTGGACACCTCTATATTTGTGTATTTTTTCCCACTAATTTCAAGGATAATTGTTGTCTTCCCTGAATATGATTCAGTTGTTTTAGTCACCCATTATTTGCAGTGTTTTAAATATCGATATAATCGATATATCGATTTAGGGTTCAATCGATATATCGATCGGACTTTGTTTTTTTTTTTTTGGAAAAAAATGGAAAAAAACTGAAAAAACAGCAAAAACATGATAGAAAATTGTGAAAAATAATGAAAATGAATAAGAATAATTTGATATGAAGATATTAATAATTTTATAATGGTTTTGGTTTGAAATAAAAATGCATAACTAATTAACTACAACATAAAACTATAAAAGTGAGAAAATTTTATTTAAATAGATAATCCATTGCATTGGTTACAAAATCCTCTCATTGGGTTCCACCTAATGGTGTGCCGTAACCATAAGAGGTGCCACCACCATCATTGTCGCCGTGTCCACCATTATTGTCATCCGAATCTGTGTCTTCCTGAATTTCATTCTCCACATCTCTTGTTTCATTTGAAGATCCAACTTCTTCTTGGCCCTGAAATTGTGTTGCTGGGATGACTTCATCTTCATCATCATCGTCGTTATCTTCATCTTCAGGCTCCTTAATGATCGGCTTTTTCCCACGACGTCTTGCACCTTGAGATTGCTGAGTCTGCCGCGTGGATCGTCTCGGACGTTGACGTTCTATGGTGTCGTTGTATGCTTGAAGCTCCACTTGAGACCATGTCAAGTCTTCACCTTGGAATACTGGGCCGTTGACATCCACAATCCACTCGTTGTCGTCTTCCAATTAATCCAAATTGATTGGATCTTCATGTGTTGGGTTACGTTGAAGATTTAGGAAATGCTCATGCAATTTTTGATTGTATTGCACGAATACCAAATCATTCAAATTCTTTTGCTTCAACCGATTCCTCTTCTTGGTGTGTAACTTTTAAAAGCAAGAAAATTAAAGTTAAATTTTATAAAGTAGATCAATTTTAAAAATCGTACTTCATAAATTTGTAAGGACAACTCACATTTTCAAATGCGCTCCAGTTTCTCTCACAACCGGAAGATGAACAAGTGAGTCCAAGAATTTTGATGGCGATCTTCCTCAACTCTGGTACCTCGCCCCATATTTATCCCACCAATTGACTGGGATTGTGTTGTCCCTTGCTCTCACGATGGTTCCCTAATTGAACAGTCCACTTTCCTGTAAATAACATAGTTGTCTATGCGACGCCTAGGCGACTAGGCCGTCTAGATGGACCTAGGCGATGCAGATGGACCTAGGCGACCGCCCGCCTAGCCCGCCCAATCCCTCACCTAACCTAAAAAATAAAAGAAAAAAAAAACACAATCGAAAGATTGAAACATCACCTACCCTACCGGCCAACGGTGTAGCAAATTCTTCCGGTCTCAAGTGAGTCTTTATTGATTTTTTTGTCAATCCCTCCTATCTTTCTTCAAAAAATTTGAACTATTATCTCATTCTCCTTCAATCTCTTCCCCGTTTCTCTTTTTTTAATGTCACCAGGGTTAGATTATATTAATTTTGTTGAAATAGACATGCACCAATAAATTACATCCACATGTTCTTTATTTATAAATAACATTCTTCATTTTAAGTAATATTCATAGAAAAATTAAAAAATGAACAAGTAGATAAATAACTTTAATATAATTATCAATTTAAATAATAAAATCTTAATTAAGCGTTGCCTAGGCGCGCCTAGGCGGTTGGCCACCGCTTAGGCTCGCCTAGCCGCCCAGACAACTATGGTAAATAATAATCCAGTTGTTTTTGCAGTTTGTCCTCCACCTCCGGATCTGACTCCATCTTTGCCATTGCCCACACACAACGAAGCATATGTGTTTGGACTGTCGCGTCCCGGTCCGCGGTCTTAAACCATACTCCGGGATTAAGGACAAATCTTGCATGGTAAAGGTCAGACAACATCTGACGACTCCATCTTCCTTCTATTACCTCAATAATAGGGCCATATTGTAGTGGTCTATGTTGATAGTTTTCCGTAATTTTTTCTTTGGCCCTGTCCATTGCATTGTATAAGTGGCCCATAGAGGGTTTCTCATCTCCATCGAGGCATCGACTAATCTCAAGACATGGACTAGAGGAATTCTAGCGTGAAGGGCTCGTATTCCTTTCCAGATTGAACAGAAAGAATAGTTCTTTCTGTTTGTTTTCCGATTTTAAGGTTACACCACTTGCTCTTTCTCCATTCCTCTGCTACCATGAGTGTCCTAAGTGCATCCTTATGTTCCCAAAGTGATTGCAAAGTTAATAATGATGTGACAAATCTAGTGGGTCTTGGCCTAACAATATCTCCATTGCAAAACAATCTCATTATATGCAATAATTGTGTGTGTGCATAAATGAAAACAATGATTCTTCTAGCTAAACTGGTAGTTCTAATATGCATTTTACCAATGTCTTTCAAAATTAAATTAATACAATGTGCAACACTTGGTGTCCAAAATATTGTGGGGTGCCTATCTATCACTAATTCACATGTAGCTTTATAGTTAGCAGCATTATCAGTTACAATTTGAACAACATTTTCGTTTCCTATAATGTTTTCAATAACATCATTTATTTCTTTAAACAAATATGTTGCAGTGTGTGAATGTGCAGATGCATCAATGGATTTTAAAAACACGGTTCATTTTGGAGAATTAGCTAAAAAGTTAATTAATGATCTTTGTCTCGTGTATGTCCATCCATCACACATTAATGTACAACCATAAGTTTTCCAATGTCCTTTATGTGTCTCTAAAATCTTATGAGTTTCTTTTACCTCTTCTTGCAAACATGTTTCACTTATCTCATGTATCGATGGTGGGGCTAAACCAAACCCAAATCTACCTATTGCTTTTAATGCAGCATGAAAAGAACGTGAAGTTAATGCATGAAAAGATACACCTGCAGTGATTGTCCATTTAGCTATCTTCTGAATGTCATTTTTCCTTTCTTTTTTTAACCGATTTTCTCCTCCTCTTAATCTTTGATCAACTATATCTTCAACATTACCTCTACAAAATAAATCCATAGGACCACTAGTGTTTTTCCTTCTTTGTTTGGATGGAGGAGGCCTTGAACTAGGACCACCAATTTCTATTATATCATCATCACCTACATGTGGTTGTTCATTTCCTACGTCTCTAGCAAAATCTTCAGAATAAAATGAACCACTTTTACATTTACTCTCAGATTTTTATTCATGAATTGTCCTATTTCTTTTATAATTTCTGGTGTTGTTTTAGGGCAAGGTTTAGCATTAGCTCCTAGTGAATGCAATATGTGTTCTTTGAGTCTGGTTATGCCACTACTACATAGATGTGAGCAAAGTAAACATTTAACAATATGTTTTTTAGTAGCACTTTTATATTCTTCATATGTCCATGGAGGGTCTTTTGTATTAGCCGGTCTTAGATTAGATGAACTAGCTTCAGAAGAAGACATTTTTTTCAAAAATGATTTTTTAGGTTTCAAAAAATTAAATATTGATTATTATTTAATTAAGTGGATGATGGTACTTTAACTACTTTCTAAAAACACTCTACTAAGTGCAAAGAATAAATACCTCTAAAAATAGGAGAAATATTGAAAGAGGAGAAGTTTTCCTTCAAAAGCTTCCAAAGTCTCCACCAAAAGCCTCCAAGAACTCCACCAAAGTCCTCCAAGTAGTCCACCAATATCTCCACCAAGAAAGGAAATTTTAGGATTTTTGATGGATTTTTGGATTTTTTTTTGTGGAATTTTAGCTTCTTTTAGGATTGAGGGATTTTGGGAAGAAATTGTTTGCAAAATAAGGGAGTAGAGAATTAGAGATTGCATGAGAGTGGTTGAATGGTAGAGAACATGATTGTTGAGTTGTTGTGGTGAGAATGGGTGTTTTGGGGGAGTATTTATAGGATTAGGGAAAGAAGAAGAAAAAACAAATAAAAAATATCTAGGGGGGGGGGACACCCCCAAACGGCTATATTGCCGTTGGGGCCCCAACGACTTCTTTTTTTTTTTTTTAAAAAAAAAATAGTCAGGTCGCCCGACCCGACTGACGATATATCATCGATATATCGTAAGTTTTAGATATATCGCTGATGTCATGATGACGTCAACGTGATTTTGATAATCTCTCGCGAAATCACCGCGATTTCGCAATTTCGTCGACAAAATCGATATATTGGTCGATATATCGATATATCGTTCGCGATTTAAAACTATGATTATATGTTAGCTAATATGACTAATCCTATTTGGACGGTATAAATTTTTTTTGATTTTTTAGTTTTCAATCCTTGTAAACATATCTATTTAGGGATCGATCCCTCACTTCTTCATATTTTGGTTTTAGTTCCCAGATTTAAAAGATATGTTCTTTTTTAGTCCCTCCTAGGAACTAAAAAGAAAACTAAATAATTTAGGGATAGGTCTCTCCCAAGGACTAAAAAGAAACACATCCTTTAAATCTGGGGACTAAAACCAAAATATGAAGAAGTGAGGGATCGATCACTAAATCCTATGGTTTATGGGGACTTAAAAATAAAAATCCCAAATTTTTAATGTCATGCAAATATGTCTTTTGAAACTGTGGAATTCGATGATGGTGTTCTTGCTCACAAATATGGCTCAAACCTTGTGGCATCTTGACTGTACGAAACTACAAATAATTAAGGGAAATTTTTGTATTGCAAATCTAATGGCTTGAACAATGCCATTTTTGTTGCTTTGCAGTTGGAGCTGAAGCCGATGATGACAAAATTGATCTCCTACTGTCTGAAGTCAAGGGAAAAGATATAACTGAGCTCATTGCTTCTGGGAGGGAGAAATTTGCTTCAGTGCCTTCAGGTGGTGGAGGTGCTATTGCTGTGGCAGCCCCTGCAGGTGGTGGAGGTGCTGCCGCTCCTGCAGCGGCTGAGCCAAAGAAGGAAGAGAAAGTAGAAGAGAAAGAAGAATCTGATGACGTAAGTGTGTTTCTTTATGCTTTCAGCTGATGCATTGACTATTAACCTCAACTGTTTGGTTTAACTTGATGATGACGGATGCATGCATGCGTATATATATTATTACTTGTGGCACTTGCCAGTTACACACACAAAACATTGTCTAGGCCTGCAGGATTATTAAAATATTGTATGCCAATCTGCATGCCTCATGAAGTTCACCCTCATTAGGGGGCATGACACAGTAGCCTTATCTGGGATAGATTGCTATGTTGAGGTATATAGCTATCGGGGCAATATCTAGTTACATTTTTCTTATCCTGTCGTCATTAATATTATTTTGGTTTGTATAAGGGATGGATAGGCTATTCCAACCCTCACGAATTATTATTAGTGTTTATGCTAGCTTCTCTGCATAGCTGTCCTGTTTTACTCGCCCCTAAACAAACATTTTTTTAGTTATTCCTGCCCTTTCAACCCCAAACATGGGACAAGATGAGGTTGAACAATCCCACGATTTGTTTGCTTGCTTTCTCATACTGAGTTAACTGTGCTGAGTCTTGAAAATCGTTTTTTTTGTCATGACACCCACCTTAAAATTCTATCATCTAAGAAATTGGGAATCCAATTCTTGTTGCATGTTTTGAATACGTGATAAACATTGTTGTGTATTTCTGATGTGTATTGCTCTCGGTTAATCTACTGCAGGATATGGGTTTTAGCTTGTTCGACTAAGCCGCGAATGGGAGTGTGGATGGGCTGAGGTGTTATGAACTTGTTTCCCTGATTAGGAAGTATATCATTTATCTTGTTCTGGTGGACAATCAATTATGGAATGTTTTGAATTTTTGTTACACATCAATGCTTGTCAGATTTTGATTGAGTAGTGAAAGAGATTTTATTAATGAGGATTCAGGTGAGACTTTCATCTTTTTTTGTTTTTTTTTTCTTCACTGAATGGTCCCAATTGTAATGTGCATTTTGCATGGTAATTTATCTCAATTTTCATCTCCACACCAGACTTTATTTCCATACCTTTTCATGGTATGATTGAGTACACTTGTTTGAATCTATTTGGGATTTTTTCAATCTGGTTTATTACGCTTGCGTCTCATTTTAAATGATAGTTGGTAATGGAGGTTACATTGGCCAATGTCCTACCGTTGTTCCCTTAAAAAAAAATGATAAACCTTGAAGTAATACGCATTTATATGAGATTTTCTTATGTATGGTATGGACTTGTGTGGTTAGGATTCCTAAGGATAAGTTAGGGATAAGAAGTCCATTAAATTTATATTTATTCAAGTGGGTATAAATATTTAGGGGAAACAAACAAATTTTCATTTTTATTTTAAAATGAAAAGAATGTACACACTTTTTTTAATTATTTTTCAAAATAAGTTGTTTATTTATTTAATTTTTTATCTTGTTATTTATCTTTTGTCAAATCAGTTCTATAAATATACGAGGCCTTCAAGGCTTCAAGTAAGTGCATGAACTGGGTGTTTTCATACAATCGTGGGTGGAGAATCTTTTAAATTCAAATCCCTTCTATTTACTACCGGATTCGGTGGAAGAATGAATTATTATAACTAATTTATTCCTAGTTATTAGATTAGGGAACAGGTTGTTGTCTAAATGTTTTTTTTTTTTTTGGGGGGGGGGGGGGGGGTTTGGTTGTTTAAGAGAATCATTTATGAAATTTCCAAGAGTTAAAAAAGCTATATGCATCATGAAGTTATTTTATTAGATTATATCTACTATTTTGGGCACCGATATTTCCACCCACATGGTTATTCACCCCACCCCTCTCAAAAAATCAGAATGTGATTTATTTAAAAAGTAACCCCACCCTGATTCATTCGACTTTATGAAGTCGTCTATTATGTCAAAAGTTGACATCATAGAGTCGAACTGATCGCAGAGATCTAAGGCTCTTTTTATAGCAAATTCGACTTTGTGAAGTCGTTCATTATTTCACGGGTCGATATCACAGAGTCGAACTAGTTACAGAGACTTAAAGTCCTCTTTACGGCTTATTCGACTTTGTGTTTTGAACAATGTGTTCGCGTGTTATAGCATTCTCAATGAAATGATATCTTCAAACGATAGTGCGTTGTTCAATATCATGAAGGATAGATCACATGATGTAGTGTTTGGATATCTTTGTGATATCATCCATTACATCACATGTCGAATGGGCCGTAGAGAGTGCCTTAGATCTCTGGAATCAGTTCGATTATGTTATGTCAACCTGTGACCTAATGGTAATGTTTTAAAAATTGAACCGTTCAATGAACCAAAAAATGAATCAACCTGACCCAACCCGAATTAGACTAACCCGACCCTAACCCAATTTTCAACCCGAATTGGACCAACTCGACCCAACCCAAATTTCTAACATGATGTGCAAATTAAATAAATCAACCCGACTTAACCCATAAGATTAGCTAGGTTTACCTAAAATTTAGACTACCCATATTAAAAGTTATAGAATGAACGGCCATGATTTTTTTTTTAACTATTAGTTTACGGGTTCGGGTTGGGTCGGGTTGTGAGTGAGGCCAACCCGAACCCAACCCGATTTGTGAGTCAACCCGAACCCGAACCCGATTTGGTCAACCCAACCCATATAAAAATCGGGTTCAACCCGTCGGGTTCAGGTTCAACCCAACCCAAGTTGCAGCCCTACTGAGGTGGGACGACATGGTGCCACCAATATAAGCTCGCCTGTCCTAAGGCTCGAACGATCGACACAGGCCCGAGTTCACTAGGCTCAAATAAGCCTCATTATATTTACAAGCATTGGCCAACAAGGGCGTAGCAAGACACAACACCAGCCATTGCAGGAAAATGTAAGTTCTATTACAATATTCGGATACATGCAAAAAAAAAAAAAAAAAAAAAATTTTGCTTCGCGGCATCTCCGCTCACCACCCGAAACGGCGGGAGCCGTGAGGATGATATCGGCAGCGCTGGGGAAGCTCCGAATATACATTCGGAGCAAAGCCCTCCTCCCGATCAATGACGTTTGGGGGAATCCTCCTCGAGCTACCAGCGGGCAGGAGCACAGCAGTCCACGCCTCCCTATAGGTACGAGCCTGGGTCAGGCTAAGTTCGGCATCAAGGTCATCCTCAAGGGCCTGAACTTCCCCTTCAAGCTCCAACGCGCGCGTCTGCCATCGAGTCGCAGATCATTGCAGGGAGTCCCTTTCTGTAGTCACCGCGGATAATGCCAAGGCCGCTTGAAGGGCTAACTCCTCCGCCCTGGCCAGCGCTCCGAGGGACGGAACTCGACCACCAGCTGAGATGGGAGGGACGTCGCCTTCCTCGTCACCCGACCAGGAGTCCTCATCGTTGCTTTCGGCGATGAGTCGACGCTTCCCACGGTGATCGTCAATCCGAGGCAACTGGCCGCCTGCCCTGCTGCTCTCCCCACGGACAAGTGCGCTGCCGCTCGCGCCTTCATCACGAGGAGGGGGGAAGAATCAACGAGCACCCACGAGGGCCATTAGCTCCCTTGCGTCCGGGACCGGCATCTCCAGCGTGATCAGATCGAAGAAGGCCTGGTCCCACATCACCGTCTTCATCGCCTCTTGAACGGTGTCATTCAGGAATTGAACCCTCGACTCTGGCATCCCAATAGTGGGGTCGAGGCGTCCTACGTGAACAGTGACATGATAAGTATGACGAACGAAAGTTATAAGCAACGACGATAAGGGGATGACTTACAGAGTTCGCTGAAAGAGGTCCGAATAGGGGGCACGCCGGCAATGGAACATTGCCAGGGCCCACCGATCACTGCGACCTCATCTTTCCACCCTCGGTCATGGTCTGATATGCCCTGCATGAGGTATTTGTCTCCCTGCATGACAAAGCAGTACCGCTGAGAGCTCCCCGGGCACCAGCGAATCCCGAGCCCGTAGCCCCGCGTCTCATTCAGATAGAGGGCGGCAGCCAGAACTTGAAACACGTTCGGGTGGACCTGCATCGGCGCCAACCCGAAGAAGGAGAGAAATGTCGAGATGAAGGGGTGAAGCAGAAATTGGACGGCCGTCAGGTGGTAAACAGAGAAATACACCTCCCCCGCGAGGAGGCCAGCCCCGTCACGAACGAACGGACTGCCCTCCATCAGCTTTACCATCACCCCCTGTGGCAAAGACAGTCTCCTCTGCACCATGTCAACAGAAATGAATGAAAACGAGAAAAAGTCAAAAACAAGAGACCAGAGTGCGACGAAGAAGACGACCTTGTCCATTCGAATCGATTTATAGGCGGTAAATCCGTCTCTTTGCATTCACCACGCCGGTCCCCTCTTAAGCTTGCTTTGAGGCATGTATTCATATTTTGTAATTTAATCCTTTAATGTTATATATTCTATCATTTTTTCAAAAAAAAAAAAAAAACCCGCAGATGTTCAACCTGTCTATCGGAAGTAGCTGAACTCTTGCGGTCTTGCCTACGTGAAGTTCTTACGTTCCAGCGGTTACAAACAATCTTGAACAATGAGTCCGGTGGCTCTTTCACCTCTTCTTGCATATATCCACTACCATCTAAAGTAGCTCGAACCAGCCCTATGCTAAATTGTAGGTGTGAGCTGAAATTTAGGTTTTCACTTTCAAATTAAATGATTGATTTTAGAATAAAAATATATTTAATTATTCAAACTTTACATTAGATTCAAATCAAACTAGATGAATCCCACTCAATCCAAATCGAACATGAATTCTTGTTAATAGCTGCTCAGATCCAGACTTGAATTGGGTTGAGTTCCAACTTTCAATCCACCTAAGTTACATCATAAGTGGAATAAAAATATATCCATCAAGTAATTATCAAAAAAAATTAGTTCCAGAAGATTCCAAAATCTTAGAAGTCTTATTTAGATTTCAGACATTGTTATTAGGGGTGCAACTCAGACCGACCTTTAACCAGCGGGTTCAGGGTTCACGCTAAGCCCGGTATGGAGTATAACACTTAAAAGATCATAAAACATGTTTAACAAGCAACACAACAAACACTAATTAAATAAACATACATTCACCACACACAAAAAAAAAAAAAATCTAAATAGCTCACCATGAATACATTTCACATTATTCATGCATTCAAAACAGGAGACCATTTTTGACAGTCCACACCGGGAAAAGTCAGAATATTTGCTTCAATTTTGATCAACCACGTGACCACGCCAATCTCCATCTAATGTAACTGTTCCTAATAGCAGTCCAAATTCATCCATATTTTTTAGTGATTACAAATCAGAAGTTATCTAACCCCGTATATGATTATTCTACTTCTTGTTTGATTGTCATTTGATTGGTAGAATTAGAATTTCTCTACAAAAATTAATTTTATCAAACCTCCCCTGCGGTATGAATTTTATTCAACTAAAAAAATTAAAACTCGCATAAAATTCCGCTCCATCCGGTCTAGGCCTGTCAACGGGTTGGGTCGGGTCCAGGTGGACCCGGACTCGATCCGTTTGATTGTCGGTCCTTCGGTTCAGGTCGGGTCGGATCGATCCATTAACAAGCCTAAGCTAGACAAAGAGAGATCGATGAACTTCTCAAGGGCCTACAATGACTTCATTTTTTTTTATTTTTAATTGAGTGTAGTGTATTATAAATAGTTCTTCACTATTTTGATTTTTTTAATATTTAATGAGAAAATATTTGAAATATGATTTGGATTATTATGCTTTTACGTGAAATCAAAAGGTTATAAAAATATTTCAAATGTTCAAAATTTTAAATGATTATTCAATATTTAGTTATAAATGTTTGATTGGATCATAAATAAAAAAAATCACAGGACATTTCGATTAGATCAATCGGATCTATAGGATCAGGTCAGGGTGAATCCAGACCCAACCCATTTTCATTATCAGATCCTTCAGGTCGGGTATTTATACCTTTTATCGGGTCGGATCACCTGCGACCCGTTGACAAGCCTAATTCAGTCCATAAGACAGACATTTTGAGGTATAATCTCAATTTCATTCCCTATTCCAACTCATTCAACAAACATACATAATGAGTTTAAGAAAATAAGATTTTCTTCAGAGATACACCCCAAAACCATTGGGAAAATGTTTTTCAAACTCTCACATTTTAATAGGGTTATTTTAAAAATAAATCATATTTCAAAAAATATAATACTTGTTTAGATGTATTTTATGAGAGAATTTTAAAAGAATTAACCTGGCCCCCCTCACAAAAAATGTCGCCACCCATTATTTGAAATTACAAGGAGATTTAAAAAC
The DNA here is from genome assembly GCA_030737835.1 of Acorus gramineus. Classification (NCBI taxonomy): domain Eukaryota; kingdom Viridiplantae; phylum Streptophyta; class Magnoliopsida; order Acorales; family Acoraceae; genus Acorus; species Acorus gramineus. The sequence continues at coordinate 25,391,251 of CM060849.1, forward strand.
CCTTGAATAAATAAACCATTATTACCAAAGAAGAGTGAATTAAAATTAAATCGGAGGTGGTACATGTTACAGTCAACCTAGAAACCTGGGTGACACCATTAGTTCCAAGAAAACATACAGTAATCAAACATTATGAAATTCACATGAAAATATTAGGTCATCCAGAATATAACAGACATCTAGATTCGAAGACGATCAACAAATAGATCGTCGTTCACGACTTTGGAACTGTCACATTCAAGATCTTGACATCCTGGTACGGCTTGTCCGCCTTATCGGTCTTCACCTTCTCTATCGCCTGCAATTAGGTTTAGATTTTTTCAGTCTTCAAATTCAAGATGCATGAGTTTTTGCAATGTCAAGATCTAACATCCTAACTTAGTATATGAAATCTCTAAGGCAAGAGGTGAGTATATATCTGTAAGAGAAAATGTAAAAAGGGTATATGTTCAATTCATTCGAGTATATATTTCATTTAACAAGCTAATATTTTAGAGAAAATATAAACATGTTAGGACTACAAAAGCGACAGTTGGAATGACTGAGGTGTAAGTTTGTAACATAATGTTCAATAGCGCAAAGATTTGGTACCTGTATGACATCCATTCCCTTCACAACCCTACCGAACACGGTATGCTTGTTGTCCAGCCATGGCGTGGCAACAGTGGTGATGAAAAACTGAGAGCCATTTGTGTTGGGTCCTGCGTTTGCCATGGACAGCGTGAATGGCCTGTCATGTCTCAAGCTGCAAATGGAAGAATTTTGTGTTCAATACTCATTAATTTTAATACCATCTTGATTTTTCTTAAAACAGTTTGGTATTTCCCACATGACTGGGAATGCCATGCACGCAACTAAGCCTATCAATTATCTAAAGAAATCCGTATCCGAATGGATGTCATCTATTACATCCAAACAAATTTGAATATTGGTATCCACTCCAAAACATAGTAGTATTACATTATATTTATATCATAAGCATCTTTATTTTACACTTACAGAAAATATATTATAAATATGCTCTTTCAAAGAATTTTTTTTATTAAAAAATTATAAATATAATAATTCAGAAATCCATCGGATGCTGATTCAAATACGGTTACTTGGCAACAAATTTGGATATGGATTTGAATATGGGCATATCCGCTCTCGATTCATTGACAGACTTGCATGCAACTAACTGACGTGGAATAGAAAAGCAAAAATGGCAAAAGATCACCTTTTGTGGAATTCATCTTCAAATTCCCTTCCCCATATGGACTGCCCACCCGTGCCATCTCCCAAGGGATCACCAGTCTGTATCATGAACCCTCTGATGACACGGTGGAAAATGAGATTGTCATAATATCCGTTCCTGCAATGCGTTGTGAAGTTCTCCACAGTTTTGGGGCACTCCTCTGGGTACAGTTTCATGTGAATATCACCCATTGTTGTATGGAAAATCTGAGATGAAAAGAAGAGGTGACTCCTTATACATCTTACTACATAAGATTTACAATTTAGTTCCATTAAAAAGATATGATACTTGTGTTAAGAAACTAAAAATATGTACAAATTAATGGCATGAAACCAAAAATATGACCAATGTAATATTTCCATTGAAAAAACTAGATAAAATAATACATCAGAGGAAATAAAAAAGATTCTCAATATTAAGAATATAGACATATTCAACGGTGGGACTGATGAGTCTCTGGGGGAAAAAGGTTATGACACGTTAGCGGTGATATTGTCTCAAACATATAAACATGGATTGAAAGTATAAAATATAAATCATATTTAAAATGAAGGATGCAAAAGCATCAGGTACGGAAACTAGAACTCACCACATTATCAGGAAGAGAAGTTGTAACAGATTTTCCTATATCTGATGCTGCTAAAAGTTCGTCAGGAGGTGGCTTTTCATTAAAAACATCCCTTCCCTTAGTTGCATCTTCAGGCTCCTCTGGTTCTCTTTGGCTTTATAGAATAACAAAATCAAGGTTCGAAAGTTAACAAGAATACAAACAATGAAAATTAACATGTATTTGCTCATTTTATTCAGATGCTTCTTTTAATCTTCAAGTTAGAATTTAACAACACAAATATACAAATAAATAAATAAATAATATTGACTAGTAATCCATCTCAAGAAACCTCTGTTACCTGAACAAATAGATTCGATGCTTCTTGAAAGCACAGCATAAGAGAGTAGGATCTGTCAAAGGTTCTTTGCTCTCATTGGCATTTGACCCAACTGAAGGGAGTTTCCTAACTTTCTTACTGTTCTTGTCACCTTGGTACAAAGCGATTTTTAAGAATCTATCATTGTTCTCCACCTTTCCCAGAATTCGAGCAACTTTATTTGTGTGTAAATTCACAATCTGTGTAAAATATGAAAAGAACAGTAAGGCATGACAACATTTTTTGATGAAGAGTAATCATCTATGACATTGGCTAGTAATGAACAAGACTCGACAACTCTAATATGAAAGAGTTGATAACTGCCAGTACCAGGCATGCAAAATCTTCATGAAAAATATCACATGAACCACAGTTTTGAGACTTGACAAAAACAGATCAGGGAGCAATGGAATGGATGAAGTCTTGATGATTATATAAAGGGAAAGAACTGCATGTTATATATGGATTTTTTTTCAGAAAACAAAATAAAATGGCAAAGGATAGAGAGTTGAATCTTTTGAGATTGCATAATATATAATATTTTAATGCATAAGCACAACAAATCTTACTTTGATACCCAGTAGAGTTGTATAGATAATGAAATTACTACTCTCATCGAAAATTGCATTTGGTTGTGGCACATTTTCTGTTTTCTCAATTTCCTTCTCGACAGCCATTCTTCGCCCAAAATCTATTGCTTCAAGACGGTACATGGGAGCATCACTTCTCTGGAGATCCTGGGCAACCTAATAAACACAAAAAAAAAAAAATTAAAAAAAAAAACTCAGAGAAAAGAAATTAATAACAAGTTATCCCAGAGAATGTTTTCATTCTTCATTCTTTAATAGATATTTACCTCAAGAGATTCATCATAGACCCTTCGAAGTTTACCAGTTTGAAACCAGAATACACGTATCTTACGATCAGGAGATGTGATTGCAAATTGGCTACCATCTGGGCTCACCTGGTGAAAAGAAGAAATCACAAAGAGACATTTTCTGTTACAGAAGATGATCCATCCAATTGGCTAATTATAAAAATGAGTTCCAATACATTAAAAAAAGTACCAAAGTTAAACATTTGACCATGAATGTATTACAAAAGATTTTTTAGTCGATGAATTTTTTTATTCTTTTGTGTGTGTGTGTGTGTGTTTGGGTTTTTCTTATGGGGTTTTTTCTTTTCTGTTTTTTGACAAGAGCCTAAGGGACAAAATACTTGAAAGTAATGTGCATAGATCATACCTCAATGGCAGAGATAGTTGTCTTGCACTTTGCAATCTCGAAGAGATTCGTATCACTTTTCAATCTGAATTTAACTCTGCATTTAAGAACAAATGATAGTATGTGAACAAATAAACAAACTCAGCCAAAAGAATTAGGTATAAAATTGCCTTACAATTATGTAAAAATACTATAATCTAAATGCTGAGAAGTCCAAGTAAAAACAACAGGAGATCTCATTAACCCAGAATAGTCTCTACAACTTACAACATTCCATTGACTCCCCCACAGGTCTAACATCATCCAACAAAACAATATCAATAACATCAGTCATTCACATTTTTTCACGCAATTGTCAATTCTCAGAGGTCCCATAAAAGGTCAAAGCTACAGATCAGATATTGATAAAAGCCCTAAATAGATTGTTAAAGCTCTAAGATTCACAAACACTTCATCTCTCTTTAAGTCCCTTAACCAATTTGCTTCATTTATGCCTTAAAATCTTATCTGACCACATAATCTTTCTCGATCTAGACAACATTTTGAGTGTGTGAAAAAACTTCTCAAGTTAACTAACTTAAATCCATAATTTTTTGCCATCTGCAACAGTTAATTTTATTTTTCCCTCCAACCATACAACCGTGGCATCACCTTGGCATCTTACACCAATTGTAGAATAGGTACAAGTTTACAATCAACGCTCTACATCATCTCTGTTTAAGTCCCTTAACCAATTTGCCTCATTTATGCCTTAAAATCTTATCTGATCACATAATCTTCCTCGATCTACACAACATTTTAAGTGAATGAAAAAACTTCTCAAGTTATCTAACTTAAATCCATAATTTATTGCCATCTGCAACAGTTAATTTTTATTTTTCCCTCCAACCATACAACCGTGGCATCACCTTGGCATCTTACACCAATAGTAGAATAGGTACAAGTTTACAATAAACGCTCTACATCATCTCTGTTTAAGTCCCTTAACCAATTTGCCTCATTTATGCCTTAAAATCTTATCTGATCACATAATCTTCCTCGATCTACAAAACATTTTAAGTGAATGAAAAAACTTCTCAAGTTATCTAACTTAAATCCATAATTTATTAACATCTGCAACAGTTAATTTTTATTTTTCCCTCCAACCATACAACTGTGGCATCACCTTGACGTCTTACACCAATAGTAGAATGGTTACAAGTTTATGATCAACGCTCCACATCATTCATATGACATGCAATGATGATTCTGACCACACCACGTCCACATCAACCTTCCATATTTAGCCTGTTTAGATCGCTCTTCCTTTCTGAAATATCTACATCTCATATGATATGTTAAACCACAAACTACAGAGACCTAGATTATGAAGCTAAGAAACATATAATGTTTCAACTTGCCAAGCACAGCCATCCGAGCTCCTGAGAAGAAACTTCAGGAACTCGATTACATGGTGATGAAGAATCATGTGAAGGTCAAATCACAAAAAATAACAAGACATGATATATAAATGCCGTTCAAATGATCTGACAATAAGCCATGTCACACTTCTTTTTTTATGTGATATTACCAAACGAATATGATAGCTAACATTAATAGTTAAGCCCATAAGTAGTCTTAATATGACTAGGATGGATAACACAAGCAGTATTGGAGTGTGCGATAGATCACATCATCCCGACAAGCTTAAAAGGATCTGTTAAATGCACTTGACCCGTTGTTGGAAGAAACGCAATGTGTGCAATTACAGATGGTTTTCTGGCAAGGGACTCCCTGTACAAGATTTGGAAAATATAAAAGCAAGTGGACCACATGGTCCCCCCACTGGTTCAGTGTACACGGATGAATATCACATGGCCCAATTTTGCCTTTAGATGAGATGAGATTATCAAACGTCACTCCCAGAGTCTTCACCACGATACTCTCAAAATAACACCCCATTCCATGTAACACAAATCAATCACATTTATAATGGATTCCCGCTCTTTAGATATATTACACATGCTCTACACAAATGCTCTTTTTCCCTTAAATAGATAGAAAAAAATCAAACCCAGGGCCACATAATCAAATCTAGACAGGAAAAAAAAAAAGAATTTGTCACAATTTTATTTAATAAAACAGAGCCTTGCTAAAATTCCTCCACTTCGTGCAACATGACCATCAGAGGAAGATATACTATGATGAAGACAAACCTGAATTGTGTTTAGACCACTTCTCTATCTTTGTTTCATATAGTTGGGAATCTGCATGCTAAAAAGGAACTTATTGATGGGACATATCATCACTTTCATAAGCAAATTTGCTTGATATACAATAGAATATACTCTACACAGTAACATAATTTATATCCCTTAGTTTTATGGTCAAAATAGAATGTTCAACACATACAAGTATAAAATAAAAGATTCCAATACAAAAGGCTTGCATATTTCTATGAAACAAACACAAAAAACCAACAAAATGCCATGGAATGATAAGCACTGACCCACTCTCTGGGAACTTAAGAGTAGCAGGGCACCAGTACTCTATAACCCCCTTGCCATCTGCAGATATCACAGTGTCATAGACAGGGTTGTATCGCATAAATTTTATTGGCCCCATATGCACCTGCACAGTTTTTTTTTTTTTTTTTGTGGAATAAAGGAAAATATATTAATAGATTAAAATAAAATTGGGGGGAGGGTCCAATGCAATTATCACAACATAGTATATAAAAGAAGCTTACCTCTTTTGAAATGATTGGCTCATTAGAACCAGCACGCGCATCATATATATAAACATATGAGGAGCTGGAATCACTAATCGCAATCTTAGCCTTGACATCTCCTTGCTTGTCAACCCATTCAACAGAACAGGGAACGTATGGCAAGCGGATCATGACCATCATGTCATAGTTTACAACATCATATATCTTCACTGCCCGATCATTAGAAATGGTGCAACAAAGTAAACCATCACCACTGACCTGCATTACTGAACCACATCATGGTTGACAGCTAGCCATAAAAGAATCACATATCCAAATTTGAAGGAACAAATTTGTGAAGTCGCAAAAGAGACCACTACAAAGTTGGACAACAAAACAATTGTACCTAGATATGTTCAAATCCTAATAATAAACACTTATCAAAAACTGATTTCATGGAGAATCACTTTAACGCCCCATTTGGAACCAACTATTTTTGAAAATTGGTTCCAAATGAAACCATTTTTTTCCCAAAAAAACTCACATTCCCCAGTTTTTTTAAAGCAAAAGAAATATTGGTCTTGATGGATTTTTTCATGTAAAAGTAAAAAAATCCAATAGCAACAAGCTAAAAAAAGAAAAAAGAAAAATACTGCTTAGAAGTTGGAACTGAATTTTAGGAAAACCAATTATGCAAAAACAGAATTCGCCCAACAACTGTGCTTCCAAAAGGGGCCATATAAATTAAATCATCAATAAACATAAGTGTAGTAATACTAAGTTCTCTACGGGTGAAAATTAAACAACATATGTAAATCATTTGGTTTCCATGCATATGAGGTGGATGATGACTCACAGCCAAGCCTTCGATTGGACCGAGGTGCGATCGGAAATGCTTAGCGAACTCGATCCCAACACCTTTCTTCTTCCAAAACTTCAAATGCCCTGCATTCATCAAGAAAACTCAAAACCACTAAATCAACATCACGGTTTGAAAAATGCCTTCTTAGGGGGGAAGGATTGGGGGGGAGGTTAGGGTGACATACCATCGGCGCTTCCCGTGATGAAGAAATCTGCAGCAGAGACCGCCACGTGCGTGACCACGTCCCGGTGCATGTAGCTCTTCTCATACCTGCCAAAAGAGGGCCAACATTTCTCATAATTGCATCTACAAATCCGACACGAGAGAGAGAGAGAGAGAGAGAGAGATGAAACCCTAATCTTTTTGGACTCACATGTTGGCGGAGGGGAGTGAGTCGAGGTAGGCCTGCTCGAACTGGAGGGGACGTTTAGGGCGGGCCCGTGGAGCGGGTCCCGGGCCAATCACCACCACCTCCTCCTCCTCCTCTTCTCTTCCTCCTCCTCCTACTGCGGCAGCGGTGGTGGCGGAATCGGGGTTCCCGTTCTGAGGAGGCGACGGATCCTCCATTTTTGGGGATTTTTTAAAGGGTTTTGGGTTTTTCTCTGAATCGATGAAATGGGAGAACCAGAAGGGGTTCTTTTTTTTTTTAATATTCGAGAGGCTTTGGTCGAATTACTAAATAGCCCTCCCCGTACGTCTGGCGAATTCTCTAGGCCCATGGGCCTTCGTCGGTGTTCGATTGGGCTGTGTTTTTTTACTAAAAACTAGTCGCGTGTACGTGCACTTGTGCGTGTTGTTTATTATACTTTGGATATATTTTTTATTAGATACCAACTTTTTTTTTTAATGACCATCTGAAAGCCTAATACAAAAAATTATAAACTTGATCTAATCAAACATACTCCAATTAACTATATATTTGCATGAACTATTGGAGAGGTGAAAATTAACTAACCGGGTTCAGATCGTCAAGATCCGGTCGCTCCGCTCCTCCCGACGGCTTCCTCGTAATCACCGGCGATCCTCCACCTCGAACGTCGTCAAATACAGGGTTGGGGATGACCCGCGGAAGACTCTCTGACGCTCAAGTCAGTAGAATGCAAAAATAGAATTGTGGTCAATAGAATTTCACATTACCTTCATAGAGAGAACTGATTCCCTATTTATAGTTATAGTGTTTTGACAAAACCTTAGAATCATATGAAGATCACTCTCCCATCGGACGGATCGGATCGAATATATGATTCTAGAAATGAATTTTATCTTAACTAGAGGATTTTCAGGATTTATTGTTATTATCCCTTGATAAATACACATAAAGAGCTAGGATTTTGTGGATATGTTGGTGATTAATCCCAAATCCTGGATAGATTATTGTGATATTGGAGGATCAATAACATGATAGCTCTAGATTTAACATATCCATTAGATTTTATTTAATCAACAATTGATCATCCCTGATTTTAAAATAAAGTTATGGGTTTATTGACTTGGACCGACATTCGGTTATTAGGCATTGAGGGGCTGACGGGCCGGATCCATGAATGGTAGATGATCTGGGTCGTGGGCCTTCACAAATCGGGTCGTGAGCCGTCAGCATGTGGAACATAGTTGGTGGGCCTCATTTTTGGGCCCTATAGATTCCCCTTTTTTCACCCTGTTGGGATTCAAGGATCCTCCATTCGGGTGGAAAAAACTTACCCCGAAGTGACACGTGTTGGGTGGGGCAGGTCGACCGATGAGAATGTTTTATGGATCCTCGTATCAACCTTAATTGCGGCGGCTCATAGGGTTCTGATGGGGTTGACACTTGTCGAGTCGCTCGTTCCTCGAGTAGAGGATTTCTGAGGGAATTAAATCATCCCGTCGCATCGAATGTTTGCTTGTTGACTGGAGTGGCGGTTCCCGAGGTGGACTGACTCTGCCTTCCGCATTAAATGACTTCGAGCCGTCGTTCAGGAGGCCCGTTGTGTTTTACTGAGGCGGGTTAATGCTCGGTCGGCAATAATGGACGCGTGGAACGACAAGAGGGTTCCGTCATGCAAGACATTTGATGCCTTAGCTGTTGAAGAAGGGGGATATGATCAACTTCCATTCACAGAAAGGGATTGTTGAAATTTCCTTAGTAAAGTAAGACGTATCGAGCTTGGGGAAGGTGATGCAAAAGCACTCCTTCAATATTTTAGCTGGCAGCAAGAAATAAATTCCAGCTTTTTCATAGGATTGATTTGGAGCGATGGTCGTTTGAAGAGGGTTTTTTGGGCAGATGCAAGATGTAGGGCTGCATATCAGTATTTTGGTGATGTGATCTCATTCGACGTGACATATTTGACAAACAAATATGCAATGTCGTTTGCCCCATTTGTTGGCGTAAGCCACCATGGACATTCCATTATGTTAGGTGGTTGCTTGCTAGCCAATGAGACGATAGAGACGTACGTACGGCTTTTCAAGGCTTGGTTGGCGTGCATGGGGAGCCGCCCCCCTCAAATGATAATCACTGACCAATGTAGATCCATCGGGGGAGCTATTGAAAAAGTGTTTCCTCAGGCAAGACACCGTCTTTGTCTCTGGCATATCTTGAAGAAAGTTCCTGAAAAGTTGGCATGGTACGTAAATTATTATCATCAATTCATCGACTTATAATACTTCTAGAACTTTTGTAAATTATTCATCATGCAGCATACACATGTTTCACATTGAGTATAACCATCATAAAGCGTACACTGCTTTAATATAGCGTATACGTTTATGAAAGCGCACATATGTTTCTATTACAGCACATACTCTTTTAAAATATTATATACTTGATTTTATTAGTGTATACCGTTTTATCACAGTATATACTATAAGAAGTTCAATTCTTAAATATAGGTGAAGGATTACAAGTCTTTCAAAAATCAACTTATGAATGTAGTTTATGATTGCCTCACTATGAATGAATTCGAAGAGAGATGGGATAAAGTGATGGATGTATATGGTGTTCAGGAAAATACATGGTTGTCTTCTTTGTATGAGGATCGGGAAAGATGGGTACCAGTTTATGTTAGAGATACCTTTTGGGCAGGGATGTCCATCACCCAACGTAGTGAGAGCATGAATGCATACTTTAATGACTATGTGTAACATATGTGCACTTTCTCTTGTTTATATATTTGATTTAAATATATAAATAAGATATTTGAATTACAATTAATGTATTTTGCATGTTTTTAAGTTTTGACCCATTTAGTGTATCCTTATGAGCCCATTTCAGTTTGTAATTTTAAATACTATTTTTTTTATTAATGTTAAAAATTTCATATATTTTCTTTCAAATATCTTCAAGATTTTTAATGGTTACAATCTCATAAACTTTGGAGCTTAAAAGATTAAGTTTTGAGATTTGATTGTTATTGATTTTGAGGGACTTTGAATTGTGAATTTCTTGTAATATGCTGTAGGGACCTATTTTTAAATTTGAAACAATCCAGGGGTCGTTTTATAATTTTCGTTATGTTTGGGTATTTGAATTGATTTTCTTGTTAGGGTTTGGGAATTTGAATTAATTTTATTTTATTAGATTTACGGGGTCATCAATTTAAAATTTATGATCCTATAATTGTCTCTTTCCTTTTTTTTTTTTATTATTCATATATTCTTCCTTTCAATCCATATCTCATTAAATCTTCCATAACCATCTTTTAAATTTTAAGATATTAGATTATTATGAAAATATATGTTTATGTGTGTAAGAGAGAGAGAACCTTGGGAGATAGAGAGGCTGTGAGAGAAACCGAGAGAGAGAAAGGGTTAGAGAGAGAGAGAGAAAAAGTATTTAATCTTTTCCTTCTAGCATTTTAATGTTTTTATCATTTATTAGATCCATGTTTAAGTATTTGGATTTTTAATAAAATTAGGGTTTTGATTTATTTTAAAGATTAAAAATATTTTTATGAGATTTTGAGTTTTTGATATAATTAGAGTTTTGATAGATATATATGTTCATGTTATTGGATTTTTTAAGTTTTTATAAAAACTAGGGTTTTGATCTATTATTTATTATTGTTAGATCTATGTTAGGTATTTGGATATTTGAGTCTTCATAAACTTAGGGTTTTGATTTATTATTTATTTTAAATATTAGATCTACATTCAGATTTCTAAAATATGAGATTTTAGTAATACTAGGGTTATGACTTATACATATACATAATAAGCTTTATTTATTTTCAATTTTTATTAATTAATAGTTTATTTTTATAGAAAAAAATGTGTGTTTTCATATTATTTTATGAATTTTTGGTATTTTATTATTATTTTTAATTTTCTGGATTTTTGTCTTTTCTGATTTTGTATTTTCTGGTTTTTATCCTTTAGTGTCTAGTTATATGAAAATGGGTTTAGATCCTCTTTTTAGATTATAGTATATATGGAGATGAGTTTAGATTGTAGGGTATAAAAATTTATACCTATTAATTATGGATGAGTAATTAGGCCTTGGGCCTAGGCTTAAATTATAAATTATAATTAATCATTTATATGGTTCATTTAGGTTTTAATTGAGAGCTTCGTTCTCCGGACTTAGGGTCCATTTGAGGTGAATGGGCTTACTGATCTATTCATATGAGCATTTACTCTAGAATTATATGTTATTGATTCTCAAATGTTGATTTAGATTAATATTTTTTTAGCGATATTATATGTTATTCATGCATTTATATTATGATAACTATGCATGATTGTGTTGTTGTACATATTGTTCAAATTGCATCTCTTATTAAATAAAATTGCATGATTTAATTCCTTCATCATGTCATTTAAACTAGCATGAATTATGCTATTCATGCTTCAAGAATTAATATAATACATTTTCTGATGCTTATGTTTTTGAAATAATATTTGGATTAAGGATTATCATTTTTGAGATTTTTTTAAAAATGTAGGACTAGTGGAGGCAACCTAGTCCTAGGAGATTTTATTAAGATGCACATCATAGCATATTTTAGGAATAAATCTCCCCCCCCCCTCGGTTGTATTTCGCCTTTGGAGAGGAAGGTCTAGGACTCGAAGAGTCTCAAGATCGGTGAGGGGTGTGGTAAAACATTCCTTGCAGCGACAGATTTCTTTGTTTGGAGTCTGCAGCAACTGGGCATCCTGTGCTGGTGTTCTCGTAGTGATGGCAGCAGCAACCCATCAGCGTCTTCTAGATCCGACGTCTCCTCGACGGAGTTTTTTGAGCGATTTAGTCGCTTGGGGCTTGGAACACCTGTTTTGGGGGAACGGTTCTTCCGATTGAGAATCCTACTCGGTCATATCATTTAAGCTGTATGATTTTTATAACGTGGGCCAAGAATTGGGCCACGTGATTGTATTAAAATATTTTTTTTTAAGCTCATGAATTTAAATTGATTTATTAAATAAAATTCTTGTTTCTAATATAACTTTATTTAGTTTTTTTTTTTGTATTTGATCATATCATTTAACTCTCATGATTTCATTGATGTAGGTCAAGGATTGGGCCACCTGATTGCATTAAAATATTTTTTTAAGTTCATGATTTTAAATTGATTTCATAAAATAAAAGAATTATTAAAGGAAATTCTTGTTTTCATTTAACCTTATTTTTTTTTATATGTAACTTTCATGTGAGGTAATTTGTCAGTGGACTTATTCACTAATTTAATTGCTCACCCTATTCGATATGGGCTGGTTGTTTCATAACCAGGTATCGCGTATTCTGAGGATTAAGATGAAGTTCAGACTTTTCGCGTCTTTTAGAAATTTCTTCGAGGTAGCGGTTCGAGAATAAATTATAGTTGCGATTGACTATTTAAGTTTGTTTAGTTTAGATGACTCCCATAGGGGTGGTTTGTTAGTAATGAATGAGTGAGTGCAGTGGAAATCGGAGCGCTGAGAGGTGGAAGGAGGAGAGATACGCCACTCCGGGGCATAGACCGTCACCCTCCGTGACTTCCATGTTTGGGTCCACTGCTCTCACCGAGATCCCTCAAGGAAGCGCCACCATTTCCTTAGTCAGTCTGAAAATGAGAATAGCAAGGGGCAAAGGTAGGGAAGGCGAAAATGAAAAGGCTGGTCATCAAACCCCTCCTCGCCACCCATTTATAGGACCACGATCGATGCCTCGCCCCTCATGCGGCAATGAACGCCCACCTGGATTAATTCTCCTTGAAACCTGTCGTTTCATTCTCCTGAAGCGCCTTCTCTTCTATCCCATGTCGGGACTCGAGAATGCGCGACTTCCCCGACGAATCGAAACCTCAACGACGTGACGGGACTTAACTCCCCTAGAAAACCCTCTTCTCGACTGACGAACGACTCGACAAGAGTCATCTCCTCATACTCCTATGAGCCGCAGCAACTAAGGAACACACGAGGATCCATAAACATTCCTCCCAATCGACCTGTACTGTCCGACACGTGTCGCCTCAGGTATATTTTTTTCACCCAACTAGAGGATCCTCGATCCCAATCAGATGAAAAAAAGGGCATCTGTTGGGCCCAAAAATGAGGCCCACCAACCATACTTCCCGTACCGACAGCCCATGACCTGATTGGCAAAGGCCCACGATCCGAAATACCCAACAGTGGTGGATCTGGCCCGTCAACCCTTCAATGCCCAACGACCAAGCATCATTTCAAATCAGCACATCTAGAGTTTAATTTTGGGATTAGGGATGATCAATTGTTGATTTTCTAAATCCACGCAGATATATTAAATCTGGAGTCATCATGAATCTAATCCTCTATGATCACAATAATATATCTTGGATATGAAATTAATCATCATAAAATCCCAGCAAATTATAAAGGGATAAAGACTGTAGATCCAAAAAATCCTAACAATAACATATAATTTATCCCCTAGAATCTGGGATCCTATCCCATCCCATCTGTCTGATGAGCAAAGGGTCTCCAAAAGGTTCTAGGGTTTGACTAAAAACACTATAAATAGGGGATGAGTCCTCTCTGTGAAGGTATGAGAAATTCTTTTTACAACAACCCTAGTTGTACATTCTACTGACTTGAGCGTAGGAGGGCCTTTTGCAGGTCACCCCAACCCTGTGTCCAAGGACGTTTGAGGAGGAGAAGATCCCGCGATCTCAGTAAAGCTGTCGAGAGGAGAGTCGCGAACGGATCTTGACTACCAGAACGTCTTTTTTTGTCCCTCCATAATTCATGCAACAAAAATTAAACTCTCATATATGTATATATACACACACATACACATATATTCTAGTAAATTAGATTAGCTATATAAAACTGCACCAACATACTATAAACTTAACAATTGTTTTTTAACTGTTTCCATTGACCCACTTCACCGAATTGAGTCTGTCGCTGCCATGTGTGACAACATGCAATGCTTGAGAGAACATAAAAAAACACAATTCAAAACAATCCCCCACCGAATCATCAACTCATGTTCTAAAAAAGCCCGACCAAGTAAGTGCGGCCCCTCCAAACCCCCATAAAAAGGAAACAATAATGTCTGTTTGAATACAAGAACAAAAGAGGAATAAGATGAAATAAGAGAATAAGCTAAAAAACACATTTATTTGTAAATAATAAGTTAATATAATTATACCAGTATAACTGAGAATAAATTGATATTGGTATTTTAGGTCCCCTGAAATTATGTTACCCTCAATCAATTTAACTAGTATAAAGAATTCACATATCAAATCACTTTTCACCGCTTATTATAACAACAGTGATATTTCAAATCATTCTTTTCATATTTCATAAATTCTTATTTATATTTTATTTATTATCAATCAAACAATAACAATTTAATTACTATATTTTTCAACAAAAATAATTAGACAATAAAAAAAAATGATTTATTCATTATTTATACTGTAATAATATTTATCTCACGGTATATTATTTCATTACCCAAACCGGGATTCAAAGGCCAGACCCTATACAAGTTTCAATTATTACACCCCTCCCTTAATAATAAACAAACACGCATCCCAAAGGAATCATGGAAAGATTTTTGATAAACTCAACCTACATGGAATACTGTTCTTATATTTTTCATTTCTACCCCCAAAAAACATACAAGACCTTCAATAATTGTAACAACTAAACAACATGTGAAAATAATTAACAAAATATTTAAAACGTTATACATCACACGTACATCACGTGCCACTAATAATTTCTTGTCAAACGGTGAGTAAGGAATCCAATGAACATATTCACGTGTCCTGTTTCGGTCATCTGCTACGCGTGATACTAAAAAATTAAAAACGGTCATTGCATATCAAGACAACCCATCTTGTCTTCACATGCATTGACTGTTCAAGACTTTAATATCCACCAATCATAGCCGTCCGTGACGGACTAATAGAAGTCCACGAGCGTACCGGGACCACTATCATCAGACACGTCATTCATGAAATCAACGGCGTGTAAAGGAGGAGGAACGTACGGCGGAGATGCGCACCTGAGCAGGGCCCAGCGGACCCCAGCGAAGAACGGGTGTCGTTTGATCGCCGAGGCTCCATTGGTCCACCCGATGCGCCTCTCCGGGTCCTTCGCTAACAGCCCTCCGATCAGATCCTTGGCAGCAACAGAGATCGTCGGATCCTTAGGGAACTCCAACGCACGTGCGACTATGTTCGCCAGCGTCGCTTCATTGTCCGAGCCCCTGCATCCGAATAATTAGAGATTATCGGATATTTGAAAATGTGAAACAGTATTGAATAAAAATGTTACTATTTGTATATTTTTAAACAAATCATATACCTCAACTACATATATAGTTTTATAATATGTGTATATATATACGTATATGCTCTAATGAATTAATATATATATATATTAGATCACTTGTTAAACGAGTGGGTTGATTGATTTGATCCACAATATAATAAATATATTAATTATTATTATTAAATAAACAAATTCAATAAAAACTAAACAATATTTAGACTCCTTACATAATTATTAAATATTAAATTGTAATATTTTTAAATTTTTTTTAATATTATAACATAATTTTATTATATAAAAAAAATCAAATTGGATTGGTTGGTTTGAATCGTTTCTAGAACATCAGGTTTCTGAGTGTAAATTAAAAATTAAACAAGTTTAATTGGGTAGGTCAGATTTTAAAATTTATGCATTCGTTTTCTTTTGAAAAAATTATATGTTCGTTTTTTAAAATATCTGAATATTACATTATTACATATAATGTAAAATAATATTTGTTTATGTTATTTACCGAATAATCAATCATATTGTTAATAAAAAAACGAAATAATTATCGTTTATATCAGATCCTTACCTAAAGGGGGTGAACCCGTAAAGGAGCTCGAACAAGAAGACCCCAAGAGTCCACCAGTCGACGGCCGGGCCGTGGCCTTCGCCGGAGACGATCTCCGGCGCGAGGTACTCGTGCGTCCCGACGAATGAGTTCGACCGCGCGTTCACCGGCTCCGACACGAACTCCGGCGGGGACGGCCCCCGGCTGCCCCGTCGCGGGCGGCGGCGGCGGCGGCGGGGGGAGGGGCGGAAACAGGAGACGGCGGGGACGATGCAGGCGGGGAGGATGCAGGAGGCGGAGGAGGTGTTGCCTCCGCCGGAGGAGGAGGAGGAGACGAGGCGGGCGGGTGAGGGGGAGTGGTCGGGGCATTTGAGGGAGAGGTCGAAATCGGTGAGGGCGATGTGACCGTCGGATCTGACGAGGACGTTCTCCGGCTTCAGGTCTCGGTAGATGATCCCGAGCATGTGGAGGTACTCGATCGCCACCACAACCTCCGACGCGTAGAACCTGAAATTGGGGCAACCCTCGATTCAGTGGCAGTTTCGATAATAAATGGCAAATCCGGTGGGATGTTTTTTTTGGGAGGGGTGAATAGTGCACGTTTTGTACCGTTCATTCGGAGGGCCTGTGCGGAATGTAAAAATTGTAATTAGGGGTCCCGAAACACAGTAACGCGAAGACAGGATCACGACTGAACATATCGAAAAGAAAGACAATTTGAAGATGTGAGCGGCCTTTGATTTTTTCAAAGGCATTTCAATATCTTAACCCTCGTCAGAACTCAGAACAGAGTTCAGGGTTGAAGCTAACTGTGTCGAGACTAAGAATGCTCAATCTATATCAATTTTGAAACCCGATTTACAGTGATAAAACTTGACGTGCCTTGAGGTATGCATTTGTTTAAAATATGAAATATATATTTTATGTACATATTTTGTTAAATGATTGTTGAGACATATGAGATTATATGTGGAATTATGAAAAGGTCATTGTGTAAAAACCTAAAAAAATTACCAACCTGCATCATATAAATCAATACATGTATAGATTAAAAAAAAAAAGGAGTATACAAGAAACCTCGAATCCTCGATATTCCATCTCCAGATCCAGAATTTCGGATCCAAAAAATAAAAAATAAAGTTTTCACTAAAAAAAATGTCCTTTTCTGCAAAAGAAGCGGCAGGAATTTTTTTCAAACCGAAGAAAAAAGTCAAAAAAACTTCTGCGGTTCCTTTTGCAAAAATCACACACACAAAAAAAAAAATGCTTTACCGGACAGAGGCCTCGTCGAATCGCTTGAAAGGCTGCAATTGCCGCAGAACATGGAGGTCTCCGCCCGGACAGAACTCCGTGAGGAGCACCGACCACCGTCCGTCCTCCGCCGATCCGTACATCCTCGGAAGGAACGGATGGTCCAGATCCTCCAGAATCTCCCTCTCCGCCCTGGCCCGCCCCAATTTATCTCTCGCCGCCAACTCCCGCTTGTCCATCACCTTCGCCGCCAGCAAAACCACCGATTCGCCGCCGCAGGCGGCAGCGGAGGAGCTTCGCCTCACCTGCGCCAGGTAGACCGACCCGATGTCGCCGCTGCCGAGTTTCCTCACGAATCGGAGGTCCGTCATTGCGATCTTCTGGCCGGATCTCGACCGTTTCCCGGTACAGATCCGGCCGTCGAAGCTGGAGGCAGTGGAGAGGGCGGAGGCCGTGGTGTCGGAGACGGAGCGGTCGGAGGATCCGAAGCTCATGCTCTGGAGGTCATCGGAGAGGTCCTCCGCGGCCGTTGATGAAGTCATCGACGGCGGTGGTTCTCGTTGCATGATTGATCGGATTTGAATACTGTGTGTGCGCGCTTGAGAGAGAGAGAGAGGGGGGGGGGGGGTGTTAAAAAATGAAGAAACAGAGGGGACGGCACGATGGGCTTGGGCCATTTGGAAGGTTTTGAGGGGATTTAATTGGGACCCATGAAAATCGGGATTCCGTCCTTATATGGTGTCGCGAGAGCTTTTCAAACTTGATAATCATGTTTATTTTATGAGCTCGGTTGAAAATGGTTTTTTCATACGCTTAGCGAAGAAAAAATTTGATTTTTTTAAAATGGATTCATTCAATATATGGGAAGATATGTTTTGTTTTTTTTTTATCACAAGTTAAGGGAGGAGGGTTTCAATATATATATATATATCTTCTAACCGTACATTCACAGCATATATGTTCTTTTTTCTACTTATTTATTTATTATTTTTCTCTATTCTCTCACTTCTTTTAAAGTTATATTTCAAAATATTTAATTAACTCGCGGTAGCAACATCTACTTTTCCTCAAATAAAAAAAAAATCTCTCATTTAATGAAGTATACCATGTTATAAATAATGTAAGTATGAACAAAAATAGGGGTTGAAAAAAATATTATACAAGCGTTGGTACATTTAGTTCATTTTACATCCTCGTTTGTAGCCTTACATATTGCAATAAAGGTATATGAGCTCTATAATGATAAATTTTTTTAATTTTTTAAGAAAAAAGATATTTTATTGTATCTATTTTAATATATATTTAACCTCATATAAAAAAAAATCAATAGAAGAGTATATAAGTTTTTAATAAAAGAAAACGGTGTGAACTGTATACGAGGTTGCATGCGAGACTGGATATATCATTTTTTATTATTCAATTCATTTAATTCTTAGTCCCAAATATAATTCACACTTTTTCTAAAATAATTAGTACATATGTAATGACAAATGAAGTTTGTATTTTTATAAAAAAATAAGTATTTACTCTAAATAATTGAATGAGTTCATTTATAGATTTTTTTAATTATTACAATGAGTATAAATGGCTACATGGGTATATCAGATCATAAATGAACTGTAAAATAAATTGGGTGGCCTGCCACTACTATTTTATTACACGCCGAGAATTTTATAGCTCATGTACGTCGGCTTTGAATTAGATGTGGGAGGATGTGAATTAATGTGAAAATCGGATGCCAGGAGTGCGAATAGTAGTCAATGAATACGAACACTAGTCATTCATCAGTGTATGGGTCACCGATCTCACGACGATGATCAGTGCCACATGTCGGTCAAACAATCGATAATCACAACATTTATCACACTTGAACGTTCAAGTTGTTCGAAATGCTTGGACTCTCAGGCATTGAGAACCGTATGTCTTAATTATAAATAATGGATAAAACACCCAGATTGAGCACAGCCAAGCATTGGAAATGTATTAGTTATAGTACACAAAGGTCCAACCGTTCAACTGGGAAGGTATATTTTCCTCTCTTATTGAAATATCCACTTGGATATACATTTTATGACTTGATCGTGGAAGTGTCCTCGACAGGATCCACTCCACTTTTTCAAGCACTTGATGATCAGTATGAAGGTGTCGAACGAGGTGGAAGTTGTGTTCAATCGGGAATTGGAAAGATATTCCCCCACAATCAGTTAATTCAAACTTGTTTTTCTAAATATTCTGTGTTGACTAAGAGAAAAACAATTTTATTATAAAAAAACAAAAGTTGTTTTCAAAGATTATTTATGTGAAAATTCTTTTTGAAACTTATTTGTAAATGCACCTAAGCTTTTTTAAGGATAAAAAAACATATTTTACATATAAACAACAACATAATAAGCTTTTCAGGAAAATAATAAAAATACATTTTGATTGGCAACATTCTATAATAAATTCTGATTCCACTTAATATTGCAGAAGTGCATTGGTTGGTGATATTGTAGGAAATAAATGCAAGAGGAAAATTTATATGGGCATACTGATAATCTTGATAGAACATTTTTTTTAATGATCATTATATCTCTTGTATTGATAAATATATTCATTTTCTCATTAAACAAAATTGTTCATTCTTTTCTTAGAAATAAATTCCAATTTCTAAAAAAATATGATTTATTTATGGTGTAATATGTATTTGATTATATATAACATTTTAATTATCGTCTTCTAAATTCAATAAATATTTCTATTCTGGTACTGTCATTATGCCATCTAGTCTGGTATTTAAATAAATATGATGATATTACTTCTTTTCGTGCTTATTTATATATACGTTTGATTGTTTGTTTTGTTTAATTTTGTTCTTATTTATTAGATATTTTGCTATATGAATTTTATTTACCTTCTATAGTTGTCTTATAAGAAAATAATTATATTTTTAAATATATGTGCACAAAACTATTAATAAAAGCATCTTGAAAGCATCTTGGATATTTAAACCAGATTCTCGTATCATCTTTCTTCTAACAATTAAATACTCTAATTAATAAAATCTGATAAAATAAATTTTCTTAATAAAATAATTATCGGTAAGGAAGAAATGTTGGGTTATCAGATGACACGAGAACCGTTCGTTTGGTGGTTTCAAATAACTGAAGACCGAAGCATCACCAAGTGACCAGGACCTGCTGACATGGCAGGAAATTATTCATTTAAAATCCACTCGTACCATCAAGACAGTCTGATTTGATCTCCGTGGGCCCCAATAGACAAATTAAGTTTCATGGACGCCTGCGGCCCAGATTCGGCCATGGCAATAAAGTTCATCGATCGGACGGTAATAAATGTTTCGCGGAGGAGGTTATAATGCGAAGAACAGTTGTGGATCTGTGGCCACACGCTAAGGTTTGTCTGGGTCTGATTTGCTTTCGACGCATTAATTATTTGTTCGGTAGGAGTTCGAATGCATTAATTTAAGAGAAAAATCCATGTAACCCTATGTAATGTTTTGGATATCTATATAAGTACATGTACTCTCAATACATTTATATAACCTCTTGTAAACTCACCAAATATACAAATAACCCCTTGAGTTTAAAAATTCTTTAACAGATTTAAAAATATTCCAAGAATATTCCATTTATTTAACCATGGTTAAAAAACATATGTTCTTTTAACACCTTAAAAATAATTAAAACTCTTAAAAAAACCCCTCATATTTTCAATTTTACCCCTCGTTTAACATTTCTCTCCCTCCTCCATTTAAACATTTATGTTTCACCTCCTGACCTTCTCACCTACCCGACCGTTGTATTCGACCATTGCAGCTCCCCATATAAACCCCGAGCATCAACTCAGCATTAGCTCCTCCCCTAGTCTCCGGGCAGCAACTCCTCCACTGGTCATGATGCAGAACGGGTGGCCGACACGTTCAGGGAGCGATGAATCCGAAATGGTCCATTTTGGGATTTTTAAATATTTACAAAAAAAATCGGCTAGTAGAAATAAATGGCGCCCCGAATTCGGAATCGCCTGAAATTTTTACTAGAGGTAGATATCGAGGAGATCTTCAAAATTTGTAGCTATGCCACAACGCGCGCTTATTTTTTCATTTTTTCTATTTTTCGACTCTCAAAATGGTCTTTTTGCTATTTTTAGTAACTTTTTAGATTATGAATATCTCTTTCATAATAACTCGGATTTGACTAAAATCAAATCCGAAGATTTTCTAGGATCCTCTAGAGTCAGTTATAACAAATTTTTGTTTTTACTATTTCTGGTAACTTTTAGTATAAAAGGGAGATTTGTAAGTTAGGGTTGGTATTTTTTTTATTAATATATTTTTGAGTTATATTTCTCTGTTGAGAATTGTGGTTTGTTGAAGGATCTCAATGCTGGTTGGATCTTTGTTCTAGTTTTTCGTTGCATTAGGTGGTATCAGAGCGAGGATTTGCTTGGCTTCGATGGCAGATAACAAAGTGAGAGACAATCAATCTATTGACGGTGGTCGTGGATTGGAGGACCTGCGGAAAGCGTTCGAGGAACAAAGTAATCAGATAGAGACCCGGGAGATGATTGCTGGCCTAAGCCTCAACGCCAACAACATGCATCCTGAAGGTGATAGGAGAGGCGTTGAGGGATTTGCCCAAGGCTGACCTATTGCTAAAAACGTGGTTCGACGTCCTCTTCATTATCAATATGATGATGAGGAAGAGTCGGATGATGAAGGAGATGGACTTCACGGATATCAGCCGAGGAGGCGGCAAATGGAATCCTACGATTATCAAAAGAAGGCAGAGATTCCATATTTCACTAGAAACATGCAAATCGAGGATTTTCTTTACTGGATCTCAAAGATTGAGAGATTCTTTGAGATGATGGAGATTTCGGAGGAAAAGCGGGTCAGATCAATAGCATTTCGATTAAAGGGTGGTGCAGCCGTTTGGTGGGACCAATTTTAGAAAACCTGACAATGGCAAGGAAGATTACTTGTTCGTACGTGGAGGAGGATGAAAGAGCTCCTCATGGATCAATTTCTGTCAAAAAATTATGAACGATATTTACCCCAATTGTATCGAAATTGTCATCAAGTCACGACTGGAGATATCAAAGGCGCAAGAGGCAATAAGAGCAAGTCCTACAAAAGATGGGGATGATTCGAGGACCAACTCTTATGATCTACCATCATCAGAGAAGTGTGAAGATTCCAATGAACCAGAATTTTGCTCAAATCAAAATCAACAAGAGAGCGAAGTTTTAGTTGAACCAGAAGTTGATGATATATATGATGACGCCGAGTTCACAGAAGAAGAAGAAGAGCATGTCAACTTCATCGTTGAAGCAGAGATCGATGAGGACATGAGCAATAAAGAAGCAGAGGATGTTGTTTTCTCTGATGATTCTAAATATGTCATTGGAGGAGAATAAGAGGAGTTGTTTCCATGGCTCATAGTGGTGATCCCAAAGATGGAAGAGCCCCTATAGAAGCTCGTGTTGCAGGATATATGCACCATCAACAAGAGTGTTTTGGATGCCATCATCAACAATGATAATGATGAAGACTTTGCAACTACTACAATGGTGAGAAAATTTGGGCTACAAATCAAGGTGCATTCAACTTTCCATATGATCGATTTTATTGAGAAGAAATTTGAAGCCAAGAAAACGTCTATTCTCTTGCCAAAGGTGAAATACAAGGAAACATCAATTGAAGAGCGGAAGAACTCGAGGACAAGTTCTTTTGAATAAGAGGAGTTTGATATATGACAGATTATGCAAATGGAACCACCAAAAGAGGTCCATCAAATAAATTTCAAATCAATGGTCACGATATCAGAATTGCACGAAATTTTACACAGTCAAATATATTTGGAGCACTACCTAGAATATCATCCTCCAATGCAATTAGAAAACTTGATCTTGGAACAAATTAATAGATATTGATGACTCGACTCCTAAAGTTTACTGAGAGATCATTTAAAAGCTTGCATCCTGGTTATACCACACATCACCTAAACATCTTCATTTCAGTCACCCCTATCACCACCTAATTGACCTCTACTCTAACCCAATACTAATATAGTGGGCATTATTGTTATTCTATGGAACTTGGGTGGTATGCGAAATCACACAACACTTCAATGTTCTTTGTTTTTTTCCAATTACCTTTTCAAAATGCCATCTATCTCTACATTCATTATTCACCATATTTACATACAGTTTTTTATTGGTTTGAGTAAACAAAGCTATAGAATTGGTGGAATTTCTCCAACTCTCTAGCCCATACTGCCAGCTAAATCCGCATACACATCCCCTGCGAGACCCCAATAACACTGCATAAATCGAAAAAAAATAAGACATAATACCTAGATTCATTAGTTGTTCTTACCTCACGTGCCGCTGGTGGAACCGGAGGAGGGGCTGCAGGGGGGGCGTCGCCAGGGGGCCGAATGGGTGGTTGCAGGGGGGGCTCCGAGTGGGCTCGCAGGGGGGCCGAGTGGGGGTCACAGGGGGGCTCCGAGGGTTTCTTCGGACGAAATGTGTAATAGGTGAGAGAGAGGGATAGGTGAGAGAGATTACCTGTTTAGTCGGTTTCACAAAAACCATCGAATTTAATTTTCCACCGTCCGATTTTCCTCGACCATATCGGACGACTAAAACTGAGTCCGCACCTGTCGTTCGGCCTTACCCAATCGGGCCTATATATATATATATATATATATTACATTCTAAATTTTTTTATCTTACATGAGTTATCTGAAATTTTTAGAAGATGAAAGGAATATTTAGAGGAGATGAGAGACTTGTTCTTAATAAATAAAGTGAAGCGTAGTAATGTCCAACTAATTTTTTTTTTAAAAATAATCCATAAGTTATAATCTCACCCCTAACCCAGCTTAGAGATTATGATTTAAGTTGTTTTTAACTTAAATAAATTTCAATAAAGTTAAACAAACATGCAATAACTGTTTATTTTAAGCTAAAAGCTATAATTTACGGCTTATAAGTTTTAATAAACATATACATAACTCACCTCCATTTTTTTTTACTGAAGACATGTTATTTATAACAGATCTTTAGTGTTAAACAGAAGAGAAAAAAGCACACTCAGGTGGGTGTTGTTTTCATACGGGAGATATATAACATGTTTATGTGAAATGAAATAAAAAAACTTAATTAGCGTTGACGTGGTAGCGCTGATCCAGTCCTGGTCAGAACCAGACATTCATTTTCGGGGACAGGGTTAAAAGTGAAATTAAAAATAAATCAGGGTTATTTATAAAAATTGCCCTCATTTGTTCGAGATTTTATTTTTTGGACTCGTCTCATCAGTCATCCGAAACCACTGCCCCTTCTCGTGATCCGCATTTCCTCTTCCTCTTCCACCGCCAAAACCCTAACCCTGATTCACTCTCTCCCTCTCCCTCTCTTCTCTCCCTCTCTCTTCATATCGTTCACTCATTTTCAAATCAGATCCTTCTATCTCTCTCTGTCCCCATCCCTCGTACGCTTCGATCCGCGTGTTTGAGTTCCCTTATCGGGCTCCGTGTCGGAGGCGGTGGCGCAGACGGTCCAACTCGGGCTCAGGTACTAATTTGCTTGGGTTTGATGGATCTTTTTATTGAGAGGAAATCTATGGGCAGTTATCCAGTTTTTATTTTGTTGGTTGTTTGGTGAAGCTGATTGTTTGACGTTGGGATAGATGGATGGAATCCTAATTTGGTTTTTTTTTGGGTCATCTGATTTGTTCGTTCTTAGAAAGTTTTGATTTTTTTGTGTGGGGGGGATTTTGTAGAAACCTTTATGTTAGTTTTTGATAAAAAAATGTGATTTTTTTTTTTTTTTGGGGGGGGGGGGGTGATGGGTCATTTGGTTTTATGTTTCACAAGAAAAGATTGCGTTTTTTTTCATCAACAAAAAATGGATCTTGTTTTTGGTCCTGATTTTCAGGTATTTTGGATTTTGTTCTTTTTCCAATTGTGAGTTTGTGACAATTGAATTTGAAATGGTGTTCAAATCTTTGTGGGTTCGTTTGTTGACTTGGGAATGTCTGGGAAGTGGGAAGGGATGTGAAGAAGGTGACAGGCATATTGAGATTGCACCAACCAATCTTTAATTCTATAATCGCATCGTACGATCCTCTGATATGGATTGGCAGTTTTTTATGGTTTTGTTTTTGTGATTTGGGTATCTTAGAACAGTGAGCAAATCGTTGTTTGGTCAAGAGTGGACAGAGAATTTTATCAAGTCAATTGAGTAGTTCTGATATTGTCTGAAACCTATTATTTTTCATAGTTGACTTTGTCGTAAATTGTGTGAATCTAAGTTTGTCTAAACGTTGGTGGATTCATCATGTTGAATGAGGGTACTAGTCTGTTATTGATTGAGTAGGTGTCACATCAGAATTTTTGTTCTTTTTTATTTTGTCGATATGTGTTGTTCTTGTTTCTTGTTGATTGATAATCATGGTAAATTCATATGTTGGGTTGTCTGAGTTAAACTGATTGTTGCAGGATTTGGATAGTATTCTTTGACTGGTGCAAAAGCAGTCCTCCAAGTATCCAATATGCTCAAAGAGAATCAGAGAAGAAATCTCACCATCTCCACTTTGTTGCCAATAAGTGGCTTTTTCAGGGACGGTTAGGTAGAAATCAGTGTGGTTCGCCTTGTATCATGTTGTCATATCAGTATATTTAAATTAGGTGTAGTTAGTCAAGAAAAAAAATGGGTTCACTCCCCGGCACCTCTGAAATTATTGAAGCGGAAGATGAGCCGAATTTGGTCCGTCATTATAAGGGATCCGATGCTTCCAAAACACATGGCTACTCCATTGAAGGTGACCTTAATCGGCTTCTTGAAGTGATTGATAAAAAAAACTTACCGAGGACTATGGGTGCTTCAGATCGTCTATTGTTGAACTCGAAGAGGAAATACGCCATGAAAAGACCAATAAAAGTTGACATACCTCAAGTTTCGGGTATAGGATTTACTAAATCTGTTAGCTTGAAGCAGGCATTACGGAGGTTGTGTATCACTCAAGCATCGGAGATGGCTGCCATGAAGCGTTTGTCAAAGCCAACGAGCTTGGCTAATGCATCAGAAGCTGGAACTATCAAAAAGTTATATGCAGCCGTGATAGTTCCAGCCAGTGAATCCGGGATTCGAACAGAACAAGATAAAGGGAATTTGTTAGAGATCTCTCTTGTTCCTGAAGATCGTGACTCTTGCTCCTCCGAGGAAAATATTAAATCTTCTCGGCACCCAGAGTTGGAGGTACCTGGCCCATCCACTGTAAGCTCCACGAAAGCTGTGAAGAAGATCAAAACTGAGGATTTGATTGTGCCCGCATCAAAAGAAAGTGGAAGCAAATCATTAAATTCTGAAAAGGAGTTTAAGGGAAAGGCAAGTACTGTTCGTGAAGCCAAATTTGCGATAAATCCACGTCCCATCAAGGCGATTTACTGGAACAAGAACACTTCCAAGAGGAAAGCAAAGCAGGATTCGACATCTACATCTAGTAGTTCATTATCACAGAGTGAGGTGGTTAAGACCGATTTAGGTCAGAATGAAAACAAAGTGGTCCGTGGAAAGGAACCAGTTTCTCCCCATTCTGAGTCCAGTGTGAGCAAATCCAATCAAAACTCAATCAATTGGAGAGGGATCAAAGCAGGTGGTGTGATGAGCGATAGCTCGAGATCAAGAGAAAAGGGAGAATGCTCGCAGAGCTCGAAGAGTAGTATCGGTGAATATAGCAGTAGCACTAGCATCAGCGACGAGAGCAATCAAAGCGGATCGAGTAGTAATGGAAACAGACCTCACATGTCGAAGGATGTCAGATGGGAAGCCATACGTTGTGCCGAGCACCAGCTTGGAATGTTAGGGTTGAGGAACTTTAAGTTGATCAAGAGGCTTGGATGTGGAGATATCGGGAGTGTCTATCTTTCCGAGTTGATAGGTTCAGGTTGCTTCTTTGCGTTGAAAGTGATGGATAATGATTTCTTGGCCAGCCGGAAGAAGATGCCTAGAGCTCAAACTGAAAGGGAGATATTACAAATGCTTGATCATCCATTTCTTCCAACTCTATATACCCACTTTACGACGGACAAGCTTTCGTGTTTGGTCATGGAGTATTGTCCGGGTGGAGATCTTCATGTCCTTCGACAGAGGCAACCGGGCAGGTTTTTCACTGAATCAGCTGCAAGGTGAGTTGTCTTTGCTTAAATATTGTACATGCTGCTATGCATCTGCATTTTTGGCTAAGATTCTATTTTCTTTTCTGGTATCCTTGTCCCAATTAAAAAACTGTTACAATAGTTCTTGATTGCATGGACCATCTGCTCTGTCATAATCATTAAGAAAATCAAGTTACATGGTTTAAGGGCGCTGATACACTCAGTTAATATACTTGATCAGCAAAAATGCAAAAAATATTTGTATTCAATTCATTTGTCTTTTATAAAAATTTGTACTTCATTGCAATTACATACCTCTCGAAAGAAATTCAAGATGTGTTGGTACTGAAAGAGTAGCATCAAGATATTGTCCCGAACATTTTCTGTAGTTTGTCGTCAGTGCCTTTTTCTATAGCCACAATGTTGTTTGTTTAATTTACTGCTTGTGCAATTGAGATTGATTTTTTCATATCCCCTGAAAGGCGTGAATTTTTTTTCTTGTGATGTGGAATCCACCATTCACGAGTAAGTTGGAAGCCCAAGTCCAGTTTTACATTTAAGCCATTAGCCATGTTAGATGTTGGTATTAATAGCTTCATTTATATATATAATGTAGGTCAACCAAGATATTAGACATTTCAATTAAAGCGATCAGATCCATATTTAATTATTTTTTTATTTGTAGCTCTGTATTTTTCTCTCTTTGTTTTTCATATTTTATGTATGACAATCAAAATTTTCACAGCATTTTGGGACTTTTCTACTCCAGTTTCACATTTATGCCATGTTAGATGTTGGTATTACTAGCTTCAATGTGAATATAACATCGACTTGAGCAACCAATACATTAGACATTTCAATTAATTTGATCATACATGTGGAAACTCTCTTCTCGTTCTCATCTATCGGGTGTTATATCATCATTCATGACAAAATTCGTCAAAAAATGTTTTGAGTTTTCCGGTGATCACACCATCGAGGGTTTGTCAAAATTTCTTCTCTGCTGCAGGTTCTACGCCGCGGAAGTCCTCCTCGCGCTCGAGTACCTACACATGCTCGGCGTGATATACAGAGACTTGAAACCAGAGAACATCCTCGTCCGCGAGGACGGCCACATCATGCTCTCCGACTTTGACCTCTCCCTCCGGTGCGACGTCAGCCCGACCCTCCTCCGCTCCGCCTCCTCCACGGGCCTCCAGCCCAACAAGAAACCCACCCCCCGCCCATGCGCTGACTCCACCTGCATCGACCCTGTCTGCCTCCACCCCCCGTCCTGGGCCCACACTTCCTGCTTCACCCCCCGCCTCGCACGGAAACCGAGGGCCGATGGGCTCGCCCAGGTCAGCCCACTGCCCCAACTCGTGGCGGAGCCCACGGAGGCCCGGTCCAACTCCTTCGTGGGGACCCACGAGTACCTGGCACCGGAGATCATCAGAGGGGACGGTCATGGGAGCTCCGTCGACTGGTGGACTTTCGGTATCTTCTTGTATGAGCTTCTGTATGGCCGGACTCCCTTCAAGGGTTCCGACAATGAGGAAACGCTGGCAAATGTGGTGACGATGAGTCTGAGGTTCCCAGAGGATCCGACGGTCGGTTTCCAGGCCCGGGATCTGATCAGAGGGCTGCTGGTGAAGGACCCAGAGGGTCGTCTTGGATCCGCAAAAGGGGCAGCTGAGATCAAACGGCAAGTGTTCTTCGAGGGGCTGAACTGGGCGTTGATCCGGTGCACCACCCCTCCCGAGGTGCCGAGGATCGCTGATGTGGTGATGGCTCTGACACCGAAGAAGGAAATGAAGAAGAGCTTGGAGTTTGGAACCATCGGAGGGGAGTTGGAGTTTGGGCTGTTTTGAGGTCTGGCTGATATGTTTTGTATGTATAATTATTGGGATTGCTCAGGAGGGTTGGTGTTGTAACTTTAATGGTTCCCATTGTAAATGAAGAGATTCAAAAAATACGAGGGTGGGTGTTGATACAGTCAGTATCAGTCGTTACTGCAGTCCTTAAACTCGGCATATGAAAATTCACGAATAGGAATTATGTGAAAACGTGTGCATTCAATTCATTTGATTTAAGGACTTCATTTTTTTTAAGGTACTCGTTTTGCTAGACAAGTGTTTTTTATTTTTTTTTAAGCATCTATGCCTTTCTTAAAAACTGTTTTTATAAGATCCCAGACCCTTATGTGAGTATATTTTATGTCCTTTTCCTTTTTCTTTCATCTTTTCATTTCTTTCTTCTCTTAATATTTTTAATGTATATATTTTTGTGTAGTTTGAAATGAATGAATTGGAGAAGAAGTTAGAAACCGTCAACCAACATCTTCAGGAAAGGACTGACCAGGTGGAGCGGCTGAGGACTTAGAGGCGCCGCTTGTAGGATCGGGTGCTGGTCCTTGAGGTTCAGGTGGAGGCGTTGGCAAGGGCCGACGGTGCTTCTTCCTCCTCTGCTCCTCTTCCATCCATGGTTTCCGAGGGAGAGCTCGAGTTGGTGAGGGAGCTAGACGTGGCTTGGAGCGAGTTGATGGCCACGAGGATGGAGCTTGATCAGGCGAAGGAGATGGCCACTAGGGCTGAAGAGGAGATGGGCCGGCTAAGGTCCAAGATGGTATCGAGAGAGGAGGAGTTCGCCGTCCTGCGCCATGAGCGAGATTCCC
Source organism: Acorus gramineus (assembly GCA_030737835.1). Taxonomy (NCBI): domain Eukaryota; kingdom Viridiplantae; phylum Streptophyta; class Magnoliopsida; order Acorales; family Acoraceae; genus Acorus; species Acorus gramineus. The sequence continues at coordinate 25,421,532 of CM060849.1, forward strand.
TCCAGGCGAGGGTATCAGAATTTGAGGTCTCGGCAGGCGTTCCTGGAGGTTTGGTGGGAGATCTGATCCGCTCCCTTCAGGCGGCCGGAGATAGGGACCGAGACGTTCTTCGGTCGAGTGAGGAGAGGCTCTAGGCTGCGGAGGTGAGGGAAAGGGAGCTCGAGGAGAGGTTGAGGGTCGTCGAGGACCGATCGAGAGGAGTGGAGGCACGCCTTTGCCAGAGGTTGGAGATGAGAGATAGAGACATCCAGCAGGTCCAACTCTGGGAGGCTACCATGAGGGGGAAATTGGTCAGTGGAGGGGCCATGACTGAGGCGGACCTCGACCTTCTCCCTCTTGAGGTGGAGTGTTCTTTCTCAACCTCCGTCACCACCGGAGCCACCTTTAGCAGAGCTTCCCGTCCTTCGACGACTCAGAACTGTGGGAGGTACATGAGAGTGCCTTCTTCGGTTCGAGAGACTCCTGCTGCTCCGGACGCTCCAGAGGTTCAGTCCTCTCCGCAGCCACCACCACCGTCTCAGCCAAGCCAGGACATTCCTCCTTCGACTCAGCCTCCCATGGATGACGACAATACCCTGAGGTATAGTTTTGTTTTGGTTTTGGTAGAAGAATTATATTTATGCAAGGATTTCATACTTTCTTCTTTTCTTTTGGCTCAGGTGATTATTTCGATGATACAGAGCTCAAGACATTCAGATGAAAGCTTCCTCAGTGGACTTCTATCTTTCTTTTGTTAGTTTTATTTGCAAAACTCTTTTTTAGTTTAATTTAGGCTTGTTTTTGTGAACAATTTATACCTTTTTTTTGGTGTATGGATAGACATGGTGGTTTTTAATTTGGTTTGAAAGAATGTTCATTGATTTTAATTTGGTTTGTGTATGTGGAATGGTTTCATATGGATTTGGTGCTGTGGGTGGATGAATTGGTGTATGAATGCATGGGTTGGTATACGATTTTGGTTTTGCTTGCTGTTTGATTTGTATTTATACAGGTTTTGGGATTGTGTATGTGTATGGAATGTGTATGTACAGATTTTAGAAGGAAATATTTTTGATAAGTTTTGAAGAGTTGAAGAGCTGATTGAATTTGGGATTGACAGGAGCAGATTGGGCAGCAGGTATGAGATGGCTAGTCTATTCTAGCAGCCCAGGGTCAGGCGGCTAGTTTGTTTTAGCAGCCCCTGCCCATGCAGAAATATACCTATGGGGGGACAGCATGTCCAGTTTAGCTGCCCGGATTCTGTCGGCTTGTGCGTAGTAACCGCCCCCTGCCTGGGCAATTTTCTGATTCCGCCATTTGTCTGCTGCTGCTGAAAAACATTCTGTCCAACTTAAAAAACATTCTTTCGATGGACCAAGTGTTAAATCTGTCCGAATCATGCCCCATATGTAAATATGTAAAGACCAAACCCACCCCTTTGTGAGGTCATCCATCAGACCCCAGGTCGACTTCACAAAGTCGAACGAGTCATATAGATTTAAGGCACTCTGTGACCCATTCAACTTTATAAAGTCGTTTATTAGATCTTAGGTCGACTTCACATAGTTGAATGAGTCACAGAGACTTAAGGCCCTCTCTGTTACTCGTTCGAATTTGTAAGGTTGTTTATCAGACCTCAGGTCGACTTCATATAGTCGAATGAGTCACAATAACTTAAGGCCCTTTCTGTGACCCATTCAATTTTGTGAAGTCGTCGGTCTGATCCTAGGTCGACTTCATAGAGTCGAACTGCACAAAACTTGGGCTAGCAGTAATGTCGCATCCAAACTCCACATCACATGACCTATCCTACATGATATTGAACACATCATTGTTTAAAGACATCATTTTATTGAGAACGCCATAATACGTGAACACATTATTCAAAACACATAAAGTTTTTAAATATAAAACATTTGCAAGTGACACATGTAAAAACTACCTCCTTTTATTACAAAACATATGAAAATATTGTTATTTTATGAGATCATGCCTTGCCTTAGACCTTCATTGTGTACCTTCCTCATCCACCTCCTCTCCCTCTACCTTGGGATCATTTACTTCCTCTTCCACTACCACTTCTTCACCATATAGAAATATTGAACTAGATGGTGCGTCAACGACAAGCCTATGTTTTCAATGCGAAATAGTTTAACGAACGCGTTGTTTTGGAGTCATGCTGCACAAAATTAATGCAATGCAAATCATAATTCATAATTCAATAGATACCATAAGTATTATACAAACAATCAACCATTGCATCAATCAAATCTCAATCACCTGTTGTTTATCATTCAATCAACAACATCCAAAGAACATGTCCATTTTCATTCATCATCACATAGACAATAGACATGCAAACCATAGATGACCAAGCCATAATATACATACAAACCATAGATAATAGACCAATACATAGCACCAATGTTCAAAATCTATAGCACCAATGTTCAAAATCTATAGCACCAATCGAGCAATTTACCAAAAAAAAACCAATATACAAAATACATAGCACCAATAGACCAACCATAGACAGTGAACACATTTGATTTTTGGATTTTTTATTTTTAAGTCCCAACTATAGGATTTACTTATCAGTCCCTCACTTCTTCGTATTTTGGTTTTAATCCCCAGATTTAAAAGATATGTTCCTTTTTATTCTCTCCTAGTGACTAAAAAGAAAATCAAATAATTTAGGGATAGGTCCCTCCCAGGAACTAAAAAGGAACATATCCTTCAAATCTGGGGATAAAACCAAAATATGAAGAAGTGAGGGATCGATCACTAAATTCTATAATTTATGGAGATTAAAAAATAAAAAACCTTTGATTTTTTTTCATTCATTCTCATTACCAATATATAAAAAAAATTCAATAGACCAATGATACTTCCTTGAAAAAGTAAAAAACAAAAAAATATGGTACAAATTCAATGTCATCCGACCAAAGTTACAAACTATTCACAATCAAATAATCATTCTCAAAGAACATGCATTATTCATTATTCGTCGATTCAATATATAATTTATCAACAATTTTCAATGAATGAAAACTATAAATTTCTCTCAATCAACTAATGTTTTCCATTTAACAAATATTTTAACCAATTAAACATTACTCATGTCCAATTTATGTACCATTTTGAATATAAGAAATATCATCCCTAAAACTAGGGTTGGGTTTGTTCATAAAAAAAGATTTTAAAGAATAAAAAAACTAGTTTCAACAAATACATTAAAGAAAAGGGATAACATTGAAAATCTAAGATGAAACCCATTGGAAACATCTAGGGTTTAACATTCAAACCAAGATGGACATAATATCTTGTTGGATAGTTGATGTGGGCACGATGGATTGATGTCTACAGTGATAGATCAACCGGAGGGGGCACTGGACCGAGTAGATGGAGCCGGAGGGGGATCACCGATGGCCAAACATGTTGGAAATCAAAACAATGCAAGAACAGAAACAAGTGCGAGCGCTTCAAGGATTAACAATGTTGAATGCTTTTAGACAGACTTCTCCCGTTCCGATTAAAACTGCTAGTATACGATGGGATTATGAAGTACCACCGTCAGGATACAATGAAGCTTGCACTTGGCGTTGAAAACAGAGTGTGTACTCTCTGTTTCAACCTCTTGGACTCTCTGTTTGAAGGGGCTGATGATGCTAACTCGTAATGAAAAAGAAAGAGAAGATGAGTAGTTGTTGTCTGATGATTTGGATATAAGGGTCTCATTTTATAAGCAACATAATGCCTTTTGGTTCAAATGAGACACTCTTTCATGAATGGGAAGTTAGTGCGAAGTGCCAAGTGCGCCCTAAAACGCCCAATACGCACACGCGCGCACCCCGCATCAAAGGTCCACCATAAGGTGTCCACCAAAAAGACTTCACTAGAGTAGATTGAGCTCTCCTTATAAGCACTCAAAACCTTTTACAAACAACCGATGTGGGACTAAAGAATATGACCACTTTCATCTTCTCATGGGGAGACCACTAATATCCAAATATTTGAATTCAAATTTGAAAATACCCAACAAAACAGAGAGGAGGGGGAGCAAAAGGTGGTTAAGGATATGAAGAGGAAAAGGGAGAGAAAAGGGGGAGATAGGGTTTTGAAAAATGTATGGGGTGGGGTAGTAAAGAATATAATGATCTATATACTAAGGGGTGGGGCAACAAATTGAAAGAATTTGAGGGGGTCAAAAAGAAAACGGGGTGGGGTGAAAAGCTATAGGGGTGGAAATCATCACCCCCAAACAGAAACAATTATTTTAGAGGTAAAGTTGATATTTTAAAAATAATAACTCCTTATTGATCACATCTTATCAATTATTTATCCACATTTTATCCAAGGTGAACCAAACAACAAAATTCTGCATTTTACGTTTCCCAATTAGAACAACAGAAAAGTTAACCAAATACAAATTTGTTTATTATGTATAGATTGTTATCTATCTTATTACAGTTTTTTTTTATATCGGAGGGACCCCCTGTGGCTGACCTTACGGTCGAGCTGGGAAGGCTTCCTCCGCCTGTTTGCCCCAGTCTCATGGAAAATTCTTTCGAATAATCACCAACAAACAGGTGGGTAAGTCAGCGTTAAAACTCGAACCCAGGACCTATCTCGATATAATTATCAGGACTAGATAGCTCTATGTCATCTCCCATAGAGGGTAAATACATAAGAGCATTTTGATCCAAGCATTCAGGGATTTAAAGTATTATAAGTCGCACACAATGGAAAATTTCTTAATAAATGATATCCTCTCTTACATTATAACACAAAACATAAACCATCAAAGAAGTGAATATGACAACATCCACAGTGGTCTTTTCCTCAATTAGCATGGAATTTCCGCAAGATAACACGTAAACTCGGCTTGCTTTGGTTCTGCCATCCCTCAAATAAATTACAGGAAGAACGGTGTTAGGTTGATGGGTTGTACATGTTGGTTGTAGATAGGTTGGATACAGTGGTGTTGCTATGATTTTTATGAAGAGAGGTTTAATGCGACTTATGTAAATATTTTTATAAGTTATATCATTATATTTTTTTAATATCAATAGGATAGATTAAAAAATGAATATATAAAAAATTAAATAAACATATTCACATAAAACATATCACTGAATAATTTTAAAATATATTTATCATATTTTAAAATAATATGTCAAATTTCACAGCGTTGATTCACAAAAAACATATCAAAACATAAATCTAATAAATAATATATTGTTACTTTTTTATACATTTTTTCTTAGAATTCATAAAAATATAATCTCTTAAATTATGATACATAGATTAGCATCATTAAGAATAAAAAGCTAAATAATATTTTTCATTCAATTTTAAATTGATAAATAGTTTAATTTACCGATTGTCCCCAAACTTAATCTGACTGCTTCTTCCTTCTCAAAATCTAAAGCTTAAGGTAAGTAATCCCTAGAAATAACAAATATTATATTTGATTATTTTATATATTTACACAAATATTGTAAACTTTAAATAAATGAATGAAAATGATAACAAGATAAAAGGGAAAAAATTCTATACTTCGAAGTGTTGATGGAGGAGAGGAGAGGATAGCATTCTCGTTTCCCGATTGTGGGGCGGTTAATGGAATAAAAAGTAAAAATTAAATATATTTTTTAGAGATGATGATTGATATTATGAGCCGTTGAGATATATATAAAAAATCTAAAATTTATTTTTTAAATGGATAATGGGTTATGGAGAAGTTAAAGAAGTTTTTTTTTTTTTTTTTTAAAAAAAGGGATACAGAGAAGTAAAAGATGGAGTGATTTGTGAGAGCACACATGGTATTAATTTATTAGATGAATTATGTGAGTACCCAATCCACACGCATCTTCATCGCCATTCCTTGTTAAATACATGCCCCAGCAGGGATTAAAAAAAAAAAAAAAAAAAACACCAGGGGGGCATGGCCCCCACCCCGGTCCCCATGTAGCTCCGACACTGATTGGATATAGTCATTTTAAAATGTTTCCTCTGGTTTGAACGGAAAAAAGGAAAAAATTCATATAACCCTTTGAAATTGACTAAAATTCATATGACTCGTTGATTTTTCTTAAAATTCATATAACCCCTGAAAACATCTAGTAAATATAAATAACTCCTTCAATAAAATTTACGTTTACAAATGATGAATATTTTATTAATATTATATTTGATTAACTCTAGTAGAAAACACAGTATACTAAAAAAACCTATAATATGTTAAAAATATGAAAAATCTTTTATAAATGATTATTTTACTTCTCAAATAGGTTTTACAATATATCCAAAGAAAATAAAATCGTCATTTTTATAAGATTTTTCATATTTTAACATATTATAATGATTTTTTAATATATTGTATTTTCAGGCAGGGTTAATCAAATGAAATATTCATCATTTATTAATAAAAAATTTATTCATGAAGTTATTTGAATTTATTAAGTGTTTTGAGAGAATTATATGAATTTTAAGAAAATTAAGAGGGTTGTATGGATTTCAGTCAGAGTATTGATTTATATGAATTTTCTGAGCCAAGTAACTACGAAACATGACATCAAAATGGTACGTTGAAAAGTTCAAGGACACGATTGAACGGGTATGAATGTAATGCAGCAGAAAAGTCCCCCAACCCCACCCCAAACCCCATTCTGCAATGAATATATATATATAGAGACCTTGTAAATCACATTGATTAATTGGCGAAGCTTCACTAGGTATGTGTCTGCACCAGTGGCCTGTGCGTCTTTGAAGGGCACCAACTAATGTAAATAAAATATTTGACAATCAAATTAGGAAGAAGTTTAAACAGTCGACGAAGTTTCTTCCCGCGCGTGGTGAAAAAAGAATGTATTTTTTTTTCAACGATATAAATCTAGTCCACCGACAACAGTCATATTAATTGAAGGTCATCCTTGAAACAAACTCAGACTGCTCCCATTGAACGGGGCAGTGAAATTTACCATGCTCAACCCACGCCTCTATATATACACACACACACACACCAGAATTAAATTATATAAAGCAGAGGCATTATATATCATCATAAAAACAACAACCAAGAAAAAAAGCAGTGTCATATGGCGCGCTCAATCCTAAGGGAACTGACCACCAGGGTCATGTCCTATCAACCATCACCACCTGCGGCACTTCCAATTCCAACTACTATGCTAATGAATAATCATCATCATCAGTGCGATGTATTCATAAACCACAGAGGAGCGGATACAAAGCGGACGGTGGCGGGGCTGCTTTACGACCGCCTCATACAGATGAATGTGCGGCCCTTCCTGGACGCCAAGACAATGAATCCCGGTGACAAGATGTTGGAGACCATTGATGGAGCCATAGCCCGTTGCAAGGTTGCGGTGGCCATCTTCTCCCCACGCTACTGCGAGTCCTATTTCTGCCTCCACGAGCTGTCTCTCATGGTGGAGACCAACAAGAAGATCATCCCAATCTTCTGTGATATCAAACCGTCAGATCTACTCCTTGAGGACTTCAAGAACTTCCCACCCAATGAGGTGGAGCGCTTCCGGAGGGCCCTGCGTGAAGCCAGATACACTGTAGGCCTCTCCTACAACTCCCTCAATGGGTAAGGGTGACGACTATACTTTTTTTTATATATATATATACACATGTATCATGCATGCATGCATAGTCTAGTAGCTTCTTAATTTCCGGATCATTCGAACTCACAATTATATTGAACCACTTATTGCTGTGTGGTTTTACAGGAACTGGTCGGATCTCATAACAAATGCTTCGGACATCATTATTAAGAACGTTTGGCAGGAAGGACCCCAAATTTGATCGAGCAGACCAACGACCAAAGCCGTGGTTTTCTTATTTGGTTACCCTTTTGTGTACGTAATGGAATTACATATGACCCATTCTTTTGTAATAAGCTTGTAAAATTACCTAGCAACTCCCAAGTAAGTGAAAGCGATGTATGACAGATTTAAAAAGAAATCATTATAAAATATTTGATTTCAAATCTGTTATAAAAATAAATTTTTATGAGATTTTATTTAAGAATTTAGGATTTTTAGAATTTTATGTTTTATTTTATTAAATTTTAATTATTGTCACTGTAATTGTGTCTTTACTATTTTTAGTAGAGTCATAATTCACATTATGAATATGTATTTGATGTTTGTGGCCTATATAATGAGTGCTGCCATGTTTTGTAAAAAAAAATCTTTTGATCAATTAATATAATTATCTCCTTTTTGGATTTTTCTTCGTTGTGGATTTAAGGAGCTTATGAGATCTCAATGATCGTTGGATCTTTTTTCACCCTGAGTTAGAAAGAAAGGAATTTGATTAGTTTGTTTTTTTATTTTAAAAAAATCGTTTCAATAAGGAATGCCGGAAATCTTGGCGTTGTATCATCTTCCAAGCAATTTTTTTATGCATCTGCAGAATGTTTTTTCCTACAATGTTCCTTGTTGTTATTTGCATGACTCAAGAATAATATATTATTATTGTAAAATTGATTATATAAAGATACCCATGAAAAAAGTTTATATTGAACTTAATTTCAAGAAACAAAATCTTATACTATACCAAGACGTAAGAGTATGATATGTATGCGGCAAGTACAAGGCCAGCCCTGAAAAATTATTGTAGGTAGGATAGATGAGACCCTATGTCTACTTTTAGAATGGGGATCACATAATCACATATTTTTCTTTGATATTTATTATTAAAAAAAACTTTTGAATAACTATTAGATTTTAATTTTTTTTTTTTACACAACTCAACCTAACAAAAATGAATACCGATAAAATAGGAAATTAACATAAAAAAAATGCAAAATGAAAAACAAAAATGTAAAAATATAAACAAATAACATGTGCCCCAATATTATTTTATTTTTTATAATAATAAATAACAAAAGATCTCAATAAAATAAGAATAAATAAAACTAAAAGAACGCAAAAAGAAATATGAATAAATTTTTAAACATAAAATAAAATAAATAATTTAATAATGAATAAAAAAATCTCAATAAATCAGAGATGTCCCAATTACATGTAGCGAAATCTTCAAGTATCCAACTTAAATCTGACTCTCACATTACCTCGGGATCTGGTTAGGACCAACACTTAATTGAATAACTTAATTGTTCAACTCGTTTATGACCATCAGATCCTATCACAAGATAAATACATATTAAAAGTCATTATGTGTGATTATCATTTAAATAAATAATTTAATGATAAAATATTTCTATCATTGTCATACACTTTCCAGTATTTTGGTTCACACATTTTTTATTTATTAAAAAAATGTTATTTATTTTTTATAAAGAATAAAATATGTATATTCCAATTAATTGCATTGACCTATTTATGAAAAATAAAAAAATTAAAAGGATATATAACTCCTTCCGGTGAAGTGCATAGTGTAATAAGATATGCAGGATTAGAATTGAACACAGAAATAAAATAAAAGTGTTGTGTGTAACAATGTCCATTGTCATTAGGCCTGTCAACGGGTCGGGTCTGGGCCAGGTCGCGGTAGAGCCTGACCCGACCCGTGGCAGGACCCAGCGGATCCGGGAAAATGAAGTAAATGAATTACTAAACAACATCCAAAACAATAATCACTAACATAAACAACATATTAACCTAAACAATAAACATAATTAATTATACAAACATTCAAAACAATAAACACTAACATATTAACCTAAACAATAAACATAAATCATGCAACAAACTAATTAATTATGATTAATTAGTTTGTTGCATGATTATGATTATGATTTATAATTTATGGACTTGTTATGATTATGATTTATAAACTTCTAGATACAAAAATAAGCTAAGTAAGAAATAAAATTATGGGTCAACTAATACTAATAGTCTTGTAATATATGAGCATATATTAATAAAACAATCGGGTCTCGGGTCCAACGGGTCGGGGCACGGTGGACCTGAACCCAACCCGTTTGTTTGTTCGGGTCCACCAGGTTGGGTCTAACTCGGGTCAGATCCAAATTGAGTTCAATATATTACACTTATAATTGGGTCCAGGTCGGGTCGGGTCCGAGTCCGGGTCTGGACCCGACCCGTTAACAGGCCTAATTGTCATCTATCCTTGCTGGTGGACCGAACTATGATTATCTGCTCAATCCGCCCGGCTCATGGAGACCTGGTCCAATTGGATTAAGGGCCTTCAAAAGGCCCGATGCCCGAAAGCCAGGCCCGTGTTCAGGGCGAGTTGGGCTTGGGCCTGATTCTAGGGCCCAAGCTCGGCCCGAAGGCCCGCTCAAATTGGACCCGTTCGGGTTGGCCCGTAGGTGCATGGGGCAATCCAATAAATGAGTCACATGTGATTTTATATAATTTTTATTTGAATTGTGGTTAAATTATACAAATTATTAACATTTATGTAGATGCCAACCTAGTTAGTTACATGGAGTTATTTAGTTTTTTTAATAATTAATTTATTTAATATTTTAATTGTTGAAAATTCAATAGATATAAATATTTTTTCAATAATATAATTAAAATTTTGTGTTATTTAAACATTATATATAAATAAACAACTTAAAATTCAAAAATAAAAAAAAATAATAGGTTTATATAAAATCTAGGCTCCGTAGGCCTGAAGCCCAGGCCCAGCCCATTAGGCTCGTTCAAGCCGTGCCCGCTGGCCAAGCAGGCCTGCGGGCCTGAGCTTTGTTTCAACGGGCCGGGCCGGGCCGTTGCCAACCCCTAAATTGGATGTATGCCTGCGTACGCGTCAGACAGATTGGAAGCCAGATGATGAGAAATGACCCAATTGCAATATCTGTTGAAGTGTTCTCATTGGACAAGACATGATATAAAGCTCCCACGTATGGAGATTCGGATATGAAGATAAGCCTACGTGGCATCCATTCGAACCTCTCCCGCCGCTCATTATTCTAATCGTGCTCTGACCATGCCATCTGCTCCCCCTTGTCAATTTCCCTCCCCTCGATCGATCTCTTTCTTCTATCGAACCAACAACAAGCACACAAAATAATGGTTTCCGCATCCCTCCTAACACCAACCACCAAGCCCACCACAACGTCTCTCCCTCAATTACAAACTAGAAAAAACATCATCTCCAATGCCTTCTTCACTAATGCTACTACTGCATCTTCCACCACTCCACACACACAGACAACGAGCCGGCGAGACATGACTCTCTCCCTCATCTCCACTGCGATGCTCTCCCCATTCATGCTCTTCCGTGCATCTCCGGCTCTGGCATCCATGGACGACGAGTACGTGAAGGAAACCACTGACATCATCAACATGATCCGTACAACGATTAACAAGAACAAGACTGACCCAGACGTAGCAACCGCGGTGGCCGAACTCCGCGAGGCTTCCAATTATTGGGTGGCCAAGTATAGGAGAGAGAAGGCCCTGCTTGGCCGCGTCTCTTTCCGGGACATGTACTCCGCCCTCAATGCCGTCTCTGGCCACTACATCAGCTTTGGCCCCACCGCCCCAATTCCTGCCAAGCGCAAGGCCAGAATCTTGGAGGAAATGGAGACCGTTGAGAAGGCCCTTCTCCGGGGGAGATAGACCATCCAACGATTTCCTTTCTCTTTTTTTAGAAGGAAGACTTTGTGTTGATTGTAAGTTTTAAGCTAAAGATCGACGAGCACACCAAGTAGAGAGTTAATCTTTGTTTGATGTGAGGTTCACCCGGCCAGGTAAAAAAGCCAACCACACATGAATGTTTCTTGAGTTATGTAATTACACATTTAGTTCCTGTTATGATTCTGTAATGTGATGCTACGAGAAGACAGTCTATTAAGCACTCTGAAGCAAGATATAGTAATCATGCTACCCAATATATAATCTTCGATTTTCAATTGAGTTAACCGATGTGGAACAAAAGGTTTTGGTAGTGTAAGAAAAATGAGATACATTTTGGGTCACCTTTTCGTTAAAATGAGAGGGAGAGGCGGAAAAAAAAAAAAAAAAAAAAAACAGGGGACGAAAACCAAAAAAACAGAGAAAGCAAGGTGAAAAGGTCAATCCAGCAAACACCAGCAGCACCGTGTGAATTGAATCTTTTGCTCTACTTCCACTCACAGAGCCCATATGTTAGGCCTAGATTATCGGCCTAGCAGAGTACTTTGGGGTGGATGAAGGGACTGGGTCACTGGGTTGATCTGCTGTCAAATTTGTGTATTTCTTATTTACATTTGAATTAAAACATATGCTTGCTTTTTTGCTTTTCTTTAAATAAAAAAAGAAAAAAGAAAAAATAGAACTTGCTACCATAACTTATATTAAAAATGGGTTATAAGTTTAAAGTGGGGTAAGAGAAAGATAAAGGAAAGGGTCATCATTTCTCACATGTTTTCCACGTAAGCCCTAGAATTCTTAAAAAACGCCTCATTTCCTGTCTGTCAAATGACCCACGTGACTATTGGTATGACCAATCACAAAATGGAGTTAGCAAATCTCGGGTTGTATCTTTCCCTGTCCACATTCCCTCGATATTAGAGGAAAGAAGGCCTCTAGGATGTGGCTAATCCCACCGCTTCCCATAGCATTTTGAACACCATGCATTGACATAAAGATGTGCTACTGTTTTGAATTCCTTCCCGCAAAAGCACATTTGACCGGATGCCCTCCATTTCACGCAATATATCTTCGTGAGGCGCCGCTCTTGATACAATAGCCACATGCAGAATTTAATCTTTAAGAGGACCTTAGGCTGTCAGATTGCATGACCTTTGTCACTATGCGGGTCACCAAAGGACAGTCCTTTCACCACCACATGTAATAGGCTTTGACGGTGAAGTTGATCATCAAACTAGGCGCCCAAAATGGACGGTCAATCGCCAGGCTGAGTGAACCACCACACGACGAGAGTTGTGTCTCACATTATGGTCAACTGAATAGCTTCCACCTCCGAGAGACGATTCCAAAACCTGATTTCCCAACCATGAAGCACGCCCGATCGAGCCCGATTAGAAGGGAGCGATGTTCCCCTCTTGACATTCTGCGATCCTCAGATAATTTTCTTAGATATTTGATTATATTTAAATATTTGTTTTTGCAATCAGTTTTATTTTTTTTATTTTTATTATTGAAAGAAAAATCAATTTTATTCATCTTATTTATATATATTAAGTCAAGATATTGTTTTAAAAATTAATTAAAAAAATTTATAATATGACAACACTTCTTAACATTTGAAAAATTCTATGTATAGTTTGGTAACTTGTCTAGAAGTACTTCTACAAGAAATTCCTTCTATATGAAGTTACTTTTAAAGAATGAGCTTCTTGTATCTAGAGTAGAAGCTGTTTAGGAACACATATTGATGAATGATATCAAAAAGTACTTTTGTAATAGAAATTACATGAATTGACTAAAATACCCTTGCACTATATTATACAATTATGATAATAGATCAATATAAATAAATAAATATCAACAATTATATAATCAAATGTCCACAAAGCACATATAACCATAACAATATTTGTCTACAACACATTAAAAATAAAATATAGTAAAATGTCTATTATTAAAAAAAAATTATAATCTTGTTAAATAAAGACATTGTTCTTAAGATTCATACCTAAAAAATAATGCAATGGCTAAAATTTGCACCTTCTTTATATGATTCTCTATATATCTCTTAAAATCCCTCGGATCAATTCTAATACTATTGAAGAAATACAAAAATAAATCTCATAAATTTGGGAACATTGAAATTAGTGAGATTGATATATATATAGTTTTTATATATATAGTTTGTTATGGGTGCGTTTGTTTTATATTTGTTTGTTATATATATATATAGTTTGATATATATAGTACATATTTTTAGGTTATACACACACACACTATTTGTTATATACATAGTTTGATATATATATATATATATATATATATAAGAGGGGAAATTTTTTTAGGTGAGCTTGTTATATATAGTACATCACATATTTATTATGCATAGTTTGTTATATATATATATATATGAAAATAAGAGGGGAAAATTTTTGGATGAGTTTGTTAATTAATCAAAAAGTTGCCAAACGCACCATAAGCCCAGTCCTAAACCACATGTATGATGCTCTTAGTTGTTTCTATGTGGGTCTTGTATTTGATTGTGTATGATTCATTTAATAAGTTCTTAAAATGCAGTCAAGGTTTGATAAAGCGTTAGATGCAAGCACTATTTCATTTATCATCCGGATTTAATTTCAATTAATTAATGGCAAATATACCTTAGATATCTGAAATTAATTAATTAACGGAATCTTATCTCCGATACATCCAATCTGATGATTCATCCCACTGGAAACCTTATACTTTCTTTAGGGAGATACTTCAAGATGAATCACAAACTAACAAACAGTACTGCAAATGTATCCTGATATTGAGTAAATGAATGCAATTAGAAATTGAGCTCTGAACGTTGTTGACATGGATGACGCTTGCTATAGCACCTTGGATCCCTCTCTCTCCCTCCAAAGAGACCCTAAAATTGAGGTTTCCAGTCCATGAAAGAGGAATTTTTAAACGGCATGGTCATAGCAATGATATTCAATGCAGTGGCATTGATGATTGAACCAACTTAACCTTCCCCAATAAACAGATATGCCATAACAAAGTTTATCGAACTTTTTTTATGTACTCCATTAAATGCACATACGTGCGCTCTTCCTTCCTTTGGGAGTACCCAATCACCCAGAGAGCCTGAAAAGTGAAAATTACAGCTAGCTACTCAACATCATTTGCAAATACAGGCAATATGTACATCCTACTTATGGTTTGAGTTATAATATTTGATCCATGCCATATGCATATATGATTCCTCCAAATAAAACTGAAACTCTCATCTGCCGTGCCATTTTTACTTTTACCTTTCCCTCTTCCCTAACAAGTGAAAACATGGTATCTATCCATGTCTGAAACCGAACTACTTGAGGGAGGACATGTACTTTAAGCCTGTCAATTATTCGAAAAAAATTCGAATCCGATCTGAATCTGTATCCAAAAAATCAGAAATATCTGATATTCGAAGATCCGGAGTAGGTATATGGATATCAGTCTATCTGATCCAAAAAATATTCGTATTCAACATATATTATAAAAATATATATTTGTATTATATATTACCCATATTGTTATCTTGTATGATTAATCACAATGATAATATATTATAATACTATTAAATTTTTAATGTATGATATCTGAAAGAGATAATAAACCTTAAAATTTCAATTTTAATTTTGATGTCTCTATAAAATAACAGTTGGTTATCCAAATTAATATTAATATTCAAACATGTTAATTATCCGAAAAATATCTTTATCCGAAGGGATCCGAATCCGAAAATTGATATCTGTATCTGAATCCGAAAGTTAGGATATGGATATTAACGTATCCGATCTGTATCCGTCTGATTGACATGCCTAATGTACTTGAACCATTTCAAGAAACCACAGCATCTGTCATTCAGTGCTCAACAAGCAGAATAACATTTTCCTTTTGTTTTCTTTTCATGAGAAGCAGAGTTGGTTAGGTTTCATGCGCCATACAACAGCAAAGGCAATGGTGTGTTCCCATGCTTCCTTACCCTCCCCCCAAACCTGTCGGCAGCTAATTAAGGTAGTCTTATTTAATGGTCACATAAGCAGATGGACAAATCCAATGCAAGTAAAACTCATGGGGACAGTCAAAACAAAAGAGAATTTAAACTTCCAGCCAAATTGAGCTTTTCCATCTGTTGTACTGAAGTTTCAGGCAAGTCAGTAACAGCAATTCTCTAGTTTGCATTGAATACAAGTGATATTGTTTTTTTCTTTTTCTTGTGGTACATATATGTAAAACAAGCACCAATCCAGTGATCCTAAATGACCCAGCAACAGCTTCTTCTTCTTCTACTTCTACTACTCCATCATCACATTTACTTCTTGTCAGAATGGTAGACGAGATTCAACCAGATACATAAAACAATATATATTGTTCTAGGAGCTGTCATATGTGTACTCTGCCATTTCCCTCATTGCCTTTTGCCTCTTTCATTGTACAATCTATATATTAACTCACCGCCATTTCTCTTCTCACGCTAGCAACAAATTAATTAATCTCTACCTATCTACTCATCAATCTATCCACCCATCCATCCATTCATCTCTGTGCACTTGCACTGTCCGAGTACATGCACTGCAGCACTTACCTCCCTATATTTTTCTCTTGTTATTACAACTTAAAAGTAGATGATTTAATATTATTGTGATAGCTTCTTTGATTTATAATTCAAGGCCCCCTCGCAGTCAAATCAACTAACTAGCCGCCCTATATTTAACAGTAGGAGGTTAAAATCCAGGCTCTATATAAAGACCCATTCCGTCCAGCATTCCCATCCATCATAACCAAGTAGCGGCCCTCTTCCGAAGATTCAAGAGCTGTTGCTCACTTCGATCTGATCCCTATCAATATATATATATATATATATGGCTTCCTCTTCTCCATCCATTCTCAGCTCCCTCATCCTTTTTCTTTTTATTGTACTTTCTATCACACAGGTGACCCTCGCAGGGCGTCATGTCCCCCCCCGCAATGCCAAAGCCAAATTCATGGCCCATGACCATGTCAAGCAACCAAAGAGTACTACAACCTTTGGTCAGGAAGGTGCGGCCTCGACTGACGTCAAACAACCCCAGACATTCTTTGGCCATGAAGGCTCCGTTCTGATTCCTGGCTTTGGTAGATTCATGTTTAATCCAAATTACAATCCGCGGGTTGTCGGTTTGGGTACAGACCACAGCTTTGGAGCTGCCATAAACAGTCAGTATCTCCCTGGGAATGATGACACCTTCATTCCTAACCCTGGCTTTGAAATCCCCAATCCAGTTCACTTTCCCGTGTTTCCTCAATCCAGTACTGCTCCTTGAAAGAAAAACCACTCCCTTCATTGGAATATGCTTTTGCATGTTTTGTCTGAGTTATTAGCATAAATAAATATCCAAGGTGGTAGTTTATGTTGCTTCCTCTTTAGAGGAGGAAGGCATGAAGCAATGTAATTTAATGTGTCTGAATAAAACCCAAGTTTTTTTTTTTTTTTTTAAATCTACAATTCCAAATCTTCTATTACTTCACTCGCTTCATCATATCTTTCCAGTATTTGTTTTTCCTGGTTTCCAATGCTTACTAAATGACCCACATAATAAATAAATAAATAAAAACAGATTAGCTAGCTAGCTTGCTTGGTTAATTTGTTCAGTTCCAATCCTTATCATAAACAGAACCTATATGTTGGGTGTGCTGGCACACGTGTAAAGATCACAGGTACATTAACAGAATCAGTCTGCATGATGAGATACTACGGTTGGAAAGAAAAAGTGCTAATAAATTAGCAAATCACATATGGCATCTTTAAAATAAGATTCCGTTTGGATGTCTACAAGGATAGAAAACCAATTTTTATGACTCCGTTATCCATAAATAAATTGTCAATGAATGCGCCTTCTATCAACAATGAATTAAATTATTAAAATAGAATATCAGCCAAATGAATATAAAAATGAAACAGTAAAAAATCGAGAGCACCGATAAACAAATAATCTACTATCGGTGTACATTAAAAAAGAAAAAAAAGGGAAAGCTTCAGAAAGGCTGAATACATTGAACCCTGCTATTCCAGAATATATCACCATTCAATTCCAATATGTGAACAAAATAGAGATTTTATTGGTCTGCTTAAACAAATTAAGTGCACAATGTAATAGTGTATTCTATTGTGAAGAGGAGAGATAACAACGCAAGTTTAAGGGGCCAATATGAATCTCCATTAAAAACCCAGAAAATGCTTGCCATCCAGCATTTCCTTGAACTGCAACAAAGATTCATTTGAACACTCAGCAACTACAGCTCATGCAGGATACTCCATTTTATTTCTCCACGGGTCGTGTTGCTTGCATTGGTGATTCATTGTATGAATGCGCGTGCAGGACCAAAGTACCATTTCATTTATGATCCCGATTTCGGTGTAACTGCGAAGAAGTAATTGATATTTCTCTCTACATGTGAAAATAATATTCGGGGGAATCATATCTCTGTTACAACCAATTTGATGACCCAACCCCTTGGCCTTGGAAGCCTAGTACATTTTTTCTTTAATGAATTAGGAATGGAGCTCTGCAAACTGTACTGGTTGTAGACATGGATGACATTTCAGACACCACCTTGGATCCCTCCCACTTTTCCCTCCCTCTCCGTCTCCCTCCAAAGGGTCTGTCATGGCCCATACCTTGTTTATGTAGTTATATGATTAATGTAGTGCGGTGGAATTGAACCAACCTTCACCAAATAAACAGACGGCCCATAACAAGTTTACCAAACTTTTTTTTCTCCATTAAATGCACACATGTGCTCCCATGAGCCATTCCCAACTACCCAGTAAGAAGGAATAGTTACAGCAAACTATACCACTCATTGGCTAAAATTTACATCCCAGTTTTGGTTAGAGTTTGACTGATATACATGAGCTCATCTATGTCATATGATATTTAACTGCACACACGATTCCTCCAAATATAATTGAATCTCATATCTGCTGGACCATGTATCCATCCAATGAGGCTGAACTGCTTAAGGGAGGACATGTAGTTAAGCATAATTCGACCATTTTAAGAAACCACAGAACGTGTTAATCAGTGCACCACCTGCATAATAGCCTTTTGGTTTTCTTTTCTTTTCTTTTCTTAGAAAGCAGAGTTGGTTAGGAATCTGCAGGATCCATACAACAGCAATGCCAGTAAGTGGGTTCCCATGCATCATGACCCCTCTGCCGAAACATATCAGCAGCTAAAGTATTGGACCAGTTTAAAGGCTGCACATGCCGGTTGATAAATCTAGTGCAAGTGAACTGGAGACGGATGAAACAAAAGTGCTTTAACTTTGCCATCTGCTGTAACTATATTTCAACCAGGCAAGGAAGAGAAATTCTCTGGTTTTCTTTTCATTTCTTTTCTTGGAAAGTACTACTTGTAATTTGTATATATTTTTATATTCCTTGTATATAATATAATTAAAACAAGCACCAATTCAGTGATCATAAATGAGGCAACGCCAGCTTCTTTTACTCCTCTATCGTTACTTTACTTTTTGTCAGAAGGATAGATCACTTTAAAAATCGTATCGGGACTCGAACCAGTATATAATTGCCTGGTTATGCCCAATTTGGCTGGGCATTCAGTTCAACGTAGTTACAAGGGACTCTACATTCCTCTATAAGTTTGACGATTAGATGTCTCGATCCCTTATCTATTGGCCGAACAAATTTTTGATCATCGAACCATGTGTTCAGTATCTTCATGATTTGGGTCTTCGTAATTTAAAAAACTAGCCTAAACGTACTCAGAAATTATTTCAATATTTTTACTAGGTACTTATCATGTGCCATAACACTATGAATGTAATCTTACCGTACCATAAGTTTGACTGAATATTTTTCCATCAGCGAGAGACTCTAGGTTTTTTTGGATTTTAGAACCGTCCTTCACGAGAAGTTAATTAGATTGGGGGCAAATTTATTCAAGAGGTGATTGATTTAATTAGAGAAGGAGAATTCACGCAAACCATAGGACTGTGTCAAGCCAGTTTCTATCTTCAGTTCCGACTCGTCCCATTTCCACCTCTGTCTGTTCTTTAGGTGGACCAGATCGCTGAAGTGACCGCATTCGGTCTTATCAGCCTATTCAATGTTTTCTTTATAAAAAAAAAAAATTTATGAACAAGATAAATCAAACAGTGTTATAAAAGACAGGTGCCGTGGGTAACGGTTCTATTTTAAGAACTTGTGGGATACGTTCTTCAGCCTCATATGCGAATAGGGACGGGTACTCAGGGGCGTCAAGAAGGTGTAATTATCTAGGAATGGTTTGATCATCACGGCATGAGCGGGATTGGATACAAGGGGAGCTTGTTGGATTGGAACCCTCTTCCAGTCCTCATGCCTCTCCAGTTTTCTATGTTTTTTCTTCTATCATATGTTTTAGCTCTTCATTTTTTTGTATCCCCTTTAACCCAAAGTTCATCGATTAATATAATCAGGATAGTTTTGGTCTACCAGTTTTGAAAAGAAGAAAAAAAAAGACAGGTGTCGTGTAACATATATATGTATATATATTGTACTGGCACACTATATATCTTCATTACATATTAACTCACCGCCATCCCTTCTAATCAATCTCTATCTACCAATCCCTGAGAGCCTGCACTATTCGCATGCATGCACGAACACGTTTCCTTGTTATTGCCGCAAGTAGATTCCAAATCTATTAACTGGCCGCCCTACATGTAACAAAAAGTAGTTGAAATCCATGCTATAAAGACACCCACCCACGTACCCATCCATCATTGATCACCAACAAAAGCAGTCAATCCATCTCCTCTTCCGAAGACAGAAGATCTGTGTGCTCATTTTGTCACTGTCAATGGCTTCCTTTTCTCCATCCATTCTCAGCTGACTCATCCTTTTTCTTTTCATTATACATTTATACTCTCTATCACACAGGTAACCCTGGCAAGGCGTCATGTCCCCAGGAACGCCAAAGCCATGCCCCATGACCATGTCAAGCAACCCAAGAGTACAACCCTTGGTCAGGATGTCACCTCAACCGACATAAAACAGCCCCAGACATTCTTTGGCCACGAAGGCTCCGCTCTGGTTCCAGGCTTTGGTAGATTCATCTTTAATCCACGTATGGTCCGCGGGTCGTCGGCCTGGGTACAGACCACAGCTTTGGAGCTGCCATAAACAGTCAGTATCTTCCAGGGAATGACGACACCTTCATTCCTAACCCTGGCTTCGAAGTCCCCAATCCAGCTCAGGTTCCCGTGGTTCCTCAACCGCCTTCATATGCATTTGCATGACATTATTATTAGTCGTTTTGAGTCATCGAATGTATAAGCGTCTCAGATGGTAATTTATGTTGCTTCCTCATTGTAGTAGGAAGGCACGGAGCAAGGTAGTTTTCTTCTGAATAAATGCGAAGCTGTTCTTTTCAACAGCGGACATAGTCCGATAAGACACTGCTATTGGCGCAAATAAATTAGCAATTCACATGACATAACTAAAAAGAATGTCAAAAAGGAAGAAAAACAATTTAAAGCCCCGGGCCACGCTGAGATCGACTTGCTGGATGTAAAACTACAATGTTGTTACCCCAATCAGGTTGCTGAACCAAGAAAGTTAAATTATTATTTGATGCGTGTATTTCTATGGCTATACAATATTCACACTTCCCTCAAGATAATGATGCAAACAAGCACTGGAACCATCATATATTGACAACGATGCATGCCTGGCACTTGAAATGTCTCAAACCGGAAACAACTCTTTCCCTTTTACTTCTTTGTTAAGTCCTGAATCAAAAAGGTCCATGGTGTCTATTAATAATATTGCTTTCCCTTTTAATATGTAGATAGATGAAGTGCATCAGTCAATATTTACCTCAAAATCTAGTGATAGTGACCTGTTCGTCGCCGTCATCTCCAATGCTGCTTCTGAGTTTCTAGCTTCTGACTTTTCGTTTGAATAACTACAAGGCAACACATCAGCAGGATTACTCAGCCCACTAGATCTTATTAACATCAAAGCATATACATTGTTCACACATGCAGATTTGAGTTTGGGTTTTCTTTTTCCATCATAGAGTTTAAATTTTCTACAGATAAATAAAAAGATTACGTCTATGAATTAATTTCACTTCCATGCCTTTCCTGGTAGATTCTTTATATGGAGAAACATTCATTGATCTGATATGCTTCTCTGACTAATATATAATAGAAGTGTGTGCATCACATAGTCATAATAAGTTCATGAATGCGCACAAGAAAAGATAAATTAGCCCTCAAATGTTCTAGGTCTTTGTCATAAGTCACATGTTATCTAAATCCCTTCATGCTACACCAACGATTTCAGAGGTAGTTGCTTTCCTTTTTTATTGCTAGTGACAGTATTTTAGCAACGAGATGAGATGAGGGATATACATGTTAAACTAACATGAATGAACACCCCCAAGGCTACATGTCAACCAAAATCAGGAGGAATACAAATTATAGAGCTTAGGCAGTAGTGGTGGTTGAAAAGGACTTGTTTAGATTTTAGAATCAAATCACACATATTGCCCAATAAGGATATTGACAACATTTTATGGCAAGGAGTTAGCAGATAGTGAATACAATGGGTAGTTTTGAAATGAGATTTCACAATATTTAAAATGACAAAAACAATTGAAGCATCCATCAATATAGATCTAAATCTAGGTTAACTGGCATTCCAGCAAAATGTTCCATATGACAAAATACGTTGTATGATGGAGTGAGATCTTTTGCTGTTGTTTAACTGATAGGTAACTTACGTTGATAGTATGGTGACCCAGACAAGTTCAACACAGTCTACCCATAGAAGCCTCTGTTCAACTGGTATGATCCCATATGTTATCAGATGTGCAAAAGGCCAAAGCTTCCAACCTGCCTGTCAATTAAACAGGATTTCAATAGCAGTTCAATGCAGAGAAACTGTCCACAGACTAGCCTGCAATAAAATATGCCACACCCGAAAGATGTGTGATCATTCAGCACAAATAAAGTTCAACTATTTTTTTCTATTGCTCATATTAGATGAGTCAACATCCAATTTACAGTTCTATGAGATGGTTATTGAAATCTCCATACCATGTTCTACCATCATGCATTCTGCAGCTATTGTTGGCCACTACCCTTGTCCATAAATCAGCCAATTAATGATGTCCACAGGGTAGTAGGTTTTTTCATGTGAAAGCATTCTTTCATTGTCCAAACTTAATTTTGAACCACGACTAGATTTCCAAAAATGAAGATGCTAAGAAATTAAAAATGAAGAGCCAGTAAGAACTTTCCTGTTTGTAAGAGAACAAAAATCCAGAAGAACTGCAGTCAACAATTATCTATGAATTAAGCTTTGTAAACTTGGAAACATACTAGAACTTGGTCGCCAACAAAATTGAGGCCCGTTCAGTATTTGATATGCTATCAAATAAATAAAGCACGGCATCTAATTATAGAAAATAAAACCCTTTACTTACAGTTAATAAGGGCCAAAATGTTGCCTTCAGTTCACTGAAGATATTGACCGGTGATTCCAAACGCAATAAGCCCAAAACAACATAGTAGATGCTGTTCCATACTGCTGACCATGCAGTTTGGTCAAAAACAACTTTTGCTGGAACAACCCACCAGTCTTGGAAAGGTAAAATATCCTGAAATTCAGCAGCAGGATTCAGCATCTACAAATAATAAAGGACAAAATCAATGCAATCTGTGTTTTTGTCAATGCACTAACCTCGCATAAGTGGTAATAATAATGGGAAAGGGACCCATGAAGAGTAAACCCCACAAGGCCAGATCTGAACATCCGAGCTCGATCGAATTCAAAAAGAGGTTTACCTTCATAACACTGCAAATTCAACAAAAGAATTAATTAGGATGTATGTGCATATAAACAGAAAGCACACAAATTTTCTTTTGGCAATCAGTAGATGAATCTCAGTATATATTGATTGGATTAAAAAATTTACCTGGGCAATCCAATCTCCTATAGAATACACTACTCCACTGATCATCATTTTAGCAAGAACAGGATTTGTTTTCAAAGCTTCCTCATAAGCACTCCAGTTATGTTGGGGAGCATATCTCAGAATCTCAAACAGGGTCCATCCCTGAAACAATGTGATGACAATTTAAATAAAATTAGTTTGATGGCCAACAGACAGTAAGCCTAATATTTTAATAAGAAATACAAGATGAAACCAACTAAATGAGCTAAAAATTCAGCCATCACTGCAAGGGGCAAAAAAACTTACCATTAATTGAAAAAAATAAATTCGAATGATAGAGGCCATTAAATCAATAACTTGATGTTAAAAAAAAAATCCTTCAAAAGGACAATAAGAAAGAAGTTTCAAAATAGAGTATGGAAACATGAGGAAACAGAGTCCAAGTGACTTCCAGTAACAAACAGAAGACCTCACTTATCATCAGGAGACATTGCATTAGGCATAAACATAGAGCAACTGAGGAAAAAAAAGTTTGAAACATACTAATCACCAGAAACCCTACAAAAAGTCATTAGTCATCTACAAATATTCCTACAACAGCAAGTGATCAAATAATTCAGAGTATTTAAACAAAATGCAATCAGAATCACAAACCCTGATTCTAGGCCTACCGCATGCCACAGCAGTGGAATATATTTTCTGTTTTATGTTTTTGGCTCTCTGGTAGCTGGGGACACATGCTGTTTTGGTTGCTCTCATGCATTTCCAGATTCTCTCTTGTTTTATTTTCTTCTTTCTGTTTGCATTTCTACTTGGCTTTGATGATCCTTTGAAAGTGTACTCCTGTTATCCATCTCAATAGGGACATTCACGAAAAACAGGAAGGAGTAATCTGAATTACTTGGAGAAAACATCCACTTGACTATCTACTTGGAGATTATATTGCTCAAATGGTATCAGATCAATTTGGATACCATCAGGGAAGTCGGGTTAATTGTAACTCGTCCGTACAAAAAAAAAAAAAAGGGATCACCAAAACACCAAGAACAAAAGGCTTCATAGAAGAAGGGAAACAAATACAAACAGTGTATTGAAGCCAAGAAAGAAAACTGAGAAGATGCAAACTCACATGCCAGTAATCGTGGTCGACGGTGAGCAACTTGGTGATGGCGAAGGTCCCCGCGGTGAGCACTATCGTTGCATTGATAGCCCGGTCAACCAACCTCTCCATCTCATCCTTCCCATCGGGAGACACTGGAGACGAAGAAGGGGAGGACAATATGACATTGACATCTGCGACGCTTCCGCCGCCCTCGAAAGCGAGGCCCATCATCTGACTCGGGCCCTCTCCTTCCGACTCCATGTCGAGGCGGGCGACGATTCCGTGCTGGTGGTCAGTGGAGTCGACACTATTCACCGGAATGACGTCTTGGCCCTCGACGACTGACCCAACCGCGAACGCCCTCTTACGGGGTCTGAAAAAGTTGGGATTTTTCGTGCAGATATCGAGATCGGAAACCCTGTGGAGGCTTCTGGAGCTGGGAAGGGAAGAACCCGAGAGACCCTTTAAGGAGGAGATGCCCAATTTGGGTTTGGGTTCCCCGATGGGCTTCGCGGGGGTAAGAAATCTCTGCGAGGAGGAGACGCTGTTCACAGCGGCTGCCATCGCTCCTTTTTTTGGTTCTTTGTTTTTTCCTTCTCGGTTTAATATGTTCTTCCGAATTCGTATTGCAAGCTATTCATGCCGCTTTTATACCGATCTACGAGTAAATTAAGTCTACAAAAAATAAATAAAATAAAGAAAGATTTAGGGTGCGTTTGGTGTGATTATGCACGATTCAGTAAACTATCTCTCTCAGGTTTTTAAAATCTTAATTTTTGAGCACGATTTACTTGAAATATGTGTGCAATAAAATGTTATAATAAAATTATTTAGTTGCACGATTACAAACGCAGTTTCTTGTGATCGTAAACACTGTACAATCACATAATTAAACGCACCCTTAATTATTTACTTTAGCACTCGTAGGCGGCCGGCCATGAGATATAAAAATCTAGGTGGGGTTTTAAACCAACTCATAAAATAGAATGATGTATATTAAAAAAATTTGAGTGAATGTTATCATCTCCAATCTTTACTCAAACATATATTTAAATATCACTTAAAATTTGAGTAAAAGCTTGATTTGATATGATATGTTTCCAACCATCACTCTGTGTTTTACTCAAATCTTTTAAAAATTTCACATCTTCTTTTAATTATTTTCTATAAACATTTTCAAAGTCTTCTTCCCAAATATTTTTACTGCTCAATTTTTCTTTACTTTAAAATATTTAAATTTAAAATTATTATCATCCAATTTAAAAAAAAAACGTAAAAGTAATATTTTTTTTACTCGAGTAAAAATAAAAAAGTTAAAAAATAAAAATGAAGACTTAAGAAAGACGATAATTTTTTTTAATTATTTCAAAAGAGATGGTAAAAATTTTGGGGGTAGAAAAATTGAAAGAAAATGTGAGATAAAGGATAAAAAAGAGGTGTTAAAAATTTGGGTAAAAATTTGAGTCTCCCTTGATTTGCGTAAAGATTCAAGTAAAAGTTTGATTTGGTATGAGTATGGGTAATGATTGGAAAAGATTTTGAGTGATTTTTACTCAAATTTAAGTTTGAGTAAAGGTTTGGACATAGAATTAGAGATGCTCTTAGTAATAAAAAAAATTAAGACCAAGAAAAAAATAATAATAATGATTGAAAAATAAAATATAACAAAAATAAATACTCATCAAGTTCTTTTTTACAAAAAAAAATAAAAATTATAAAAATAAAATCATTTCTTTAATAGAAAATATAAATAAATTTCTATTTTAATATATTAAAAATATAATAATATAAAATAGGATATATCTCGTATCACGAAGCATTATTGTGGCCATCAAATTGTCTAGACGAAAAATCTGGTCTTCATCGATGAGATTGACGTTATGCATTTTGTGGATGACATGACCCGATTTATTGAAGCCATAATAAATTTCTTATGTTTTTACTGATGCAATATTTGCTGTGCAAATCATGTCCACTACAACTTTTATGTGTGGTGCTTCTAGAGTAGAATCATTGATGTGATTGCTAGCCAACCAGATGATGAGAAACAATCAACATCTGGATTGCAAGGTTGAGATGTAGCTAAATTCGTAGTCCAGAATCTTCCAAAATATGAGTTCAAAGGCGCAAATGAATCTTGATTGATTGTCATGTTTTGAAGACGATTGGTGGTTCTGAAGAGTATACTAATTAATGTGATGGAGCTTGAATTTTTCTGTTTTTTTTTCGTCTTTTGGTAGGCGTGTGTGGTGCCCGCGGGTCTGGGGCTAGTATGGTTTTCTTAAGGTCTGTTTGGATAAGGGTCCAAGGGAGTTGGTGGTGCCAAGACACGGGAGGAGGAGTGAAGCATGTTAATTGAACAGAAACTGATCGGATATGTTAATATTCATATCATAATTGTTGGATTCGGATACATATATCAATTTTGGATTCGGATCTCTTTGGATACGGATATTTTTTGAATAATTGACACGATTCAATATTAATATTAAATTAGATAATTAAATGATGTATTAGAAATGTATGAAAATTAAAATTGAGATTTTAAGGTTTATTATCTCTTTTAGAAATCATACATTGAAAATTTAATAGTAATATAATATATCACGATTATAATTAATCATACAAGATAACAAATATCAACAAAATATAATACAAATACATATTTTAGCATAATATATGTCATATACGGATATTTTTCAAAGTGGATACAATGATATCCATATCCGTAATCTGGATCTTTTTGAATATCGGATATTTCTGATTTTTTACATACGGATTCGTATTTTTTTCAGATAATTGACAAGCTTAGGAGGAGCATTGGGGCGAAGCGGTAGTTTTGTGGAGATGAAAAAAGAGAAGAAAAAAAAGGAGAAAAAATTATATACGTTAAAGGAGAGTTAGGTTGTCAATGCAGAAGGATGAGAACCTGTTTGTTTCAGCGCTCACGTCCGTCGACTCCATCGCCCATGAAATGCCGAGGCAAATGGACTCTTAACTTATAATAAGGGTGGGTTTAATTGCACCTCTATTTTTACCCCGTACACCCATATCTTTCTACACCCCCATCCAATTGGATGCTTTAAAGTTTAAACAACTCAATATTTATTTTAACTTTGATTTTCCATTTTACACACCCCCTTCATTCAAACCATTTTAGACTCCAAACAAAATCTAGTTACTCACTCTCCCTCCCTCTCACACACTGCGTCTCTCTATCAGCCACTGTCTCCCTCGCAATTGTTTTCTTCGTCGACCGTCCACCACGTGTCGTCATCCTCTCTTACATGTTTCCCTCTCCGCCCTTCGCTATTGTCTCCCTCGTCTCCCTCTTCATTGTGTTCATTTTTATGTTAATAGCTCATGTCCTCTTCAAAAATCATTTGGATTTGTTTATGGGACCTCGTTCAAAAATCTTTCTACACCCCCATCCAATTAAGTTGACAGTTGCTGGATCCATAAACTATTTGACTTTGTGTTTTGAGACCTTGTTGATAAATCCAGTATTTACAAAATCTAACTTTGTCGACAGTTCTAGTATCGCTGAGTCCCAAAAACAATGATGCAGCGTGAGACTACGCTCTTCTCGTAACCCGATCAACCTCCAGAGATGGGGTCTGACTTTGTTTTTGGGATTTCATCGATAAACCCAGTATCTACAAAATCTGATTTTTATCCACAATTCCAGGGTCACCGAGACAAAAAGCAATCAAAATACATATAGAACACACAAAACATTAGTCTTGATGGTTTACCTAGCATATACACCAAAATTATTACAATTCAAATGTATGTATATTTCAATCATACACCAAAATATAAATAAAAAAAGCATTTTCATACACAAAAAATACTCATATATTCATTTGAGCCACTTTAGGTTAATTTTATAAAAATTTCATCATATGGATGGTATTTACATTGTATTAGTCTTGTTCGGAGAAGAAGACGTCATGTCGATGGACCTCCTCGTCGTCGAATCCGCCGAACTCGCTGAGGACTCCGCCACCGACTCGTGGTCGGCGACCCTCCTCCCTTTCCTCGGCTCGGCCCGGCAGACCCTTTGAAAAAATGATGGCCAGAAATTAGAGTAAGGGATAGCCGGTGAGTTAAGAGAATGAGTAAATTAAAAAAAAATAATTACAAATATACAATAAGTTAAGACGAAATTAAAATAATTGGTTAATGAACGATTCTTTGAAAAAATGACAATCCATTCACATCAAAAGTTATTTTTTACTTATTTTTTTATATTTAATTATCTAGAATAATTTATAGAAAATATAGAAAAATAGAGTTTGAAATTTAGTTATCTAGAAGAATCTAGAAAATCATTAAATCTCATAACGAAAAATAGAAAAAATGAAGCTTCAAAAATTAAAAATATGAATATGAAAAAAATAATTACTCACAAAAAAAAAATTAGGTTTATATTTTAGAAAGATATTTTCAAATTTAACTTCAAAAAAAATATGAGAGACTCAATATACTATTTATGAAAAATCAAAATAAACAAAAAAAAAATCTTTAAACCATTCAAATATGTGATTTTTCAACACATCAAAATCAGATATCGATATCTTCTGAAAACAAAACTTATCACAATTTTCTTCTTAAAAAAAGGACCCACGACTCAAAGTCTAAATGAACACTAATAGATTGAGTTATTTTCTAGCCCTATTTTTATTTGTTTTGTCTAATGCAGTATATAAAATTGATTAATGCAGTATATATTCCACTATCTCCCATACACTATTATATAAAACTAAAATGAAATATATATATTTATTTCATATGAGTATGTACTTCATTTTTATAAAAGATTAATGTACTTTATTATATGAGTATACACTTCAAAAATATACATGATAATCAGGAGGTAAATGAGACTGCACATAATATTTTCAATTTCAATCTCACTCATTTCAAATAGGATTTTTTTGCATATACCCTGAAAAGATCTCATTTTGTCAAAATAACCTTGCTGAATTACTATTCTAGATGGTATTCTTGAAAATTAAAAAAATTATGTTATGTAAAAATACCCTCAAAAGGGCCTTGATGCAAAATTAAAACCCTTTTGAGGGTATTGTTGGGAATAGAATTTGAATAAGGGTATTTGATAATATAATGTTTTGTGAGGGGTTTATATGAAACATCCCTTTAAACTATCCATTCCCGGTCACCTATACGTTGACGCATTGCATGGGCCTTGGGGGGCGCCCGGGCCCCAGCCCGCCTCCCCTAGCTCCGGCCCTGTCCACATCCCTTCTTCCTCTCCCCTTGCGCGTGGGAACGAAATGTATACATACTAGAGATGAGTGTATAAAGCAATCAATTCTAAATGGATCTTTTTTATGTGATCCAATTAGTTGGCCGTGTTGAGCATTTTGATAGATGCAAATAGACCGGTCCTTACAATACATGAATTACCAAAAAAAAAAAAAAAAAAGAATCAGCGGGTATTTTTGGGCTTAAAAGTTGAGAACTACACAAATAAATATGAAACTATATAAAGGAAAAATATCCAAAAAAAATCTTTTAAAACTTAAAAATACCCAATTCAGCCATTTTTTTAAAATTATACAAAAAAAAAAATCTCATTTCACAATTTTAAAAATTAAAAACCTAATATACCCTTATGTAATTTTTAAATTCTATTTTAATCATATTTAAAACTTTTCGTAACTATCATCTAATTGAAAAAAGGGAAATATCGATATAACTCTCTAAAAAGTTGAGAAAATTAGTTCAGGTCCTTGCAAAATTAATAAATCATTGTAGGTTCTCATCTTATTTGAAAATTATCGTTTTAGTCCCTGCTGTAACATTAACTAATCAGGTATTTGGTTAACTTTAACTGCATGTAACATTTTACCAAAATACCCTTCACACATTAAAACTAATTATTACATTCATGATCAAAGTTCATGAATGTTTCAACTTATATACTGTTTTTTGTTACATTCATATATAAATATAACAAAATGAAACATTTACTAGCACATATTATATTGGTTCCATAAATTTAAAAATAAATCATCTCTTTAATTGTTTGTTACATTTATTGACGGAAAAAACTAAAAATGTCATATTCTTGCGTATCATGCAATAAAAAAAACTGGAGCGTTTTTTTTTGTGTGTTATTTAGGTAATTTTGGTATAATTTAGGTAAGTTTTGGTGTAATTTTGACGAAAAACAATTTAGGTAATTTTGGTGTTATTTAGGTAAGTTTTGGTATAACTGAAATAGAAAATTCATAAGAATTTTAAAATTCAAATTGTGAAATAGGTAAATTTTAGAGTAACTGAAATTAATGTGAAAGAATAATAAGAGAAAAAAGAGGATTTTGGTTAATGGGATATATTTTTAGTGAAGGGCATATCTGTATTTTGCCATTTTATCCTTTTTGAAAAATCAACAAGCCAACCAATAAGGTAATGACACCTCATAGGACTTGTGAGTAGGACCTATGAGTTGGGGCCTGGTATCATCACTCAATCAACCATTTTTAAAAGATTTTTTTGAATATTTCCCCCCTATATAAATATCTAAAACATGTAAAAATTTAAAATTAGATGGTGTAATGCATCCAAATTTTTTCAGTCTAAAAAACATGCATGGACTAGATATTTAGGATCTACTTAATGGATTTGATTTTCACATCCTTTTCACATATGAATTTCTGTTATCTCTCATAAACTTTTGTAAACTTATTTTTTTATTTTTAAAATACAAGTTTATTCAATGTAACCAACATGAGTCATTATGTTAAAATATATCTTTAAAAATAAATGGTGGATCTAAACATATATTATATAATAAACAATAATAAAAATAATTGAATGCAACTTAAATAAATCTATCATTCTTGTATATTTATCAAAAATGTGATATCAATATTCCAAACATATACACATTCATCAAAAATACATTTGATTTTTTGTTTATAAATTGATATCTCAATTAAATAACGCTTTTTTTTTTATCATGAATAATTGTAATTCAGGATTAGAAATACATGGACACAAAAAATTTTGTCCATGAAAATCTTAATTGACTACCTAATCGTTCCTCGAAATTTTTTTTTTTTTTTTTTTTGTAAAAAATGTCATACACAATCTGTTTATAGCCCGCTTGCAATCTCATCTTCCTAATCCGTTTTTTTTTAAAACACCTGGTCTTAGAGGCTGTTTGGGTGGAGTAATAAGAAAGAATAGGTAAGAATAAGCATAGAATAGGGAAAAAAAAGTGTTTAGGTGAGGGAAATAATGTGGTATTTGAATGTCAGAATAACAAAGAATAAAAGGGTATAGTAATCCCCCCATTTTCCATAGAATTAACATATTTCAACAACAATGATAAGAGGATCCTACAACTTTTTTTTTTTTAATTTCAAATCATCTGTTATACATCAATGGGCTCACATGTCAAATCAATTTTTTACACTTTATTCACATTTTATTCTTAATCAACCAAACACTCCAACTTTTATTATGACGTTTCGCAATGAGAATAACTTAAAACACAATCAAACAAATAATCACTTATTTATTGATAAAGTTAACATTCCTGTAACAGGTATAAATTCTAGAATAACTTATATCTTTATCCAAACAGACGGTTCAGTGAATTTCTTCTTTCAGTTGCCACAGGAACGCAGGGCACAGTCGGTCGTCCTCTTCAACGAGCGTCAGCTCCGATTCTCAACGTAATAGATCTCCTCCTCCACCTTCTTCATCGGCATCGTAGCCTAATGTAACTCCTCCGATCATGGCCAACTACCTCGCACAGTTTCAGACCATCAAGAACTCCTCTGATCGCCTAGTCATTGCAGGTACGCATCTCCTTCAAATCCATTACCTCACTGATCTGATCTTTAACAACCACTTCTCATCTGAATATAATTTCGATCGTACTCCAATTGAGGTTTTTTTTTTTTTTGAGGAAATGCTCCAATTGAGGTTGATCCATCTATGGATCTGATCTAAAATTGGGGGGGGGGGGGGGGGGCGCAGTGAGAGGTTGGGAGGGGCAAACTTTATGTATTCGATTTGGTTTCATTTATATGTTTGTCTTGTTATTGACGTCCAGTCGAAGATGTATGTGATTTGTGGTCACTCGTCAAGGACGGTTTCGAGGAACGCTTGCCGTTCAAGAGGGCTTTCCTGAACAACAAGACTCGAAACCCCGTCTATGTGGAGAATCTGCCCGCCGAGTTCATACTGACCACGGACTCTAGACTACGCAGCCGGTTCCCCCAGGAAACTTCTGTGTTCTCATTCCGGGAACCATATGCCACCATTATTCTTGTCACTTGTGAGGTGAACTGACCTCAAAACTTATGATACGATTTGGATTTGTTGCAATGTATGTGTTGTATTTTTAGTGAATTGTTGTTCTACATACATCAGGACCTTGATGAGTTCAAGACCATCTTGAAACCGCGTCTGAAGTTGATGGTTCAGAATGATGAACGCGAGTATTTTATTGTGTTTGTGTCCAAGGCTCACCCTAGTAATGATCAGGCCACCAAGATGGCCAAAAAAGTATATGCCCGGCTCGAAGTTGATTTCAGCTCGAAAAAGAGGGAAAGGTTCTTGATTTTTCATTGATATTCTTTGTTTCCTTTAGGAGTATGCTTTTTTTAAGTGTTTAATGGTATTGCACATATTCATAGGTGCTGTAAGTTGGATTTACATGGACCAGATACAAATTTTTGGGAAGATTTGGAAACCAAAATGGTTGAGTCCATCAGGAATACCTTGGACAGGCGTGTCCAGTTCTACGAGGAGGAAATCCGGAAGCTCAGTGAACAGCGGTTCATGCCAGTGTGGAACTTTTGCAACTTCTTTATCTTGAAGGTTATTTTTCATAATTAAACTTGTCGTTGGAGTTGCACATGTCAGGAAAACTAAACAAGTTGTGTCTAGAAATATTCACTCAAATGTTTTAAGAAAACACTCATGCTAAAAATGTATATTCACACATGTTTTTCCACGGGGCACATTTATCTTATATAGTCAATCTGGTTTTGATATCACTTTCTCCTCAATCTTTTGTAGGAAAGTCTAGCTTTCATGTTTGAGATGACTCATTTGCATGAAGATTCTTTGCGTGAATATGATGAGCTAGAACTTTGTTATTTGGAGACAGGTTAGTTGAGGATTCTTTGTGCAATATTTTAGGTATTGTTATATTTCTATTGGTATTGTTGAGGACTTTTGTTGTGCCAATCTTCTTCGATCATCACCTCCAGTCACTCGTTTGACAGTAGAAATTCTAGGCTGCATCAAATAATCACACATTTTTTTATTTTAGGTATTGTTATATTTCTATTGGTATTGTTGAGGACTTTTGTTGTGCCATTCTTCTTCGATCATCACCTCCAATCACTTGTTTGACAGTAGAAATTCTAGGATGTATCAAATAATCACACATTTTTTTATTGACTATCGTCATTTTTCTTAATGCAAGTAGATAGCTGCTTGCACCAAGCTGTCTTTTCTTTTCACTTTAGTCTGCATTTGCAGTAAATACCTCTGCTGCGAAACAAAGGGACTTTGGAGGATTGGACCCCGGCGATGACCAGGCAGCACTCTTAAAACCTGCATACAAACCTCTAACACAGATTGTTCAGGATGATTCATTCAGAGAATTTGAGTTCAGACAGCACCTGTTTGCATGTCAGGCTATGGTGTGTAAAAATGTGAATTGAATAGCGATATTTGTTCTGGAAAAATATTCCTTATGTTTAACTGTAAGATTTTTCTGTCTAGAAATGCTTGTGGTAATTACTTGATCTAATGTCTTTTAATCATTCATTGCTAGCTTCATGTCAAGCCAAAGCTTTTTTTAGTTAGGTCAAGAAAGAATAGGAAGTTGTGTTATTATTTCGACTATTTAAATTGGAATCTTATTTCTCATATGCTTAAAAAGAGTACATCTTTGCAACATATCTTGCAAATCAGCCTCCTGTTTCAAGTTTCTTTTTGTAAACCTAAAATGACCCCTACATGAATGTAATATGGAGATGCACATATAGCACATTCTTCTAGGTTATGTCCCACTGCCTCATATCTGTTGTTGTGTGTTTTTATTGCTCCCAAAACAGTTATGTTGATGTATGAACATAGAGTCAGAAGCTCTACACCCAGATCAACTTGATATGTACTGTTGTTTGTCTACACACACAGTCACACACACACACACACACTTATCTCCATATTGTGCTTATCGAAACAGGAAAATCATGCGAACAAATTTGTTTTGGTGAAAGCCTACAGTGTGAATTGAGGTACACAAAGCATCTACTCAGTGAAGCATCGAAATTGGGATTTTGTAATAAATTGATTATGAATGATATAGGTTGGTACATTATAGATATGCTTGTTTATCTTGGTCTATATGCATTGTGAAGTTACGTCCTTAATTTATAAAATGAGGCAATATTTTTCGCCAAAAATTTGGGAGCATGATTTATTTGGGCATTAAATCATATTGAGGAGTATAAGCATACACAGGACTATAAATCCATGCATGCAGACTAATGTCGTACAAAGAACTCTGGCTTTTTTATATATTATCATCGTGATCTCCAAGTCCATCTTGTACTACAAGATTAAAATTAAATGTAAAATATTTTTTTCCTTTACATATCTATGACTCCAAATCCTAGAATGTTTATGATCATTCATTGAGTAAAAATTGTCACCTTTTTTTGGTGACGAGGAACCTCAGCAATAGTTAGGGAAAGCCCCGGATGCAAACAATCACCCACAAACCATGTTCATAGCATGCTATCACTTTATTAGATCATCAAAAACTATAGTTTACAACAGCAGGTTTCTTGCATAACTAACATTCTTAATTGATTATGATGGCATTCTGTTGCTTGTAATAATAATTGGATCATTATCAATCATTTCTTGTGTCTATTGTGCAGCTGTTGTTTAAGCTTAATCGGCCATTCGAGGTTGCCTCAAGGGGCTATTCATTTATAATCAGCTTCTCCAAGTCATTAGCAATACATGAGGTATATGTCTTAGATTGGCCAATTGTTTAAAAATATTCAGTCTTTTAAACTGGAGCCATTCTGTGATAAGAACTTTGTAGCGTCTTTGCATGTGTTTTGCATTTGGTCACTTTTTCAGAATAGACTTCCATTCTGCATGAGAGAAGTGTGGGTGATAACCGCCTGCCTAGCTTTGATCGACTCGACCATTTCCCGCTATGATGGTGGATATGTATCACCTGACATTGAGAAAGAGTTCTATCGTCTGCAAGGAGATCTATTTTCTCTTAGTCGGATAAAGGTATAATTCATGTATTCTTCAAATTAAAGTCATCGGGTCTAATAATTGCATGATATAGGCAATGACATATGAGACTTCATAAGTGCGTCTTTCCTAATGTTAGGTCTTTGAAACACAGAATGTCATATCAGGTACAAAAAAAAAAAAAAAGTGTCTGCTATGACAGTATCATTTTTTGTGGTTTTAATTTGGCTTTGAGAAGCTTCTCATCTAGTTTTTTGCTGCATGCAAGAATTTTTGGCTAAATGATTACTATGCATATGGCAGTTTATGAGGCTTGCATATTTGATTGGATATGGAATGGAAATTGAAAGAAGTCCAGCCAATAGGTAAAATACAAAACTTACTACCTAATGGAGCTTGTTCTTTTCAGTTTTTTCATTATAGTCAAATGGATACCTCATGCTGTCAGTTTAGTATGGAGCTACATTTCTGAGCATTTCAAAATGAACTAAACATGTCATCTTCTTTATATGCAGTGCTGCACTAAGCACGCTACCATGGCCTAAGCCTGCAGTTTGGCCAGTAGTTCCACCTGATGCATCCTCTGAATTACTTGCAAAAGAAAAGGCAAGTTCGTTTATGTAGTAAATGTTGATATTTGGAGGGTCATTAAATACATGCTTATGACAACAGGGTTCATAACACAAGTTAAAGCATCATTCTCATCTATAATTTCCAAGATAAAAACATTTTTCATAAATTAGATGTCAACATTTGTGCATTACCTTCTTTTACCATTCTCGCGATGACTTCTCTGGTCATTTACTGCTTTACAGATGATTCTTCAAGCGAATCCCAGAGTGAAGCATTTTGGCATCCAGAGAAGGCTATTACCCTTGGAACCTTCCTTACTTCTAAGAGAAGCAAATCGACGAAGGGCTTCCCTTTCTTCTGGAAATGTTTTTGAGTTTCTGGAAGGTCGGCCAACTTTAACTGATGGGTATGCAACATAAATATTAAACCAAAATCAGTGTTAGTAGAATCTTTTCTGGCTGGACTTATGATATGGCTGATCTGTTGGCAGTTCAGGTTTTGTGTCACCCTCAAATAAAGTATCCAAAAGCTCTATGTCACGAACAAACTCTGGACCCAACTTTGAGAGCTCTGTATCACTTGATCGCCCCATGAGAATGTCAGAAATCCATGTTGCTGCTGAACATGCTTTGCACCATACAATATCTGATCCTAATTTATGGAAGTCACTGTCATCAGTTGAGAACTTTGAGGTAAGCATCCGAAATGTCTTTCTAGTTTCCATCTTTAAATTTTCCTTTGTCTTTGTATTTTAGCCTTGTGTCTTTGTAATTTCATTCTTGACGTCTGTTTATTTGTGAATGCTGACCTAATTTTTTCAGTTGTTTTTTTTGTTTAAGCATTTTCACATTCAATGTCCATTTGAAAAGAATAATGTGCTTATTATTCTTTCTGTGGAGCTTGAATCTAACTTCATCAATTTAAAATTCCTCCTAGGCAGTCATGTCTGGGTTTTTATCTGTCATGTCTTTCTCTAAGCCATCCAAGTTTCTTAGGTTTCCCTACTTCTCTTTTTCAAATACCATTGGATCCCAATTTGCTTTTCCATTTTTATAGTACAGTTGATGGAAATCCTTGTACATACATGATGACTCAATCTTCTACCATATTATAAAAATTCTTAAACTCTCGAACTCCTTTTCAACAACATACCTGGCATTGCTAATACCGCTCATTACTAGTTGTCTAGTATTGATCCTACAAATTTTACTAGCATGAACTGGCTCCTTCAGTCTTTTTCTGTGTTGGTGTTCTATATGACCAAACAAGACTCAATTTGCTTCATAATATGGAGGTTTACTGAGACACATTTACATCGGCATCCTTTTTTGAAGACACAACCCACTTACGTGTTGTTCGTGGACATCCTAACATCCAGATGCATGATATATATGACCCGATGATGTCTTATATGATTTTTATTAATTTTTTAGATTGACTACCTGGAATTTTTCCAGGTGGATTATATTCATCCATTTGAAAACATAGAACTTATTTGTCCACGTGTAGATCATATAGCTGTAGTTCATATGTATATTATTTCTACTAATCAAATGTTTGGAGATATTCTTTTTACATTGTTGATGACTTTTTAAAAATTCTGCCTACTTTCGAAATATAAAGAATACAATATTTAACTTTATATAGTCATGCTTTTGTGGGATATCATGCAACCGAACTGAAATATATTGAGCATTCTGATGAACAAGTTGGATACTATATATGTCATGGATTTTATTACTTTCATTTGTTGACGTTTGCCAAAATGTATGCCACTTGAAGGCTTATTTGTAGTGTGCAAGTAGATATCTGTCAACATATCTGATCATTATCGTTGAACATGGCAGCAAAAATATCTGGATTTGACAAAAGGAGCAGCTGATAATTACCATCGTTCATGGTGGAAAAGACATGGAGTTGTCCTTGATGGAGAGATTGCAGCTGTCTGTTTTAGACATGGAAATTTTGATCTTGCTGCAAAATCATATGAAAAAGTTTGTGCTCTTTATGCTGGTGAAGGATGGCAGGATCTTTTGGCAGACGTTCTGCCAAATTTAGCTGAGTGTCAAAAGATTCTGAATGATGAAGCTGGCTATCTCTCGTCTTGTATTAGATTATTATCTCTAGATAAAGGTTTATTCCTTGCTAAAGAGCGGCAAGCATTTCAATCAGAGGTTGTCCGACTGGCGTGCAGTGAAATGAAGCATCCAGTACCACTGGATGTATCATCTATTATAACATTTTCAGGAAACCCTGGCCCTCCACTTGAATTATGCCACAATGATCCTGGTACACTGCCAGTTACTGTATGGAGTGGCTTCCCTGATGATATTACTCTTGACTCACTGAGTCTGACCTTGACGGCTACCTCTGGTGTGGATGATGGTGTGAAGGTATGTTGGAAGTCATGAATAATGAAGCTTTAGAATATTTTTTATGTTCTCGTATTCAAATAATGTTTCTCACTTCACATTGAAGTGACTGGCTCATTTATTTTGCTGTACTGAATTTTTGGAACAATCTGAGAGGATGATCTCTATTATCTCATTATCTTTAATCACTAACTGTAAATGGTAACTGTTATCATGGTTGCTTTTATAATTTATTGGTTTCAACTCGAGTAATCATATTTTCAGGCTATAGAGAGTTCCAACACTCCTGTGCTAAATCCTGGAAGAAACACAATCACACTCACTCTGCCTCCACAAAAACCTGGTTCCTATGTGTTGGGGATTCTCACTGGTCAGATTGGGCAATTGACATTTAGATCTCATAGTTTCTCAAAAGGCGGACCCCAGGACAGTGATGATTTTATGAGCTATGAAAAGCCAACCAAACCAGTGCTGAAGGTATTTCTCTGAAACTTCATAATGTAGAAAATATTATTTACCCGTTAAAATGTGAATGCATTTGGTTTAATTTTAGTCTTGTTTCAAGTTATAAATGGACCTTACAGGAACACACTTCTTAAAGCAGGCCCCAAATTGCTTGGAGAAAACTGTTTACTGATGTCTACAATTGTATGACTATAACAGTTTATCTTGATACTCTTGTCTGATGGCTTTTACTTTCTTTAGGTGTTCAAGAAGCGGGATCTAGTTAAAATTTTCACAGCCTATCAATCTGCCTTGCTCATGAATGAACCTCAGTGGGTTGGAGTAGTCATAAGTCCTAAGAACTACTCGTTAAGAGGTGCCACATTACACATTGATACAGGTCCAGGACTCCAGATCGAGGAATCTCATATAATTGAGATGGAGATATATACAGGGAAACTACAGATTGAGGATCAAAGTGATGACACTGGCACAGGGAGTGATGAATCTTCTTGTGTCACAGAGGAAGCTAAACAATTGGCAGTGAAAGATGGTAAAATTGAATTGCCAGATTGGGCAGGTGATGTAAACTCCATTCTGTGGTTTCCTGTCTGTGCTATTGATAACAGACTGGCAAGAGGAGCATCTGCAGGTTTCATTTTTGTTTCTTAATTACTCAATCATTTTAT
This sequence comes from Acorus gramineus, assembly GCA_030737835.1. Taxonomy (NCBI): domain Eukaryota; kingdom Viridiplantae; phylum Streptophyta; class Magnoliopsida; order Acorales; family Acoraceae; genus Acorus; species Acorus gramineus. The sequence goes on from CM060849.1 coordinate 25,461,558, forward strand.
CAGTAGTTTCCTACTGGATCTTGAATCGTCTTTTATGGTCAGTATTTTCCCAGAGACAGAGTGTTGTTGATGGACTTAGGACAATTGCCCTCAAACTTGAATTTGGCGTTTATCACAATCAGACATGTGACAGGTACCTTTCTTCTTTTTCTCTGCTTTCTAATTTCTAGGCATGATTCATGTTATTTGTTGATGAAGAAACTAAAGATTATTTTCCTTTAACAGTACCATTGCTGTGCATTTCACTGATCCTTTCTATGTGAGCACACGTGTGGCTGACAAGTGCAATGATGGTAGTCTGCTCTTGCAGGTACGGGCTTATATTTTCAGATGGTTTTTTTTTGTAAAACATTATCCATTGATTTATTTTACATTTCATTGTATGTCTTGCATTTTTTTCCACTGTGATGTCATTTTCGTTTTTGAATAACTTACGAAGATATAGGCTTTGGAGGAGCCGAGCCTGTGATTCAATCATAAATTAAGAGAGATCCGTTTCACTGAAACCTGATTTTGTTTTTTAGTGATTCGCTTGTCTTGTTATGCTCTTCTGTGTGGAATATTAGGTGAAAGCTGTTAATTGCATGATTTAGTTTTAAGATCTGGGTAACTTTTTTTAAAGGGTGATCTACAGTGCAAAGTGCAAACCTAGTATATTTGGGTTAGCTTGATCTTGGAAGTTTGTTGAAATTTCTTCAGAATGTAGAGCATACACGCTTCATAATCTTGATGCAATTAATCAAGCTAAATAAGATTGCATCTGAACTCCGTTTTTACCTCCTCTAAGAAGTGTGTCGTATTGCCCATACGATTATGTGCCAATAAATTCAAATGTTAGTCAACATGACTACAAGATTATTCAGAATTATCCAAACTTTTATGCACTTCTTTTAATGCTGAGTTGAAATGGACGTGGTTGAAACATTAATTTAGGTGTGTGATATGTTTTGTTTCATACTATTCTATCTATTGGAAATGAAACCAATTCGTAGTTTGTTTTTAATACTTGCTTTATGTTGAATTACACGATCACATCTATTCATGTGAAGGCCTAAGTAATTGCACGTGTTGCGAAAATAGCAGACAAAGTATTACAACTGTGTACCAATTGTATTTTTCTGGTTGTCTGACAAGGCCATCTCAAAATTATGTTCTGAAGCACACTTTCTGATCCATTGTATTCCAAGGTAATACTGCATTCTCAAGTGAAGGCTTCAATAAGCATATATGACGCCTGGTTGGATCTTCAAGCAGGATTTGTTCACATGGGTATTGGAGATGGGAGGCCTACTTCAAATGTCTTCCCACTCGTTATTTCTCCATCTTCGAAAGCAGGAATTTTGTTTAGCATTCGCTTAGAAAATCTGTATATTGAAGGTGATTATTTATCATTTTTCAAGCTTTTAGATCATATCAGTCAATTGTACTATTACATGGACATAACTAAGCTCTATCAGATTCTTGTTCTGGAGGCACCGCATAAAACATCATAATCTTGGGAGGGCATATTATAACCAAAACAAGGAACTTTTTTTTAGCATTTATGTAATTACATGAAGTGTACTTCAAAGGTTCTTCATCAGGAATTTGCATGCTAGATGACTTGTTTCATCATGGACCAAGATCATCCTTTCCTATCCCATAATCATTTGTAAAATGCAGAATATACAGTTTCATGGTAGCTAGTGTGTCTGCTTTTCTTTCTTCGTTATCTTATCTTCTACAAATGTTGTTCTTCTCGTGTATGATGACATGGATTGTTTTTCAGATGAAACTGTGGAACCAGGCAGCATATTGAATATTAAATACCAAATATTTGGTGATAGAACCATTGGAGCACATTCACCAATGGCTTTGGGGGATGAACAGCCTGAAGAATTGCTTTTCAAGAGCACAATTGTTATACAGCGTCCTGTGCTAGATCCATGTCTAGCAGTTGGTTTTCTCCCCTTTCCTTCTGGTGGCCTTAGAGTTGGGCAACTGGTTAGCATGCAATGGAGAGTCGAAAGGCTGAAGGAGAATTCCTCTTCCCTTGACAATGTAAGTCATGGAATTCCTAGTCAGGTTCAGGGATGTACATTTTATTATACAATTTATGCAAAGATGTCTGAGCATATCAAACTAGATCCATCTAGCTGATGAGATTTCCATCCAACTATAGATATTGCATTCTTTAGTCAGAAAGATGAACATCTGCCAAACAAACTCACTGCAGTTGATCATGTTCAACTCATTTCACTAGGTTTAGAAAAATGTATTGAGGTTTCATATGAAAATACAAAAACTGATATTTCACATGTATTGTGCCTTTTTAACAGCACGTGTTTAGGTCTTAATGTCAAAAATAATAGCTTTCAATCAAAATGAACTAATCTATTCCTCTTGAGTAGCTAATGGTTGAGATTTCATGCATGAATAGGTTGTTTATTTAAAATTCCTTATTGTTGGGGCTCCCATTTACAAGTTAAAACGAATGGTCAGCTATAATAGCTGTTAAATTATAAAATATTTAATGGCTCATAAAATATGGTGTTGTCTGTTCCTTGTCTAATTGGTGGCATTAATGGTCCTCTAGAAATGAATTAAGTAGCTGAGCATTCATGTTTCAGGATGAATTACTGTATGAAGTGGATGCCAATCTAGAGAGTTGGATGATTGCTGGGAGGAAGCGAGGGCATGTGGCATTGGCTGCAACACAAGGTTTATGACTTGCACTTAACATGTATATTTTTTTATAGTGTTTATTTAATGCTCTTAAAAATACACAAGAATATTAAGACAAAAAATATTGCAGGATCAAGGATCATTATTGCAATTTCATGCATGCCCTTGGTGGCAGGATATATTAGGCCTCCACAGCTTGAACTGCACAATGTCGGTGATGCAAATATAAGTTGCAATCCTCCTGGGCCTCACCTGGTTTGCATCTTACCTCCAACACTCAGCTCATCTTTCTGTGTTCCGGCATGATATTTAGTTAGTGTGTGTAATTCATGCCCGATTCTTTCTTTTTTTATATCTCATTTTCAGTGTATTACAACAATCATGTAAATGGCCAATTGGCCCTCATCATTCAAAAAGTCGAAGCTCATATTCAGGTTTTGATATGTTGTCCCCGATGGACTTTTTTACTTAATAATACTGTTATGGCATGTTGTAACTACAATGTTAGGTAATGAATTGCATGTTATTTTCTCATCTTCAATTCTTTATATGTAATTGTGCATTTGTTATGAGTATGGAAACAAAACAGTGAAATAGGTTGGAATTATGAAAGAACTGATGAGAATCAATGTAGAATCAGATAAGATACGGTGCTACGAAGAATTTATTTGAAATCTAATCAACGGAAGAGAACTTATGATCTCTATTAAAAAGCAATCTTAAAAGTCAGCATATATAATTTTTATAGAAGATATATGCTAACTAGCACGCGAAGGTTGTGCAAATGATGATTATATACTCTTGACCTACGTGCCAAATAGTTTAATATCAAGCAATCCTTTTCCAAGGGAATGATCCTTGTCTTTCAATTTTCCAAGGACCAGTATAATATGTAGACATAGGACAAGGGTTGGGGGTGGTTGGAACTGTGTTTGTAGGAAGGCTTGAGACAGGAGGATTGTGGATGATCTTGCTGGACCTATTGATCTTGCTAGAGACAGCCCATGAAAAAAGATCCACATGTTGTGCTGGGGGGGTAGTGTAAGACATCCTTGCAAAATGGCCAATACAGTAGTTCACTAGTTATAGAAGGTCATGATCAATGCCGGCCTGGATATCAGAATCAAGAGGCGAGACAAGTTTCATGATGCTGTCTTGGGGTGGTTGAAATCTTGACAATATATGCCATATGGGGGACTAGATCCATAAGATTCAGTATCATGACAGTGGCCACAAAATTGCATGGTCTTTGTGTTTGTTATAATTAATAAAAGAATGAAAAAACAATTATTATGAGGCCCCGACACCATAACCAGCTCCTAGAACTAGAAGCATGCGTTTGTCAAAAAGAAAAAAAATTGTCAAAAAGAAAGAAAAAAAATTCAAATGACCCTCAATCTAACAGCTTATCTAATAAAGTAGCCACCCCGAGCAGTGGCTTTAACCCTATTAATTGATCCACATCAAGGAGGTTTGTCCATTTTAATTTTGTTTGAAGCCGTCCTTCAGGTAAAAACTGCTGGGGAATTGTAAGTCTGGATCTGATCCAATATTTAAAAAAAAAAAAAAAAGTGCTTTGATCTCAGGTACCTATCAATGCCTTCACAGGTTTGCAGTCTCAATAGTCTGATGTTATTGTCTTCTGAATTTGCTGTTTCATTATTCAGCCATTGTTCATTCTCAGAGTCAGACTGGTAAAAGCTCATTAATGTGAAATGCTGATAGCCGCTCACTCTGAATTATCTCAGATTGGCAGATGCCAATAGCATTTGAGGAGGGCCTGGCCCCATCATTACTCATTCTGGGAAGGTTGATGAGCATTACCGCCACTCCTCCTGATAGTATTCTTCTGTCCCGTCAAGTTCTGCACACCTCTGTTTTTTAGTTCTTATTTTCTGATTGAAGAATTCGATATGAAATGAAGAATTGAAGAATTCAATATGAAATGAAGAGTTAGTACATAAAATCTGTGTGCACATGTTCTGTTTCAGTTCGTGGATTCAATTCTCACTCGGCATCAAAGAGGCAACCAGAGGACAGGGATTGACCTGGCCCACTCTTAATTGGTGGCATCTTTTTTATGTCATTCATTCACCAACCATAGATGCCATCCGCTTTAACTTGAGAAACTATTAACTGGAGACTGAAAGTGGGGTAAAATGAAGGCCATAAATATAGATTATCAAAGTTGCACCGAATCAAACATATTTACAAGTATCTGGGGTCCTGGTTTAAATCAATCAGAAATATATATATATTATATATATATATATATATATGAGACTGCATATGATGTGAAATGAGCAGATTCAGAGAGAAGTGCTTGCAAATGAGGTATAAATCCCTCCAACTGTGATCAATGGAAGTAATTGCACAAAATATATATATATATATATAAAGGAAAACATCCATATAATCCCCCAGAAACATACGAAATCCATGCAACCCCTTGTCTTTTCTCTAAATCCAAATAAACCCCCCCTCCCCCCCCCCCCCCCCCCAAAAATATATATATAAATCAACTCTTTGTCAGTCAACTTAACCTTAGGGTTAATTGATTTTATACATGTAAAATGATATTTATACCCTCGCCTGGGTTTAACTTCCCATTTTTCACCTTTATTTGGCTCTCCCTCTCACATCTTCTCTGCCCCCTCGCCTCTGTATGAATCATATTTTCAGATGTTGTATAATTTTCAATCTTCCTTGTACACATATTTCCTTTTTCAGATTGAATTTATTTCCGTCTTTTAGATTGCTTCTTTGTTGTTGTGTTTGGGGGGGGGGGGGGGGGGGTGTTTGAAGGAAGAATAAGAAGAAAAGACGGGGTACCGTAAAAGGGGAGGGACTGAAAGAGGAAGGACGAAAGGAAATGGCCTTTTTACCTAATTAATCACTACTAAAATCTAAATTATTAAAATAGTCACTGATTTTTAATATTTATCAAAGTTAATCATTTGACTCAGTCAAAGGCCCCACATCAGCCTATTTTTATTTTTATTGTCCCTGTGCAAAACGTCAAACATATTACGCTGGTGGTGTTGGCGTATTCAAATGTATTCTGTTTCTATGAATAGACTTTGTATTCATAGAAACAAATTCAAAGAAAAACAAGGAAATACAATAGCAAGGAAAGTAAAATAACCTCAAAAGCATCCGAGTTTACTGTGTAGAACAGTAAAGAAAAGGTTTCTGCTCAATAAATCCCCCCCCCCCCCCCAACAAAGCCTGAACATGCCGATTTATGAGCCCCCGACCTCCATCTCGACGTTGCACGCCCTTAACATGTTATGGTTCATTTTAAAAAATAGATAAATAAAATATCTTTGATTTACATCATAACTTATTAATAATTTTCTTATTTAACATCTATCTAATTGTTATAATATTTAAAGTGAATGTTTTATTAGAGTATATCTAGGATATTTGGTTATAGTAAATCTAGGATACAAGATACGACTTGATTTAAAAAAAACATACCACAAAACATAATGCATACACACGTATATCATTTTATTTTTGATAGAGATCACTTGATTTGATAAATCTGCTAGAGATAAGATAAGATTTAATTTGAAAAACACAAAATAATATGATGGATAATATCTATATATATTTTAAAAAATTCGGTAGAGATACACCAAATAAAATGCCATTTTTTTTAGAAATCTATAATATAAATTTAAGAAGATTTCAATCAAATCTTAGATTGAATTTTAAAATTAAGATATCACAAACACCTAGGTCCGTTTGGATATGAGTTTAGGTAGATTCTGTGTTTAAAAAGTTAAAAATTTTGAAACTCAAATCCAAACACATTTTCAGCGTTTAGCTTTTTAAACCACAATATTTTTTTTTACACCAAAAAATCTTGCGAACAATATTTGGATTGACAAATCATATGATAAATAAGATGGGATGTAAATCTAAATTTATCTTTAAATTTTTTATGATCATTATCTTTTGGATTAAGAGTAAGAATAAAAAAAAAGATAATGTGAGATTTTAATCAAATTTAATTAATAGTGATGATCATGCCATGTCATCATTTTTTATTATTATTTTTTTAGATTTGATTGAGATAACTATAGAATATACATAAATTTTAAATAGCATAGCATCATGTCCACCAAATCTCATTCAATTATGATAATATAATGGATTATTTTTTAATTGCAACTTACTTATTATCATTTTATAATATATTTTTATTATATTTTCGGAATTTTTTTTAATGATTTTACGTTATATCTTAAAATATATTTTTATTTATAATTAATTATAGGATACTCAAAATATTAAGAATATATCATATATCAATTTTTTTAAAGCACACAACAAAAACAAATATATATGTAATCTTAGATTGATTTTACGTAGAATCTTTCATTTAATTTTTTAATATGCACAATAAAATATATATTACGTTAAACAATTTTATATACTGTATTGATAATATAACAACTACAATGCAATTGAAGATGCAAAAATATGGAGTGTATTTGCGTCCAATTTTTTAAGCACTATCAAAGACAATAAAAGTGTCATTGATCATGACGGTCAAACTTGTAAAATATACAACATTCAATGATACATAAAAGTAGAATCGTTAAATTTTATTATAATTTTTCATTCATAAATATTCAAACATAGTTTCAAGAATTTTTTTACTAACCCTTGTATGGCATGAAACATATGGCCAGAATAATGAAGAATAGATGAGAATAGTTAAAATAAGTTGTTTGTTTTGATAGAATAAATCCCGATAGTTATGTCTGGATAAGCTAGGATAAGACCCGATAACTATTCTAATGAAATGTTGGAATTGCTTATCTATGCCAATGGATAAAAATACCCTTCTCTGTTATTTTAAAAAAATTATCTCATCTAACAGACTCACACAGATTTCAAAAACTATCACATCTATCAAATCAATCATATATCTCTCACACTATTCCCAGGGGATATAATTGTCATTTAAGAAATCATAAACTCTTATTCATCATTTATCAACTACTCTATGTATGTTTAGTGTTGATTCTAATTGCTTTGTAATGATTTCAATTATTGTTCAGCTTAATTAAATTTACTCAATCGATTAGTCATAAATAATAATAAAGTAAATTATTAACAATAGTAATAAATTATATTAATGAAATATATATAAACAATTATATTAACAATCCTAATAAATGATAACAACAATATATATTAACAATAGTAATAAATAAATTAAATTATTAACAATAGTAATAAATTATTAAAATTGAAGTCGAGTGGCGTGTGCGAACCATTCGCCTGAGCTGTAACGCACGTGCTGGCTTTAATCAATTATGTCGTGATTGAATTGTATAGTCGATTAATCAAATTACACAATCCATATATTAAAAAAAAATTATCAACAGCTTATCTCGATTATATATTATATGAAAAAAAGATAAACTGCCATTTATTTCACCGTATAAAAAAGTTTTCGCTTTTATGAACCACCCAATCTGAATATAAAAATCATCAGATCGATTTCTTGCATCTCGAAAGCTCATCGAAACATCTCCTCCTCTCCCAAATCTTTATCCAATCAAACCAAAATCTGTTTTTAACCTCTCATGAAAAAAATCTTGTCCAAAAACAAAAGAAACCCACCTCCATTTCTGTTCAAAATCACATAAAAAACCTCTCTCCGATGTCAGATGTCATCTTCCCTTCCTGTCAATCCATACCCACCCAAAAGCACTCATTACATTGTTAAAAAAGGTTCAAATCTCCAAACGAGCTGCTTTTCCACCAAAAAATTCCATCTTTTCATCACTCACAATGTCAAAACCTCTTCTTTTGATCCCGATTCACCGCCTTAGGTTGACAAGGAGCCACGGAGCAAACCTGATCGTCGCCGAACCGAACGTCGATCAACGGATTCAAGCAATCAGGAGGCGTTCATGGTTGCTAGGGTTTCCATGGATTCGAAGAGTGGGAGTCAAGTGGGAGAGATGAGGACGATGGGTTTTCGAGGCCGTACAGGGAGGAGAGTAAATGCGATGGGAACCGGCGCGGACACGTGTACAAAGATGGAGAGAAAATAAATGGATTTTGGACGGTCAGGATGACTTCGATTTTTTGGTGTATTTTAAATGGTTTATATTGAATCATAGTGGGAGCAGTTAATTGATAAGACGGTTCACATTAAATACGGGTGTATCATTGGGTTGTGTTAAAATAAAAGAGAATTTTTTTTTGATAATAATATGAGTAGTATTTTTATTCTCAATAATAGATAAGCAATGATAAGCTATTCTTACATTTTATTAGAATTGTTATCAGACTTTATCTTAGCTTATTCTGACATAGCTATCAGAGTTTATCCGAGCCAAACAAACAATGAATAAGGGCTATTATGCTGTTATTCTGTCCTATTCACTATTTATGTCAATTAACAAACGGGGGTAATAGAATTGAAAGCATAAAAAATCTCTTCAAAAATCATCAATCACAAGATTCATAACACACAGTGTAATAAATGATAAATAGAAATAAAAGATTGGGGTCTACAAAAAATATTACCCTGATCTGAAATTGGTTGAGAAATGCCGAGTGGGGGCGGAGATAAGGCGCGGCCCACGCGACGTCGCTCGCGGTCCGGACGGTGTCGCTCGCACGGTCTGAATAGAGAAGAGATGAAGTGGCCGAGTGAGAGAGACAGAGACGGTGGAAGAGTACAAAAGAAAAATTAGGGCACATATTTTCATTTTAGGGCAGGACCTTTTTGTTGGTGGGCCAGGTCTGTTAACTTGTGAGCTTGATTTTTTTTTTGTGAATGACTTGTGGTTGTGGGCTTGGTTGGTTATGGGCTTATTATGGACTTGTAGATAAAAAAAATGAATTAAGACTTATGCTAATAACTTGATAAATAAAAATAAAATTATGGGTCAACTAATACTAATATGAGTATATATTAATAAAATAGTTGGGTCTGGAGTCCAATGGACCGAGGTGGGGTAGATCCGGACCCGACCAGTTTGTATGTTCGGGTCCACCGGGTCAGATCCAAATCGGGTTAGGTATATTACACGTGTAATTAAGTCCAGATCAGATCGAAGATCCGGGTTTAGACCAGACTCTTTGACAGGTCTAATTGTGATCCATCTATGTCCATTTTTGACAACTTTTCCAATTCTTCTACAGTGACGTTGTACTTAAAAAGGCGCAAGTGCTGTAATTTGAAGGCAATCTATCATGTCATTAGCAAGTGTGCGGTGCAAGTTGCACCTTGCTAAACTTGGTGTGACCCATGTTAAACTGATCATAATTAAGCAACCCAAAATTTAAAAGGGATTGCGAATGATTAACGAATGAACAAACAGGTGAAAAGTACTTCGATCAACTCGGATCATTTTTTGAACGATGTCCAGGCTGTTGAGTGGAAGTTTTTGTCAATAGATCAAGGTTTTGAAGGTTTCAGAAAAGAAGAAAACAATCAGCTGACAATACACAAAAGAAAGAACCTACATGCATGGTTTGACAAAATTGTCTAGATTTTAATATAGGCGGAAAAAGAGAAAAAAAAAGAAAAAAAACACAACGTGAGTCTTCAAATAATCAAATCTTAATGGAAGACTCTCAATCTTGGGACCGGGTTAGGTCCAACACTCATTGGATAATTTGATTGTTCAACGCGTTTTAGACCGTTTAATCTAAATACATAAAAATTGACACATCAAAAATAATTATATTTGAGATATTATGTAATTAATATCTGTAAATCAAACTTAGCATTTAATTAGATTACAAATTTTCTCCATTTTAGAAACTTCTCTATTCTTCCCCTCTTCTCCTTCTCCTCCTCCCAGACCCTTTTTCTCCTCTTGGGTTCATTTGAAAACACAGATTGAAAAGTAGCTTTCGGAATAAAGCTGCTTTTTAAGATGATTTTAGACCTTTGACTTTTATTGTGATGCTTTTTTTTATATTCAAGAATCAATATTTGAAAACAGTTGATGTTTAGCAAAGAAAGTTGCTTTTTAATTCAAAAAATTGATTCCGACAAAAAAACGTTGTTTTTGAGCTTTTCAAAACACGGATTTCGAGGGAAAAATTAAATGGAATCCAGCTTTCGATTCCGAATAAAGCTACCTCATTTGGCTACACGATTTTAGCTTTTTAGCTTTTCAAAAAGCAAAAACTACCCCAAACGTGCAACCAAACGAGGCCTTAGACTTTTCACCACCTCCATTAACCCTCACAAATTTGTTCTAATGAATTTGATTTAATTTAAGTATTGACATTTTTTTTATATATTCTGGTTTGATGAAAACATATTTGTTTCAATTTATGGGTTAAGTAATAAGTTTAGTTTTAAATTCTATTTGGCTCTAAGGCGGTGAGAATCTGAATCAAGCTAGAATGAATTACATTTTAATATTTTCACCTCTACCTTCATTAATAAATATAAAATGAATTAATTTTACCATGTATTTTTCCGTGGATGTGGGAGAGGTTTCAACAACGTTGTCACTCACTGTCAAAAGGGGAGTGGGAGGAGAGAAGGTGTGTGGCAATTGGTTTGAGTCGTAGGGATTAATGGAGGTGGTGAAAAGTATAAGAGAAGAAGGAGAAGGAGAAGGGGGGAGGAATAGAGAAGTTTCTAAAATAGAGAAAATTGTAATATAATTAAATGTTAAATTTGATTTACAGGCATTAATTACATAATATCTCAAATATAATTATTTTTTATGTGTCAATTTTTATGTATTTAGATTAAATTGTTCAAAAACGCGTTGGACATTCCAATGTCCAAAGATTGTTGGACCTAACCCGGTCTGTCAATCTTAATGGTAATTATGGGCCCCACTTGAATTAAAATTCATGCACGTGAAAAAATAAGGTGGAATCAGATTCTCACCCTCTGTGTTGGTAATCTTGAATTCCACCAAGAATCCTAAATTAGATTACTATTATACCTTTTGCAAATTAATAAAATTATTATGTACATCCCTTCTAAAATAAATAGCATCTTCTTTTTTTTACCCACCATTCATATAATGGGTTTATATAATCATTTTGATTTTTTAACTAAAAAATTATGTTATAATTTTTATATGTGATGTGAAAAATCTTAACTGTGTATTATATATTAATTTATGTTTTTAAATTCAGTTTTTATTTTTGTAGATGGGTTTAGATATTATTATAATTGATACAATAATTTTTATTTATTTGCATTTATTAAATATTTATAAAAAAAGTACTCATTTTTATTTTTATTGTGATATGGGTAAAGAAATAAATTTTATAAGTATATATATAATAGGAAGGGTATTTTAGACATTTAAATCAAATTTATTATCATTTCCTATGTATGAACCAAACACTGAAAATGATTCTTTGAAGAAATTTACTAGCGAACCAAACAGTATGATAAAATCATAATTCCTGGTAAAATAATTCTTCGTAAACTGACTCCTGATAAAATAATTTCACAAAAAAAAAAAAAATGAACCAAACGGGGCTTTAATGATATTCTACAAAATAAAATCTCTCATTTTAGATGATGTGTTGGGCACTTCTATCATAAGATTTCTTTGATTTATAATTTCATGACGCGTGATTCAAGGGTTTAGGAAATGAATTATTTAAAATATCTTCGCATTAATATGGGCAATCATTGCTGCTAAGCCATGAAATTAAAATACCTGCTAATTAAATTGATGTTTTAAATAATTCTGCAAAAAAATTGAAGTTTTCATAATATCACTTATGAAAAAAGAAGTTCTAGAAAGGGTACATACTGGTCCATAGCTGCTTGGATCCTCTATTTATTTATTTTTATTTGTATCTTATTTGACTTTTATTTTAAAATTACTACATCATCATAATTAAAATCAAACAGTTATAAATATATCAAATCATGAATGGATAAATGAATCCATTTTATTTGATAAATTTATGACCGTCTGATTGATCAAAGCACAAAACAAATACAGAAAAACAAGTAGAGGATCCAAACCCGGTCCATAGGGAGTTCATATCGTACGATAGATAGAATATCCAAGGAAGATATCATATGGGAATCTCATGTGAACTGGAACCAGCTGTCCCATGAACGGAACTCTAATAGAACAGTGAAATTGGCTATATATGATTTAATTTTTCATTATATATATATATATATCAAATTAATTCATATAGATTTAGGGCCCTCCCTGAGCATAGTCGCCTAAGGCCCCCTATTTTAGGAGGGCTCCCAAATATCTAAATAAAGAGGTTTTTAATCCCTATTTTAATGGAATTTCTTACTTTTCTTTGAATTTAAAACTCTTTTATTTATTATTTGATTTCTAAAAAGGAAAAATCAACACACAAGTTAGTTTCATATTTATTTTTATAATTTTTTTTGTATTTTCGTTTTTATTTTATTGATTGTTTTAAATTTTAATTGAATTTTTTTTCATTCCCTATTTTATTGGGATTATTTGGATAATTTAATATTTATTTTAAAACCTATCCATATCTTTTTTTTCATTTGTTACTTTTGTTTCATCACATATTATTTTCTATTTTTATTCATTTTTTATTTTTATGTTATTCATTTTTTCGGTTATTTTAACTCCTGTGATTTTTCCTCCATATTTTTTTGGGGTTTTTCTTTTAAAAAGTTTATCCCATATTTTCTTTTTGTTTGTTATCATTTATCTCTATTTTACAGGGATTTTGTTTTATTTATATTTGATACAAAGAAAAAATTCATAGATCTTATTTTTTATATTTGTTTTTAACATTTGGTTTGTATCATTCTAGAATGGAATTTGATTCCATGTGAGATTACCAGAAAAATGTATAAAATTTTGGTTGGTGGTAATCTTGATGGTAATTGTGGGCCAACTGGAATTAAAATCCATGTGAGAAAATAGGGTGAATCAAATTTCTACCCTTTGTGGTGGTAATCTCAAATTCTACAAGGAATCTTAAATTATATTACTATTATACTCTTTACAGATTAATAAAATTAATATGTACATCCCTTTTACAATAAATAGCATTCTCTTTTCATTTTTTTACCCACCACCCGTATATGGGTTTATATAGTTATTTTGATTTTTTAATTAAAAAATTATGTTATAATTTTTACGTGTGATGTGAAAAATCTTAACTGCGTATTAAATATCAATTTATGTTTTTAAATTCATTTTTATTTTTGTAGATGGGTTTAGATATTATTATAATTGGTATAATATGTGATGTGTGATATCGGTTTAGGCCTAAAGTAATACTTCCAAATCCGTAACTAATAAAATCGGTTATTTAGTTTTTAGAGGAGTTCATAATATTCAACGAGTTTGGAAGATTACTATTATTATATGTTTAATTATATAATTGATTATTTTATTTATTAAATATTTATAAAATATTTATAAAAAAATTATTCTTTTTTTATTATTGTGATTTGGGTAAAGAAATAAATTTTGAAAGTATATATATAATAGTAATGATATTTTAGACATTCAAATCAAATTCCTTATCATTTTTCATATATAAACCAAACACTTAGAAATGATTCTTTGAATAAATTCACTAACTAACCAAGCAGTCTGATGAAATAAGGATTCCTGGTAAAATAAATCTTGGTAAACTGATTCCTAGGGCTACAACTTGGGTCGGGTTGAACCCGAACCCGATGGGTTGAACATGATTTTTACATGGGTTGGGTTTGCCAAATCAGGTTCAGGTTCGGGTTGACCAATTCGGGTTGACTCACAAATCGGGTTGGGTTCGGATTGGTCTCACTCACAACCCGACCAAACCCGGACCCATAAATTAATATTTTTTTAAAAAAATTATGGCCGTTCATTTTGTAGCTTTTAATCTAGGTAGTCCAAATTTTAAGTAAACCTAGTTAACTTATGGGTTGGGTCGGGTCGATTTATTTAATTTGCAAATCATGTTAGAAAATCGGGTTTGGTTGGGTTGGTCCAATTCGGGTTGTGTCTGGTTGGTCCAATTCGGGTTGTGTCTGGTTGGTCCAATTCGGGTTGGATCGGGTTGGTTTATTTAATTACGGGTTGGGTTCCCGTTGGTCTAATTCGGGTTGAAAATCGGGTTAAAGTTGAGTAGTTTGAAAATCGGGTTGAGTTCCAGTTGACTTGCCCGAGTTGCAGCCCTACTGATAAAACAATTCCACCCAAAAAATGACATGAACTAAACGAGATCTTAGTCTCTGTTTTTCAAACTTTTCGTCATTTTTTTATTATTATTTTGTTGGGATTAAGTTTTGTTAGATTAATTGTGTAAAAAAAAATTTAATTTTAATTTTTTTTTTTTTGTTAATAGGGGCCATTTAATGAGTCCCCCGGCCCGTCTCATTTAGCTAATTTCAGGCCGGCCACATAAAAATGAGATCGACTATCAAATCTTGTTGACTCTAAAAATTCAACACACCACTTTTTCAGAAATCATTCTGTCGTTGGGCAGGCAAAACTGAACCCAAAAAAGAAAAGGAACTATATATTTTGCCCTTAATAGAGATTGATACAGAAATACACGGTGAAAAGGTTGTATGGACTCATGGATAGTATCTAAAATCCAACTAATATATACTGATAATGTTAAGAAAATCATATAAACGGTTTAATTTAATAACTAGAGATGCAAATACACCATTTGGAGGCTGAGCTGTCAAAAGCTGGTTTGAAATAAAGTGATTGAAAAAAATGAAACAAATGGTCCCGGATTCTCCCTTTCAATCGTTCATCTATCTCTCTCCCCCTCCCTTTAAAAAATAAAAAAATTGAAAAAAAATATATCCACCTGCAAGAGATAAGCCCCCTCTCTGTGGCTAGTATGGTGTCGTACCATGCAAAGTTGGTCTGAGCCCATCCCCTTTGTTTGTGTTGCTGTGTGAGAGAAAGAGAGAGGGAGAGAGAGAGAGAGGGAGAGAGAGAGAGAGAGAGGGAGGGAGTGCATGGTTGTGTGTGTGTGTGTGACAGTGCATGTGTGTGTGTGACAGTGATTGACAGGAATCTAGTCTCTGAATTACTGCCCTTTAAAGTTGAGGAGGAAATTAAGATTGGATGGAAAGGTAAATAGTGGGAAGGAGTGAAATTTTATGGGCCAGTTAATACATATATATAACAGTACTACTGATACAAACATGTGTGCAGAGAAAATCAGAAGAAAGGCATGTTGTGAATGTGTGATGAAGAAATATATAGACCCACAGAGAGATTTTGTTCACCTCTTATGAAGACAACAAAAAAAACAACAAAAGAAGAGAGAGAGAGAGAGAGAGAGAGAGAGAGGGAATTAAGCATGACTGGGTATGAGGAAGACATCATGGAATGGTTCGACGGGATAGCAGCGAATGCTGGGCAAACGCAGAGGGAGACCCTCCGTCGCATACTGGAGACGAACCACGGCGTGGAGTACCTGAAGAGGTGGATTGGTGATCAAGGAGATGAGCTGCGAAACATGGACTCTGAGGCAATCGAGTCCCTCTTCACTTCGTTGGTCCCTCTCTCCTCTCACGCAGACGTTGAGCCTTACATTCAGAGGATCGCCGATGGAGACTCTTCTCCAATCCTCACTCAACAACCCATCACCATGCTCTCCTTAAGGTGTGTGTGTGTGTGTGTATGCGCGCGCGCGCGCTCTAGCTATTCATTTGTTTGTTCATGGAAATATCATATTCATTTTTAAAAAAAATCATGCATGGAAAGAAACAGTGACCTCAGTATGTCCAAACAAGAATCTGATCTTTTTTTATTTATTTATTTCTTAAAAAAATTCTCATGGTACTTCTCAATATTCATATTCATGCATGTTTGCTGATCAAACTCTTCAATTAATGAAACGAATAATGTATTCATATATGCAGTTCAGGAACCACAGAGGGTAGACCCAAATATGTTCCCTTCACCCGACACAGCTCTCGTACAACTCTTGATATTTTCAAGCTGGCTGCTGCTTACAGATCAAGGTCTGCCATTTAATTATGATCCGATTTTCCTAGTAAATCATAATGTAAATGAAGCATATATAATATATTGGTTTAATATATATATATATATATATCAGGATTTATCCAATAAGGGCAGGAGGGAGGATACTAGAGTTCATATACAGCAGTAAGCAATTCAAGACAAAGGGTGGTCTGACCGTGGGCACCGCCACCACCCACTACTTCGCGAGCGAAGAATTCAAGTCCAAGCAGAAATCCACAAAGAGCTTCACATGTAGCCCTCCCGAAGTGGTCTCCTCCGGAGACTACAAACAGACGACGTACTGTCACCTCCTCCTCGGGCTCATCCACTGGGAGCAGGTGGAGTTCGTCACCTCCACCTTCGCCTACAGCATAGTCCACGCCTTGTCCGCTCTGGAAGACCTGTGGGAGGAACTGTGCGAGGACATAAGGGAAGGGAAACTGAGCCCAACAAGGGTGACGGAAGCGTCGATGAGGAAGGCCGTGTTGGAGGAGTTAAAGCCGAACCCATCACTGGCTTCAAGAATGGAAAAGGGATGCGAGGAGTTGAAGAGATCGAACTGGTTGGCGACGGTTCCGAAGCTGTGGCCCAATGCGAAGTACGTGTATTCGATACTGACGGGGTCGATGCAGGCGTACTTGAAGAAGCTGAGACACTACAGCGGGGAACTGCCGCTTGTGAGCGCGGATTATGGGTCCACGGAGAGTTGGATTGGGGTCAATCTCGACCCTACTTCGCCACCAGAGGAGGTCACTTTTACTGTCATTCCCACTTTTTCTTACTTCGAATTCATCCCCCTCAAGAAGACCAGCACCACTTTTACTACTGTTGAACAACTAGTTGCTCATGACTTCATCGAAGCCGAACCCCTACCCATCTCTCGTGTCAAGGTCGGGGAGCAGTACGAGGTCGTCCTCACCACCTTCACAGGCCAGTACTCTCTCTCTCTCCTATCCCCCCCAATCAAATTAGATAATTAACGGTGTAAGATTGTACTAATTACATATAGATTGAATTCATGTGTGCATGTATGTGTATATATATATATATGAGCCATATATAATCACCTGATCAACTTTCTTTCTGGCTTTAGCGAATTAGACAACCGTACTAATTACATGCAGATCGAATTCACATGTTGCACTCACATTAATTTCACAGTATATACGGATCAATATTGTTGTATGTGAAACGTAGATGTGCAGTTTTTGTTACTCTGCTAAAAAAAAGTTGGGGGCTGGGAAAAAAGAAGCTAAGATGTCTGTTTTGTGGATCCTTATGATATGGTATGTGCAGTTTTTGTTACTCTTTGGGGGTCGGGAAAAAAGAAGCTAAGATGTTTGTTTTGTGGATCCTCATGATACGGTATGTGCAGTTTTTGTTACTCTGCTAAAAAAAAGTTGGGGGCCGGGAAAAAAGAATCTAAGCTTCTTTATCTACACTGCTCCATCTTCTGATTCTTTTTTGTAAGCTCATGTAGGCAACAAATATCACATGGGCCCTATCCACTGTTTCGTTGCTTCTTACATGTTCCTTTTTCCATCCTTGATTAAAATAGTCAAATAATTTTCTGTACTTACAAATTAGATGTATGGGCTTTACGATGAAACAGATATGTTTGCATGCATAGTTAGGCAATAGTAATTGTGTGATGGTAGTGTCAAAATCTACAGTGAATATATATCTCACGATCAGTTGGGTGATTGTATGACGTGCATGCATGTTTTGTTTGGGCTGTGAAAGGAAGAGAAGATTTAGTCGGAGTCATCCAACCGCGCGTACGTATTGTATTATTTCTTGATTCATCGATGAATGTTTTGTTTTTTTCCTTTTTGTATCAAATTGATTGATGGATGTTGTAGACTGACTAGTTGGTGGCAAAGATAGAAATAATGGATTTCATTTCTATCATTGATTCACTAACTTTTATATATGGACTCGCGTGACATGTAAGATATATTATATTATTTGTTTTGTTGGCAGGGCTGTATAGGCAGAGACTTGGGGATGTTGTGGAGGTGTCGGGTTTTTACAAGGGCACACCCCAACTGAACTTCATATGCCGGAGGAAGCTTATATTGGCGGTGAACATAGACAAGAGCACGGAGAAGGACCTGCAGTTGGTGGTGGAGAAGGGGTCCCAAGTGCTGAGCAGGAGCAAAGCAGAGCTGGTAGACTTCACGAGCCATGCCAACGTAGTGGAGCATCCAGGACACTACATAATATACTGGGAGATAAAGGGGGAGGTGGAGGAAAGCGTCCTCGGCGAGTGCTGTCGGGAGATGGACTTGTCTTTCCTCGATCACGGCTACGTTCTGTCCAGGAAGTGCAACTCCATCGGACCACTGGAGCTTCGTGTGGTGGACAGAGGGACTTTCAAGAAGATCTTGGACTACTACATCGAAAATGGCGCCGCCATGAGCCAGTACAAGATGCCTCGCTGCACCACCAATCAAGTTCTTCTACGCATTCTCGACGCTTGCACCGTCAAACGCTTCCTCAGCACGGCCTACAAGTCAGCTAGCTAGCTAGTGAATATATCAACAAGTTTTATTAATTATTAGACATGAAAGGGCCGGTGTACTACTAGCTAGCTAGCTAGCAAGCTAGATGATTATATTAATTATTTGTCCATCTATATATGAATATTATTAAGTAATTAATTGATTAAGAGTTGGGCCGTAGGATAGATATTGTTTAATTGTGGTCCTGCGGAGAGGAGGGGTGGTTGGTGGTGGGTTTGCATGTAGGCCTGTCAACGGGTCGCTAATCGATCTGGACCTGATCCGGATCTGATTCGATAAAAGGTATAAATATCCAATTTGAAGGACCCGACAATGAAAACGGGTCGGGTTTGGATCCATTCTGATCTGATCCGATCCGATGGACCCGATAGACCCGATCCAAATATTTTGTAATTTTTTTTATTTATCATCTAACCAACTACTCATGATTTAACCAAACATTTATAACTAAATATTGAATAATCATTTAAAATTTTGACCATTTAAAATATTTTTACAACTTTATGACTTCATGTAAAAGCATAATAATCTAAACCGCATTTCAAATATCTTCTCATTAAATATTAAAAAAATCAAAATAGTGAAGAACTATTTATAACACACTATAATCTATTAAAAAGAAAAAAAAATGAAGTCATTGTATGTCCTTGAGAAATTAATCGACCTCTCTTTGTCTGGCATAGGCTTGTTAATGGATCGACTCGACCCTAGATCTAATATGAACCCGACTCGAAGGACCCGATAATCAAACGGGTCGGGTCCGAGTCTACCCCGACCCGATCCGGATCCAACCCATTGAGAGACCTACTTGCATGAGATGGATGGTGATTGATTGGCATATATATATATATATATACATATATATATATATATATATATATAATTATATATGTGTGGGTGTAGCCCAAGCGAGGGACTGCGGTGGTCCAGGTCCGTGGACCACTCCGAGGAGGGGACAGCGCGTTACCACCTGGATTTGATTGGGATTATGCCTCGTCACATACTCACATTGTCTTGCCACGCAAAAATAATAAAAAATTTGGTTTCATTTTTTTGTTATACCATCTACAGTCTACAACAAATTAAATAATAACAATAATTCTATGAAAGCATCCTTGGGTGGTTTCAAGGAGCGCGGACTGTGGGTTAGTAAATGAGTTGAGCTGCTCGGATTTGATTCTGTTGGAGCTCATTCAATTAAATAAATGAGTCGAGTTTGAACAATTAATAAAGTTCGATTGCAAACGAGCTAAGCTGAATCGAGCTCGAGCGGAAGCATGAGCCTATATGAGCTCGTTTACTTAAAAGTTTAGAATGTTGTTTATTTTCGAATATGATTGTTTAATGATGATTTTCGAATATGATTGTCTATTTTTGGTTTATTTTTCGCATGTTTAATTGCTAAACAAGCTTTTTTTTACCTAAACAAGCCTGAGCTCGAGTTTTGGTTCGAGCTTGCACTCGATCTCATTTTAAAAATGAACTGAGCTTTAACCGAGCTTTTCACAAACCAAACGAGCCACGTTGAATGCAAAATTAAGTTCAATTTTAAACCGAGCCGAGTCCGAACAGAGCCTCAATATAAACAAGCTGAGCTTGAACATATCAAAACTCGACTTACTCGACTCATTTACAACCTCTAATCCCATATGGATCCATGTAGTGATAGACTAGAGATGTGCTTATCCATATTAATGATAACGATGTGGGACAAGAATGGACTACATACAGGCGCAAGAAATCCACTACACTACACGCTTTTGAGGGTTATACACGAGAACAAATACCACTAGCACCCAAATATTCTCCGATTCCACCATCCATGGATTTTTTCAATGGTGGGACAACAAGGGGAGGGAAAAGAGAGAGGAAGTTAGAAAAGACCAAGGAGAGGGGAGAAAAAAAGAGATACTAGCGAGGGGAAGCCCCTTCTAAATTTAAAGGAAAAAAAGCAATTTTCTTCTTCACCACCACTTCCGCTTTCCCCACCACCCAAAAATTTTGTGGGTGGTGTAGATGGCGATTTGGGTGGTGGGGATAACTACTTCTTATCTGAAAATGATGTTGGATGATTTTTTTATTTTGAATGAAAATGAAAGGCATTTTTTAAGTTTTACACTTGACTTCATACTGCATTCACATGAGAATAAATGAGAAAACATTTTTCTAATAAAATTATATTGAACACATTTTTTTCTAAGAAAATGAAATTTATTTTTCGTATTACAAGATTCATGTGAAAATCACTTGCCTGTGTAACTAAATCAAAATCATATTATACAAGTCAAATTGTCTCTTTCATTATTTTCAATCACTTTTGATCTTGTTATTTTCAAGCTCTGAATAAAATACATTGTGTAACACAATTTTATATATTTACACCTAATAAATTTGTTAAAGTCTATTATTATTCAAAATTAATATTTGATATCCAAATCTTATCTTAGGATTTTAAGAATATATCTTAGGGTTTTAAGAATAGTGTTGATTGTCCTACATCATCATATTTTTTAGGAGATTTATATTGAGATAATAATGAAATATAAATAATAAAGATAATTTGATATTAAATATGAGTTTTAATCTTTAAATAATCATTTTCAGAAAAAATCTATTTCATAGTCATAAATATATATCGAAAATCTCTTTTCAACGAGTTATTGATCACCGTAATCTGAGTTATAATTTAAAGAATATTGAGTTATGATTTTTTTTCATAACTCAATATTCTTGAAAATTTCTTTTCCACAGTTATACTTGAAAAGTTATGAATTTTTAAAGAATATTGAGAATAATTTAATTATTAATTTTTTTTGTATCTACACATAAATTGGATAATATCATCAATATCCACCAAATAAATAAAAAAATTGTATATATACCTGTAAAAAATCACATTTTAGCAAAATAACAATGATGATTTGTTATTTCTAATAATACGATTCTAAATATGAGTGCAACTCGGACGGGTTGGATCATGTTGGAGCTCAACCCAAACCCAACCCAAAGTGGTAGAAAACCAACCCAAGGTTGGAGAACCCAACCTATCGGGTTTTGTTCGGGTTGGATTTGAGTTGGGTTGGATACAATTTTATCATACACATTAAAAAATTATAATTTTACTTAGAACGTACATTTTACTTAGATATGAAAACTTCAGGTTCAAGTTGATTCGGGTTACATGAACATTCAACCTAAACCCAACTCAAATTAGGATTAGGTTACTCGGGTTCGGGCTTGGGCTTAATCCGAACGCTAACACCCCAACCCAAACCCACCCAAAAAAATTTCAGTTAGGTCAGGTTCAACTCGTTCAAGTTGCACCCTTAATTCTAAAAAAATTAAATTATACATAAATGTCACATTTTTTATCCATTCGAGCGATATTTTATTTTTTAAAATTAATTTGACCGATATTGTTGGTTTTAGAGTTTCAAATGAGATATTTTCACAATATAGGGTTGGTGGAGAGCTATATATGTTAAATATTCATTTTTAGTTATAATATATCTCTTTATAAATTTTACAAATAATATATTTAACCATTATTCATATTTTCATTATATCATTTATACATATATAACATGATATCACATATAAATGAATTAAAAAAATTGAAGGTATTGATTGTAGGCAGTTTTTATTAAATATTTTTTTATTTACACACACCCTGTGCGTGGGGGAGACTAATTATTATACTAAGCGAAAGCGTTTAATCTCTTTTTCAAGTCGGTTCATTTATAACATTTTTATTTTCAACTTTACCCTTATTTAAAAGATAACGTGAGATATTTGAATTCCATAAATTTTTAAAAAATACATGAAATGAATGTTATTGATTATGTTACATCATCACTTTTTATTGGTTTTATATTGGGATAAGGATGAAACAAAAAATACATATATCTATATTTGTGTATCTATCTAAGTTGGATAATATCATATCCATATCCACCAAATCTCAATTTTTTTAATGTTTTTTTACACATGCATTTTTGGAGTTTTAAATAATATATATAGTTGGTTGAAAGGTACATATGCAAAAAGAAACTCATTCTGAGGTGTAACATATCTCTTTTATTTGTAACTTTATAATAATTATTAAAAAATATTATATTATTTATGTATATATAACATAATATAATATATCATATATAAATGGGTTAATAAAATTGAAGATATTGATTTAGAACAGCTTTATTATTTATTTTATTCTTTACACGCATTTTATTCTTGATGAAAACTAGTACTAAATTACCACTGTTTGGAACGGGAATAAAACTATGGATAACCTAGGATAAAAGGGAATAAGGGATTTTGGGTATTTGAAAACATATAATAGATAGGGATAATGTATGTCAGAATAAACTGGTATAAAATGCTACATGGATTCCACCAAAAGAATATGTGGAACCACTGTCAAATCAATTGTTATCACCTCTTATAAATCACCTGTTATTGTTTTTTACCATCTTTTATAAATTCTTATCCATACTTTATTTATATTTTACCCAAACAACAAAAAATTTATTCTGACGTTTACCAACAAGAATAATTCAAAATACAATCAAACACAAAATCACTTTATCTTCACTTATGTCGAAATAAATATATATCCAAGAATAAATTCTATTCTCGTTCTAATCGGAAAGAGAAAGGGAAGAGAAAAGGCTTACATTGTCGCGGTTGGAGAGGTAGTTCAAGTGTTAAATCACTTTGGATTTCTTTCTTTCATGGTCGATGTGATATCAGACCCAGGAGAGAGAAAGGGATTGGGGGGAGACAAACCATTCAATGCATGACCCAACCATAAAATGGAACACTCCCTACAAGGGAGTCAAGGGACCCATGCAATCACTGACCACAAATAGAATTCAGGACGTGTACGCGGCTCGTCCATGCAGTGTGGTTTTTGACACATGGCATGGCCCAGGATTGCCGGGCCAATATAATGATACAATGACCAGTTTAAAAAGGGCAACCAAAACCACCAGAATTCACACAACAGATGGGACCCTTTAAAGTCCCCTCTCTAATTTAAGCTAATGTATAATGGCATCATACGATAATAAGAGTTTTGTATATCAGTTTCGTGTGTGTACGTGTACGTGTCTGAGCATATTTAATCATAACTACATGTATACAGTATAATACTTTGATAAACGAGACAGCCAGAAAGGAACCCTGATTTTTTTTTCCTGTATTGAAGAATAAATGGTCCGTTTACATATCATCTGGCCAATAGAGTCCCACTTGTAATCTTTTGAGTAAGGAAATGAATGCCCCCCAAAAACTAACACCATAAAAATCCCTCCCCCCCACCCCCAACCCAAAAAAGGGAAAAAAAAAAAAACAAAACTGTCATATGCTAAAAATGAACTATTTACATGTGTTGGTTAGTGGCACTTTAATTCCTTTTCAAATAGGCAACTAAAAGGTTTTACTCTTAACCAATGCCTCTAATCCAGAATTCCCATGATGTGAAGAATCCAACCTATAGGAGGAATAACTCCTGACCAAGTAAGAGGCGCTTCCAGGGCCCCCACAACCATCTCATGAACTTGAGGAAATCCTGGAAGTGCTAAACGATGGTTAAAACTTTGGGTAAGCTGAGGAGTAAAATTGATCCACGAGAACTACAGATCACACCATGAACAAATACTTCAGATCCTCCACAGTGAGACGAGATTGACGACCACCTGTTTCATCTTCCCCGAAAGCAGATGCAACCATTACTCTCTTCTTTTCCTGCAATCTCAAACTCAATACGTGAATATCCCATGCTAGGCTAAATAAAACATGTAAGAGAAAGCAAAAATGCAAATCATGAGAAAGGTAACTTAAAAAGGAATGCAATTATTGACTAGTCGCTTAAACAAAGTTAAAAGGCTGAAGTTCCTCTATTGGCAAGTTTCATTGTCGTCTTCTTTAAACCATTGTTAACACAGATCCTGTTTTAAAAGCGGCCCCGTCAAATGCTTTTGGAAAAACAAACATTCCTCAATACGTGAGCTTCAGACACAAGGATCAAAGGGCATTCAAATTTTCCTCCCCCCATTTCTCATCCATGTTTAAAAATTGTTAGAAAACTGATTTTGTCCAACACAAGCTCTAAAATGGCATTCAAATTTATACTACACATCACAATACTCTTTTTTATCTCCTCAGACCTGATTCAATCCTTGAACCAGGTTTTCTGTCCCGCAAAGGACAAAACCAGGAGTTCTGCATTATGTGGATTTAAGATTTCAACAACAAAGAAAGCGTGCATAATCAAGTAAACAAACCAATCATGACAAAATATCAACAATTGAATGAGGAGCTATAAGAATATATATAAATTTTCATGTGCAAGCTATATAATTATTTCAAAAATTATTTCAAGTCTACATTTTTCTCTAGGTTATTAAAGCTTCCAATCCGGAAATGACAGAGAAATGACATTTAGAGAAGTTTGGAATAAAGTTACCTGGAGGGCTAGTATACGATCTTCCACAGTGTCTTTGATAGTCAACCTTGAAACAGTAACAGGACGAGTCTGGCCGATACGATGTGCTCTGTCAATTGCTTGATCTTCGGTCGTGGGGTTCCACCACAAGTCGAGAAGAAGAACATGACAAGCCGCAACCATATTTAATCCAAGGCTTGCAGCTTTCAAAGACATAATCATAACTGTAACCTGTACACCAATGCAAGATTAGGTTGAAAGTAATAGAGAGCCAAAAAAAAAGAAGCAAACATTAAGGGAGATGGTTTTTAAATTGGTTCCTCCATGTTTGATTCCTAAAAAATGCAAATTAGAAGATTTTGTAGACAGACCTCAGGAAGAGTATTAAAATCTTTCACCGCTTTATCCCTAGCAAGAACAGACATTGTCCCATCAAGTCTCCTGTACTGAATAGAGCTGTTCTTCAAAGGAATTTCAAGCAAATCCAGCATCCTAGTCCACTGAGAGAAAACAATAGCTTTTTCACCGATTGACAACTGTTTTTCATCATGAGTATCCTCTAAACAAACATGTGCCCCAGCATTATGAGCATTTTCTGGACCACAGCTATCTTCACTGGTTTTCTTAGAACAGCACTTCGAATTGGCATCCTGCGACTTAGGCAACGCTTGTAGAATCTCCAGAGCAGCTTTGATCTTTGTGGAATCAGAAAGATTCTCCATAGAAAGCTCAGGTGCAGGTTCAGGACTAGAATCATGGGGCGGACAATCATAGCCATCCTGGTCTACCAGTGAGGTTCTCAATGTTATTTTAGAAAATACAGATGACACACTGAGATGAACTTTACAATTGGCTGCAGGACACAATTTTTCATCCCCTGTAAGGTGCTCACAGATGCACTGGTTGCAGAAAACATGACCACAGGTGGTAACAACAGCATCCTCGGGTGGATCCTATCAAAAACAGATCAGAGGTATGTTAGCAAACAAAAACACTAAATTATACACTCATGTGAAACTGAACAATAGTTCTTTCTCAGATTAAGACCAAAATACCAGACCAACACATAAATCAGAAAACTAGATCAACACCAGTTCTCAAAAAGACATTTTGACAACTTAAACTGGTGAAAATTGAGAATAAAAAGTGTTAACCGGTGGAAAATTTTCCTTGAGAAGTGACAGAAGAATCATGATATTTGATAAAATTCCACAATTATTATGAAAAAATTCATATATTTAGCATAACGTCTTCAAGACTTGAAAGTATTTCTCTATAAGGAGGCAAATAATCCATGCTCATGTTTTCACCCCTCCCCAGACAACACACGCAAAAGAAAGAAAGACACCACCCGGCCATAAATATGCTCAAACAACATGAATGTGGCATTCATCTTGACATCTGGAGTTTTGCCATAGTCTTCCATTCAATATCATATCAACAGAGTTATTGGTCAGTCACTCATTCGCTCCATCATTCCGTAGATCCATGTGATAAAAAAAATTCACTTCATCCATGAAGCACAAATCCCAGTGTGCCTACCTTATTTTATCTCCGTCTTCTGTAGTCTACCCAGTTTCATTAATGAAATGTAGTACACTCATTCCAGTTTATTCCAAACAGAAGATTCTACATCATTATAATCATTTGCTTCCTCACATGCCCATAGCATTACATGTGTGTGTGTGTGTGTATAATGCACCTTCACTGTACGTCTACATAATAAAAGACAGAAATAAGCCAAAGATCTGGGTTTCTGATGCAATAGGGATTTATGTAAAATCAACTAGCTTTAAGGCTCCACCATTATTCTTCAAGGATCACACATTTCACGTATTGAACAAAGTTAGGAGTATCATGTGTTAACATTGTATCCATGCTTCAAATGCTGATATCAACGATATTATATGATACAATGTATGTTTGAAAGATGGGAGGGAGTTTAATCTATAGAGAGTTTTTTTTGTGGAAAGTTAAAAGTACATTAAGAGAGTTTGTAGCGAAGATGGTGAGGAGAATTCTTGCCTTCGTGGTGAATGAGGGACTTGTGGAGGTGGAAGGAATGGGGAACCTTGGCATTATTTATAGAGATCGCCCCCCCATACCCCACAAAAAATAAAAAAAGTGAGAGTGGGCTAGCCATTATAGCCATGTAGTCCAATGCCTAGAGCTATTAACACCAACAGCACAATCACACAATTTAATGTATGGTTTCACAATGCATGGAACTTCCAAATGTGGCAACTGCATTCTGCGGTTTTGAATATTTTGGTTTGCATATGTAGTTACAAATATCGACATAATAAGTTAATAACCAGCTCATAAAACTATAATAAAAAAAAGCAAAAAGAGACTAAGAAAATAAGGGAAATCATAAAAACAATGAAAGATGCAACAGTAACATCTTTGCATTTATCTGCATCACCAGGCAATGGATTGACAAGTTCAATCAGTTGTTCACAGACCATACCCAATGTTAAACTTCTAACTGGAAAAAAAAAGAAGATAATGCTGAGTAAATGAGAGAAAAAACCATGGGAACTGGGAAATAAGAACACATACATTGCACTTTGCACAAATTGCCAAACAAGCTTCTAAACAATTCAAAAGATCTACTCGTTTCTCCCTCGGAAGTTTCTTTGCTGTCTCCACAGAGGATTTCCAGCTGGCACTAGAATCATATCCCTTGACCAAGAGAGGATGATCACATGCCTGACGAAGCCGCAGAAGCATCAATAAAATATTTACATAGTTCTGTTTGACGGTTCCAGCATCTGCATATTCCTGAGTGGATAAATTTGATAACAAATTAATTTTGTATATCTTTACTGACAACTGTGATCACAGTTTACCTCAGGCATAAATAAGACAGCCTAGGTTAAGAAACAGAAAAACATGCACTGAGACTAATTTGGCAAAACAATGAAACATGGAGAGACAATATGGCGCAGAAGATTAAGCACTCTACCAAATCAATTTGCATATGAAGGACAACATCACGAGATTGCATATATAGCAAGGTCACCTCATGACCTAGTTTGAATT
Source organism: Acorus gramineus (assembly GCA_030737835.1). Lineage (NCBI taxonomy): Eukaryota > Viridiplantae > Streptophyta > Magnoliopsida > Acorales > Acoraceae > Acorus > Acorus gramineus. Next base: position 25,490,210 of record CM060849.1, read on the forward strand.
TGACATATGCTCCTATTTGGTGTCATCCAATAACCAGATTCATATGCTCCTATTTGGTGTCATCCAATAACCAGATTCATGTCCCAAATTTGATGAAAGATTAAGCACACTAGAAGTGTCTGTCCAAAATTCCATCTCTGTGTCAACATGCATGTTATTGTATATATAGCACAAATGCAAGCCAAAATGGGTCAAATATTCTCCCTCAAAATGAGGCTAGCTTATCCTTCTGAGCTTAGAAAAGACAAAGATTCATCCAAGTAATTGGTACCCAGCCATCAAAAGACCCCACACTGAGGTTATTCCCATGTCGGGTATCAAATTTATATAGCAAAGTTTAGATCCAATATGATTTGAAATAAAATCTACGATCATCTCAATCTAACATCAACACCCAAAATGATCGGTGTCAAATTTCAGCAAGACCTGCTGATGAGAGAGAAAGAGGCTCCCATACCGATCAAAAAAGTAGACAACCAGCCAAATTAAAAACTGCCAAGAGAGAGAATATGGAGACATGTTCATTCATCCATATCAGCTCCATGTCGGTTGTTCCACCTATCCAAGTTCATCTGAATATTGGCATTTGTATTCAAATTTAAATTCATAAAATGTCAGAACCATCTGATTAACTGCCTTCAGAAACAACCGAAATCCCTTATTCAATATCCGATTATCCAGCCACTGTCCATTATCCAAATTCTGATATCCGATAACGCGCGTATAAATTAATTTTGTGCGTGTCAGTGTGTGTAATATTTATATTCTGATTCAGATATTAAATGGAGTAAACACCTAAGTATGTGCTTCCAATGCAGAACTGAATCGGATATCACTAATGCTATCCCAAAAAAACAGACAATTGCATAATTGGATAATTATTTTATCTAATTATATAAATTCAGATATAAGGTGGATCTGGATATGTAGATGCTCAGATGACAGGCCTAACAATATTAGTTAGGAATCCTAAACACATAAAACCAAAAAACTAACCAGGATATCAAATCAAAACATAAACATGGGTTTCTTTATCTTTTAATAAAAAATAACCAAATCAAAATTAAGCAATTTTTTTAGGAAACAATGGGTGTAGCCACAGTCATGCAGCTGTACGGCCAGCTGTAGGGGTTACACCACAAGGAGAAAAGCCTTAAAGCCTAGTCATCCATCCACTTCAACCCAAAAAGAAAAAGGAAAAAAATCCCGTCAACTCTCAAATTTTGAATATTAAAATCAAAATTAAAGAAAAATATATACAAGTAAATAAATTAAGCAAACATAAATATTTAAAATCTAAGGTTTAAAATACATACAAATAGCAGGAAAAATAGGAGAAGATAGACGAGAAAAACTTGAAGAAAGAGAAGGTTAAAATGATTTGATAGATAAGTTGCAAATAGATAAAGTTAAAAATCTCTGTAGATCTTAGTGTTTCTAAGAGAAATCCAGAAGTGTTTATATTTAAAAGATGGATCCAGTAAACCACACCTTAAATTGTGCTCGTGAATCAGCTTCCAGTCGAGAATAAAAACTGCGTTCCAGTGATGAGAAATCCACCTTCTTCAGTGAGATTGATTTTGGAGGTAAATTGATTATTGGCTCGCCATCAAGAAGTGTACCTAGAGAAAAATGGTGAACAATGAATTATTGATCCATTCAAATTATGGCAGAAGAATGCTGCTCTGCAGTGACAACCCCAAAAAGTTGACGGCCATTTTAGTTCAAAATCTAAGAAAAAGGAAGCGGCATATGAAACAACATAATTGCAAAAATTGTAATAACGGCCTGAGCACAGAAAAAAATAACGAGAGAAAATAAATAAACAATTAAATAAATAGATTTAAAGCTGACAACTAATAAGAATACAAGTTGACATCAATATCAAGTAACCTTTTGCCATATCTTTTTCCAAAATTGATCCCAAAATGCAATTATAGTTTACACTTTTTATCTCATCATTTTTATTGTTGACACATCCAATCTAAACCCGTTTACATGTTTCTGGCATCCCAACATTCAAATTCATACAACAGTTAATGGTGGATAAGATGTTGCTTTACCACCCTTTCCATTTTAACTTTCCAGCTACTTGTCAATCACATGACATAATGGGATTTACAATAAATAAACAAACGTAAAATAAACATATAAAGGTAAAGTTTACCATTTATGATTAATAACATGATAAACTAACTGCCATTATCACAAAGTGTCATTCCAAAAAAGTCACCTTTAGTGCGACGCAGCATTATAGTCTTCAGAACAGCTTGGAGTTTTTTGTAGCCAGTAGTAGGATTTCTATTGATAGGACTTTTTATCATGGCACAAAATGACTTATAAATAGCATACGGATCATATCTGAGGAACCTAAAGTAGCTATAAAGGTCATCAATTGCATTCTGAATAGGAGTCCCAGACAAGCACCACCTTCTTTTGGCTCGAAGACCCCAGCATGCCCTAGCAGTTTGAGTCCTGTAATTCTTGATACTTTGAGCTTCATCCAATACAACTCTAAACCATACAACCCTTGCAAGAGGACGAGCAAATGTTTCTGCTTGGTCCTTCATATTTTTTTTCTTATTAGAGCTAGTAGGATCTTTCCTTTTTCTACTGGTAAAGACATCAGAAGAATCAGCCTTCCCCTTCTCCTCATCATCTTTATCAACAAGTGGCTGCTTTGGTACTTCCATAGACACAATAGCATACGTCGTAAGTACAACATCATATTTGGCAAGCTCTTCAGGATCTTTTGTTCTGTTGCCCCCATGATATACTAGAAAAGAGAGATTAGCTTTACCGGTCACTTTGTTTGTCAGCTCGTCAGCCCACTGCCGGAGAACACTTGTTGGACATACAATCAGAGTTCCCGCTGCCGGCCTCCCTTTCACTGATGCAAATGAACTCCCTTCCCTTCTAGAACAGCCTATTTTCAATGGACCAGAACCAGCAGGTTGTTTTGTCACATCAGGCTCAGAAGCCTCATCGTCGTCGTCATCCAAATTCAATGCTTCAAACTTGGCTTGCTTTACTATAACAGAACTCGAGTTTGGAGATGGAGATCTCTCTGTAAGCATTAGAGCTATAGTGGAAATTGTTTTTCCCAGTCCCTGTCCAATTACCAAATAAGTATTTTAGTAATAACCACTGAATATGATGCAAAAACTGAATGAAATCATTATGTTGAATTGCTAACTTGATCATCTGCAAGGATCCCCCCTGAGCAGTGCAAGCTGGTTGTCTCCTTCTGGACCATCCATGACAAGGCTATCCGCTGTTAAGAAATGCTAACTAGTTAAATAATTAAATAGAATATATGCATCTATATGACACAAGTAAAATAATTAAATAGAATATATATGCATATATATGACACGAGAGGAGAACCAGGGGCAACCATGGAAGATTAAATTGAGCACAGACCTGGTGTCTCAGAAGGGGGACAGCTAACTGTCCATCAGGTGGACTGCTTTCAGACTTCGGCTGAGAAAGATCCTGACAGCACTAAAATGTTAGTCCCACCATGAAATTTATGGAATACAAACGATGCACAAAAAGTCCTGCAATTTTATGATCAATAATGGAAACTCAAATGACAGAATAAAACATACTTGTAAAAAGGGTCAGCAGCAGTTCAACAATTGGTTCATATATCTTACCCAAAAAACAAAAAAAATAGTTCATATATATCATCAAGTATCCATTTTATCCAAACAAATTATATTTTTAAAGAAGCTGAAATTGATTTGGAAAGCGCTCCCCAGTAGATCATGAATCAAAGATCAAAGATAATCAAAAGGTTGAAAACTTAAAGACAAGCTCAATAACATTAACAGAAGACTGTGCATCTGTACAATTCAAAAAAAAAAACTGGATGCAAAATAACAATAACAATAATAACAATAATATAATTATAATAATAAATACACTTTTAAAGAATCATTTACGGAATGTAGAGATCTCATAAGAAAATTAATATTCAAATGCATTCACCCAAGAAGGTGCAAGTTCACAAGCAAGTATACAAACCATGCAAAATTATACATATAACGAGGGGAAAAAAAGTAAAAATAAAAAAAGATTAAAAAAATTAATATGCATTTTGTAAAATCAGTATAGGCTTGCACATAATGCAAAGCAACAATGCAAAAACAAATAATGGAGGAGAAGTCTATATAATCACCTGCAACGCAATCGTGAAGGTTAATCTTTCATCAAAAGCCTTAAACCTCATACCTCCTGCACCTAAATAAGGGGAATTGTCAATGCAGCCAATACGCTGTGTTGGAGCATAGGGCTTAGCAATCCCCAGAGGTATAGGTAGATGTCTAGGGTCACTAATATCATCAAGAATGCATATATCACAATCGTCATCCACAGGTGCACTGCCTTGCAGTGGCACAACTTTAACAGCATGGGTGTTTTTTTTACAGGATTCAAGAAGCTGGATCTCTCCATTTTTTGAACTGACCTTCTGTCTCTTACTTGACATGAGTGGTTTACACACAGCAGGCTGCTCAGGGGCAACTGCAACAGATTCCACATTAGTATCAGAAACAGGTAGTTTGTTCATCAGTGAGCGAAAATGTTGGGTACTGGCTTCACTCTTTAATGTCGTATCCTGACAACTGCTTAATTTGACACAAGAAATTTCAGATAGAGATGTATCTGCAGCTCTTAAGGGCCCTGCAGAGAAGGAAATAATTTTTTCCTGTGTGCCTAAATTTGATTCTTCACCATCCTGATGATTGGGCATGTCATCCTCTCTTTCATCCTCCATGCAACTGGCATAATCCTCTTCACTTGATATCACTGGCCCAGTCAAGTAGTGATTTAAATTATCACCATCACATTCTCCGTCAGCACCGACAACAGAATTTCCCGCTGATGGAAAAACATTATCCTGACCATTATCCAGTTTAGCATAAACAGTGTCTATGAAAGTTGCATCTGTCCCCGTGGGAAAAACCATCGAGGGTGATGGCAGTATATTTATTTCCTTTGCCCCCATATTGAGCATATTACTCCTATATGCACTGTTATAAACATCAATACTCGAAACAGGTTCATCAATCAACATATGACTCAGAGAATCTGCAGTTTAAAAAGTTCAAAAAAATATATGTATAATGATGGTGACCATAGTAAAAATAAAAAAATAAAAAGGCATTAACAATTTCTGCAATTTACCTCTTCCCTCGTTTTGCAGCCTAACTTTTGGAGATCGACAATGATTGAAGTCAGGTTTAGACTCGGTTTGGAGCGAAAATGCACGTTCAATAAGTCGCAACTCCATCTCATTTCCATTAGGATCATACATGTTGTTGTAGTTCTTACACTCTTGTATCCTTATTGCCTCTTGATTGGCAATTTCATATGGAGCAAAATGATATGGTATTGCTGACTGTAATTGCTCATTATCAAAGCCATGCTCAAGATCAAAAGAACCCCCATTTGGACCCTTGGAGAGTAAATTATGATCTGAGGAAGATAGTGTCAACCATTCAGATGCATGACTCTGGGGCCCCATAATTGGTTTATTTTCTTTCGTCACATAATCGAATTCTACATTAAAATAAGTGCCAAGGTTCGCCGAATTCTCAAACAAGCATTCTGAACCCAACCCAGCCTTATAATTGTGTCCCCCCAAATAACTGGACGGGTCACATGAATCCTGTGCAGCTCCTGGAATAGCCTCTAGGATGCCTATTTCACATGATAAGAAATGTTAATATAGCACTGATATACGGTGCATGTTCATGTCTAAAAAATGTCAGTTACAAATAGGGAAAAAACATAAACATATTCAGTCAATGTTCTTACCATCTGGAGGTTTGAAAGACTTCTCTTTATCAAGATCAGAGTTAAAGAAATCATGTTGATAAGGATCATTGCATGACAAACCATCAGGAGTTCCCTGTATTTCATGTACTATATTATTATCCTAAAGCACATTAAAATTATACAGGGAAACAAAAAAAAAATATTGATTAAATAATTAGAAATATAGAAAAGGAAAGCATACACCAAGAGGAAAAAATAACCAACAGACATGTAGAGGGTGTGGCTGATCAAAAGAATATTCACATGGTGTCCATTGACTTAAAAAAGGCTTATGTCCATAATAACTAATAAAGGCTTAAGATAAAGACCACAAGCAATCGCTTTACCTTAAGAATTGCTTTCATAGACACAGAGAAAGAAAGGAGTCAACAACAAATAGAATGCAAGCATTTGAATTATGTGACAATAAGGGTTTTTATCTACACGCCAACACAGGAGATGCAGAGATTGATAAATAAGTCGCAGTTTGTTTAAATGAAGATGTGTCTTTCACAGTTGAGTCATAGGAGAGTACCAAAAGTTTAAGAGAAAGCTTCAGCACATCAAAACTTATTTTGTGGATCTAATCTAAAAATTAAATGGTCAGATAATAAGATATGAAAATAGGTTATGTACAACATAAAATGATGAGGCTGAAATGGGTGTGCATGAAATTATGAGGTAAATTTTTTTTAATTACATATTGTCCCACGGATGGGGGTTGAATAAACTTAATGACAGAAAATACATTGTTGGGAAGTGACAGACAAGATGCAAGAGTGAAAATTGATTACAGGAAAACTAGTGACGCAACTCCATGATGAGGTACAAATCAAGTTCATGTTTAGTTCAGCAAAATAAACATTTGCTATTGGGAAATATTAGGCAATAATTCTTTTTTAACACGATTTCACTTCCAAATTACACAGCAGTAATTTATTTTTGGACGAAATTCCACATCCAATAAGCAAATCAGGCGAACCTTTTAAAATTAAAAAAAAAAATACATTGGGGCAAAATGAATCTAGAAGGGCGTGTATAAATATCAGTGGATTGACTCTTAACGCAATACCCAGACCAAATTATTTCTAATGAACAGAGAGAGATTCCATGAAAACAATATTTCCTCCTTCAAAAAGCGAGAAGCATAAAGTTTCCGCGAAGAAAGAAAAACAGAGAACAAACTCACAGCAGAACCGCTGTTGGACGGATCGGAAGTCTCTGCAAGGATCTCTTCGGCGGTAAATATGAAATCAAACTCGTCGAACCCCTCGAAAACGCAGTTCGAATCGTCCGGCTGAGCGTCTGCCATCAGCATCGCCGATATACCATGGAGAGACAGATTGATCGCCCGATAATAATCAACAAAATCAAGGTTGAAAAAAAAAAAGATGGAGAGAGACGGAACACGATTTTCTCCCCCAAAACCCAGCGAAACCCTAGCCGTCTAATAAACTAGGGCAGGCAGAGACTCGTCCGTCTCGAATTCGATTCTTCTGATGAGAATCCCTCTCTGTATGGATTTCGATCGAGAGAGAGAGAGAGAAAGAGAGATTGAATTGAATAGAATTATTTATTGAGAATGAAAAAAATGAGGGGGACGAGAAGGCGCCGAGAAAAGACGGGGTAGAGGCACAAGAGAAAGAAAAAGTGATGACGTGTCAGACGGTGAGTTTAAATAGAGAGATGCGGTATGAAACGTTTTCCGTTTAATCGGGGAGGGGGGAGGTGTTGTATTCTGTTGACGAGGAGGATTGATTACCATCGTAAAAACTCGTAAATCTCAATTTTAGTGTACATGAGAATGGATTATAATCTAAATTACTTGGAGATTGAGGGTGCTAGGATTTTGTTTTTATTTGTGTTTAATGATTAGATTTCATCTCTTTATATAGGAATTTTGTTATAATATTTGATTTTTTTCAGTTATTATTATACAAGGATATCGTATTCGTATATTATATTATATTTCTTCCGGGGAAAAGGACCAATTGTTTCACGAGGAATTGGTTTCATACACCGCCTTTTTTTTTTTTTTTTTTTCCGTGTAACGCAGAATCTCGTGCTAATGGGTTACAAAGCGCTTATTGGCTGTTGAATTTTATCAAAATAGGTTAAAAAATTCAACATGCACGTGAGATTGAAACACTGAGATTTTTAAAATTTTATGTTTTAAACTTAGTTTTTGAAAAGCTATGTTTATTAGATTTTCAACCGCAAGATTTTTTTGCCTAACAAAAACATTATGATTTGAAAAGCTAAACAAAGAAAATGTGTTTGGGTTTGAATTTAAAAATTTTTAACTTTTTAAACGTAGAATTTATCTGAGCTCATATCTAAACGGACCCTAAAAAAATTTCAATTTAATTTAATAATAAAAAAAATCACATTCAATCAAAAGTACCAGACATAGACATAGGGTCAAAAGAACAAAAAGAGTGATTTTTGGGCTTTTAAGTTTTTTTTTTTCTACTCAAATTTCTTGATGAAGAGTGTATTATCCATCGTGTATATTCCATGCACTGACTTATACACAAAAGAAAATGATGTATATCTCACATAATGCATAAATACAAAAAGATATAGGAAAAATTAATTAGGGGTCCTTATAATCACCCGTCTATTATTTTTAAATCCCTGTAATTTTTTAAGTTTTGTTTATGTTCATAAGACAATAAAAAAAATTATCTTTAAGTCCCTTCAACAAGATGCTTTTTAAAAATACTGAAAATGTCATCCACACAATTATTTTTGTATATCAGTATATTGTTAAGTTCTCTAGTACACTGTTAATATTTTTCAGTACATTGTACACCTTTGCATAGAATGTCTCTCGCCCAATTATAATTGTTTCAATACATTGTAAATACTTCGCAGTACATTGTTAAGCATCTCAAGTACACTATTAGCACTCTTGAATATATTGTTATCATTCACATAATTGGTCGATGGAATTTTCAGTATTTTTAAACCACATTCAACTGGAGGGAGTTGAAAATAATTTTTCAATGCCTTAGAGGATCTAAAAATATTTTAAAATTTTCAGGGACCTAAAAAAATAGATGGGTGATCACAAGGAACCCAAATTAATTTTCCTAAAAATATATATTTTAATATACTTTAGTAGTATAAATAAGGGAAAATGACTAAAAAAATCTTCTAAAAATTAGAATTATCCAAATCAGTCACTTTTTAAATTTATACCTAAAAAAATCTCATTTCACAATTTTGAAAATACAAAAAACTAATATACCCTTATGTAATTATTAAATCATTAACATTGCTTTAACCCTTGTTAGATTATTCCATACTAAAAACCTATTTTTCTTACAAAACAACAATCTCTCTCTCAAGGTTTTGTTATTATATATTATTTTTTTATATATATATTTTACTTGATATTGTTTATCATTTTTAATTGTGTATAATCATAATATGTAATTTAAATCTGTGTTGTGCCTCAATGCAGCAGATGATATTTTAGTATTTTAAATCTTCATTCACATTTCTTTTTGCTTGGCTATTCTTTTTTTTATGACGTCATTAATACATATCCATTTTTTAAAAAAAATATCAACATTTAATGGAGTTTATAATCAAAACTCAAATTATATTGGCACATATCAAATTTACATAATCATAAAAAATTTAGAGTACGTAAAAAAAAGTTATACATGAGAATGTGTGAAATACATTAATAAAATTAAGAGGGTGAAATATTTTAACAAAGTTGAGAGGTATTGAATATGTTTATGATTTAATTATGTATTAGTCTTTTATGTTTCTAAAATTGTGAAATAAAACTTTTTTTAGTATAATTTTTAAAAATTGTCAATTTGGATATTTCTAACTTTTAAGAGACTTGTTTGATCAATTTTTTCTGTAAATAACAGAAAATACACCTGCTTTGTAATAGTAGAAAGTTTTCAGTCGTGTTGATTTTCTGATGATATTTGTTAACTACTTTTCCAAATAGATTTTTATTGATCTAAAAGCTGGCTAACAATAACAAATCGCGGAATTTCCGCGTTATATGATAACGGAGTTTCCTAAAAACGGTAGAGGGAGACCGGCCTAGCTTAACCCGTCGAACATAACATTAAAATATCAATGAGGAACAGAGATCGGACGGCTGGTAGCGATCACGCATGAGCCATACCACTTCCACAAGTAATCGAATCGCCTCGGAAAACTCTCTCTATTTGCGGGACTCTTCAACCAACGTATTGCGTTTTGCGTGTTTTACATTCACTGCCACTCAAGCTTACCCTCTCCACTCCAGCAAACATTGGGAGCGATCGCATATGCGGTGATTGGACTGGATGTCACCCTTTTGGATCTCTCCGTAACATCGACTCGATCCAAAAATGGTAAACCCAACCTCTCCTGTACGCATTCACGTTTAATTGAAATATTGATTTCTCGCTCTCACCGTTCAATCAAGAATCACGAAAATGCGTGATTAGGGGTTTTCAATTTGATTTTGTGAGAACTTGATTCGAATTATGAGATGCGTAGAATCGCACGTTTATTTGGAGTTTTGCATTTGTTCAGACTTCGAAGAAGGTAATTACGAGGGAGGAGTGGGAGAAGAAGCTGAACGATGTGAAGATCAGGAAGGAGGACATGAACAAGCTGGTGATGAACTTTCTAGTGATGGAGGGGTACGTCGAAGCTGCGGAGAAGTTTCGGACGGAGTCTGGCACCGAACGTATCTTTTAACTTATATCTTTATTAGTGGTTGTCCCACACATTTGATTCCAAACTAAATCATAACTGTGAAAATTATTAGTCCTCTGCATTTCTCAACTATACTCTTGGAGGGGAAATGATTTCTAATTCCGTGCCTCACCTAGTGGTTTGTATAAGTATGCAATTGGTTATTCTGTTGCAAGCCACGCTATTAATTAAATTACCACTGCATTGGTCCTCTGAGTATCGAATATTGTGTGTTTCACTCAAGACACAAGCTTTTCCTTATTGGTATATAGCAGATATAGATCTTACATATTTAAACTGTTTTTTTTTTTTTTTCCTTTAATTTATCTGGTCTGAATTTTTCTACCCTGATTACCAACAAACTTAATATATATGCATTTGGTTTCTGTGTGCTTTCTTGGAGCAGGACTGGTTCAACACATCTCATCACTTTGTTTAGAAACGTTGATACAGAATACTATCCTGCCAAACCACAACATTTTCTGATACTTTTGATATTTAGTTAGTTTTGTGGGTTCAATTTGTACTTATAAGACCGCGATTCAACATCCTCTATTATTTTGTGACTCCATATGACTTGAATCCATACTGTTTTGTCCTAAACCCACGGAACCATTGAGATTAATCTATTTATTCTATGGTTTCTTTTGTAGCCCGATATGGAAGATGGAACACCCAATTTACTTTCCTTAGTGGTACCCTCAATTTTATGTAGCATTGAAATTTTGAACTGGAGAATTATTATTTTCTTCATGCTCAAGGTCAAGGTTCATTTGCTTGGTTTTCTTGTGCCAATTTCGTTTGTGCTTGACCGCACACCGCATATACTTATCTCATGTCGTCGAATGATGGTGGGATTGCTTTTCTAGAATTAGAATGTCGTCCTTGTCTACTTGAGATACTCACCAGGATTTATTGATGCAGATACTGAACACAAATACCCAATTATTTTTCCATCTTCAACAGCAGAGGTTGATAGAATTGATTCGTAATGGAAAAGTAGAAGAAGCTTTAGAGTTTGCTTGGGAGGAGCTTGCACCGAGAGGTGAAGAAAATGTAACGCAACATTTCTTTGTATTTTATGCCCCATTACCATCAACCCCCAGTTTGGACTTGTACTTCCACTTTTAATGAAATGAAAGTGAAGCTAGCGAGATCTACCTTTTTTAAAATAAAAAAAAAAATCAGTAATCTTGCATTATCAGTATATCTGAGTTCCTGACCTCATCCAAATTATGGGACAACCTTTTAAGAGCTTACTCCATTTTTATTCCACTTTGAAGTCGGTAATCTTGCATCATCAGTATATCTGAGTTTCCCTTCTCATCTGAGTTATGGGACCCTAGAGTTGTTTTTTTTTTTAGGGGAAAAAAACAGTTGATGGGATGCCAGCAAGTCCTGAGTTCCCAGAACTGTTTAAAAGATGTGTATGCATTGCCAATTGATGTTCTACTGATGTCCTACATCTGCTAGTAAGGGCATTTTTTAGGACTTTAAACCATGGATGGCATTTTTCTTCACCATTTACATGTTACTGCAGCAAGGCTTTTTGGAGGAACTGGAAAGGATGGTTGCACTGCTGGCATTTGAAGATGTGGCGAATTGCCCAGTTGGAGAACTACTGGACATTTCACAGTGCTTGAAGACATCAAGTGAAGTCAATGCTGCCATCCTCACGAATCAGAGTCAAGAAAAAGGTTAAAGATTTTCTTTTACGCTCATTCTTCTAGATGACTGTGATTCTCAATTTGCAGGTGCATATGCATATTCTTTTTCCTACTCAATCACCCACACAGATTTTTTTTGTTAGATTTTCCTGTTATTTTGTAATGTGATGGTTCCTTTTTCACCATAATCATTCTTGATGATCTATTAAATGTGAGGATAGTAGAAGCTGTTTAACAAGCCTGAATGCAGTCTTTCTGTGGAAGTCAATTTTCTCACGCTCTTCTAATAACATTCAGTTCTACACAATTCCCCTCTCTTGCACAAGCAAAACATTTTTTACTTCTTGAAAATGAAAAAACTCCAGGGGTGGGGACTGCAGGGTAAGATCTTGGAATACAATTTCGCTCACATGGATGTGGCTCAAGTTTACTTTTGATTTGAGTAAGTCGCTCTGCATCTCTGCGTTGTATGTTGTCCTGGAGGAAAATAGACTGCCATCTTGGCCTCCCTATACAATTTGGGTTGTGCAATACAATGCTGCATCTTCCTTTCCATCCATCCCAAATCACATCATCTGTCATTCGGTCATTTAGCCAATTTGTAGGCTTACAGAATTACATCTATGCTGCCAAAGAGTTGCTCCTATCCGAGTCTTCTGTTTGCTTTCCCTCAAACATGTGAAACACACAAGTATCTAAAACTCCAATCACCGGTAATTACCAGTGATTTTATGATGATTGACAAACTTGCATGTTCACCTCTTGGCGGCCAACTTTAGAGACCTCCAGAGAAACACCCTATCCTTACGAATTCTAATCAGGGTAAACATATACCTTCATAAATCAATGAAGATGTTCATGTTTAGGTGAGTTTCAGCTATTTTCTTTCATAAACTACTACTTTTTGGTTGCACCTCATATTTCAACAAAGGAACTTTAGCATAGACCACAAAGAAGTTAAATCACTGAACATGTTGTTAGGGGTGGATGATTGCACAGCCACACTGGCTGACTACACACTTATTCAAAGTAACTAATCATATTTGTATGATTGCTCAAGAGACAGTGGAGCAAGGAAAAGTTATGCATTTGTTGTAGTTCAATTCATCGATAGATGGTGTTCCTAATTATCCTTTAGAAACTGAATATACTTGATATTAAGAAAGCCAAAGGAAGAAATGGTTCACTTCTTTTTAGTTTGGAAGGGGATCGTGGCTAAACATTTGACGTGTATTTCATGGACTTGCTCACAGAGTATATGCTTCAACATTATAGTTTGGAACTTTATCAAAATAGAAAGACACACACATGCCATACAATATTCAACTCCTGTTACATCTTCCTTTTTTTATTCCCTGATTGAAACTCTATCATGGAGTAGTATGTTCAAATTCAAAAACTACATTAGTCAAACTGCAGATCCAAGGCTGCCAAGCTTGCTAAAGATGCTGATTTGGGCCCAAAACCAGCTTGATGAGAAAGCTACTAATCCACGCATAAATGATTTGTCTACTGCTGGGCTCGAGTACCTCACTGTATGAAAATCAAAGAAGTTGAAACAAATGTCAGTCTTATTGTATTCTTTTCTGAACTTTGAAATTGTACTGGAGCATCATGTGGTTCTGTACAGTTCTGTTTGTAGGACTCTAGCTAGATTGCTTGTGGGATATATATGAGTGGTTTGAGACATCCTGCCTATTTATATCCTGGCACTTTGTTCCAATTGTACAAGATAATATATACGATGAGCTCAGTTTCGTTTGGTACAATTTGTTTGTTGTGAAGGGGAAAAACACATCATGTGTGGGGCGCGGGGGCATTTGTATCCAAGGTAATATATGAGATGCGCAATGACCTTGTTAATTAAGATAAAAGAAGGGTGGGATCAGTCAATTGGACAAAATTCAAGAAATAATGAAGCCTACAGCCCTCCCCCCCAATTAAGGGTGACATGTTGTTTCTCTTGCATAAAGTGATAATAAGGAAGACCAAAGCTAAGAAAGCAAACCATCCTCCGGATTGCATCTTTGAGTGAAGAGAATCATCAAATACTACTCAAACCAGGTTCTATCAGTTACTGCTAGCCCAATGAGACGCATGTGAGCAACAAAATTGTGGAAAATGCACTTCCTCCTACCAAACTCTATTCCACCCACTCCAGTTTCCAACCCATCATTTTAACTTTATTGAGTTCACCAAAAGCAAGAATTAACTTTTGGAAACTCCTAAAAAAAAACACTTGGAAACCCAACTGGAGATGCAAATGTACTCTGCTCTACCTCCCATTAATGGTATCGCCTATTCGGTGGGAACAAAGAGCATGCATAGTTGTCGGCATTCATGAAAATGTGCTGATCTACCCCCATGTTCTTTAAAGAGGCATACCGTCTACCCCACGCAATTGTTTGCATGGAGTTATTAGTGGAGTGATCCATCCACTAGAGGATCACTCAAATCATCAATCAATCCTTATCTTTCCATAGCAGGGAGAAACTCAATTAGAAGGCCCACTGGGTTTTTTTTTTGTCATGAAATTATCTGATCTATTTAATTTGGAGGACGTGAGGTGTCATATTCAATTAATGAGCAACCCCAGTCGCTTTGGGGATGGGTGCTGATGTGCCTAGCAGACATTCTTGCTGATGTGGGAACATTTGTTTGTTGTCGTTGTTCGATCTATTTTTGTTATTTTGGTATCTAGCCATTGTTACTGGTATGGATGAACGGCAGTTATAGGGTACGCGAAGGGGAAGTTTCACCTATGTATTGCAGAGGATATGCTTGAATATTTGGCCCACTGTCCTGAATAAATTATCCATTCGTTGTTTTTTTCCTCGATCACATGGGGTGGTCGATCGTCTTCAAAGTTTTGGATCATACGCTGGCTATGTTCATCCTCGCAGGGTGGTATTATTGATTGATGCTATATAATATAGCTGGCCAAGTATGCTTCATCATTAGTATCACAAGACGTGTATTGCGTGGTGGTGGACTCCTTTGTTGGCTCTCTTTTGATCTCTCTAACAATCATAATATGTATGGTTTTGGTTTGCTGTGTACCCCACCTCATGTGGTGTTGCTAAACTGACTTTAAATGAAGTGTGTGTGTCCCGCCGAACTATATATAATTTTGATAACCTACTTGTTCTCTGTCAACGGTAAGAATCCATCGCATTACATATAACCTTGCTTAAAAAAAAATGCATTTTTTGGATGTAACTTGACGTTAAAAATTAAGAAATTTCTGTGCGTTTTGATAAGCTTTTCGGGCTCCGCTACACATGGAATTCATCGGAGGGACTAAGACCTTGGTTGGTAAGAGTCATGTACAGAATAATCTGTGAAGGACGGGCCATTGAAATTAGCCCCTTGTAAGGACTGATATATCCCACTTCTTGTAAGTTCTTGTAACCAAATCAAAATTAAAACCCCGGCAATCACGATGAAATAAACTGATTTATTTCAAGTGAGCTCAACTTCTTACAAATCACTATTTCGACTGCTTAATGTATACAATATTTATGTTGAACCAAACCTAGTTTTTGCGGTTGCATGTTTGTCTTCACCGCAAGAGAAGAAAAAAAACACATGCGCAAGACTACTTCGAAATTGTCGTAAAAAATAGAACAGAATTGTCCATGCATGTATAGAACCAAAGAATTCCCTAGGTATCAATCTATCATAATCTATGAAACTATATATAACTCCGACCACCCAACATTGCATCGTCCGCCCAACCACGCCTATAGAACTCCCTCACCCTCCCACATCTCCAATTCCTTGCCCACTTTAACCTTCCAGCTCTCTCACAAAAAAAAAAAAAAATGGGGTCTCTCTCTCCCCTTCAGTCGCCACCTCGAGCAAACCCAGCCGCCACCTCCGCCAGTTTCCGAATCTACGCCGCCTTCTACAACAAAGACCCCACCAATCCCTCAGACTCCTCTTCCACGTGGATCCAGTCATACAATCCCTCCGACACGTGGACCGGCCCTCGCGTCCCCATCCCCGGCCTTTCCCACGACCAAATCCTCAAGGACTTCTCCATGGTCTCCCTCGCCGACCACCTCTACATCATCGGAGGCCACCTCTCCCCCCGCCGCCGCCCCACCCCCGACTCACCCGAGGCGGACCTCTCCGTCGTCGTCGCGCGCGTCCTCCGTTACTCCGTCGCGGGCGACGAGTGGTCCGAGTGCGCGCCCATGGGCACCCCGCGCTTCGACTTCGCGTGCGCGGTCTGCGACGGCAAGATCTACGTTGCCGGCGGAAGGTCCGGAGGCGCGCGCGGGACCTCGTCCGCGGAGGCCTACGACCCGGCGACGGATTCGTGGGAGCAGCTGCCGAGCATGGGCGCGGCGAGGTACAAGTGCGTCGGGGTGACATGGCGGGGGAGGTTCCACGTGGTGGGTGGGTTCACGTTCGAGGGGCCCTTCTCCATCGAGCGGAGCTCGGCCGAGGCGTACGAGCCGTGGCGCGGGGCGTGGGAGCTCGTCCCGGGGATGTGGCAGCTGGACGTGCCACCGAACCAGATAATCGGAGTCGGGGACGACGAGAGGCTGTTCAGCTCGGGTGACTGCCTGAACACGTGGAAGGGGCACGTGGAGGCGTACGATTGGAAGATGAACATATGGAACGTGGTGGAAGGGTCGCAGTTGCGGGAGATGTCGTCGCTCTTAGAGGATTACGGAGAAGGGGATGATGAAGCGGCGCCGAAGCAAGTGTACGTTACGATGGCGGCGATTGGGAACGTGCTTCACTTTCTTGCCGGGTATAGATTGGTGGGTGGCGGAGGAGATCACTGTGTTTCGATGTTGCACACGTTCGATACGTCGGCGGTGAGGGACGGGTGGAGGACCACGGAGCTGGTTAGAGAGGAGGGTTGCAACAAGGAGCTCTGTAGCCATTGCTGCGTCGTCCTTCATGTCTCTTAAATCAATTACACGCATGCATGCATGCACAATCGTAGGTGGTTCGTCCGTGCTTGTGGGGGCTTCACGACCAATATATTTCGGATTAGTATTAATTACATGGCTTTATTAAATATATATGTCTTCTTAATTAATTAATTATAATACTGTTCTAGGTGTATATGGAAAGTAAAAACAAACAATGTTTGGAAATAAAGATTCCAACAAAAACGCATACAATCAATCAGTCGAATCATCAAAGAATATCAGTAAGTCACTAAAAATAAAAACCAGAAAAACGAACATATATAATTAACCGATCGAGAACTGACATCTTCCTCTATAAATACTTGGTTCTTCGGCCTTGTCTTATTTTATTTCGCTTGCCCCTCTAATATAGAGATAGAGTGCATATATAATTATATATCCTTATTGAATTGCCCGGCAGGACCACCACATGATTTGTTTGCATGGACCGTCCTGTATAGTTGGGAAAAATATTTGCATTTTCCCAAATACATTCCATTCCTTAGCTGTTTGAGAGATCGTGGGCATTTAAAAGTAGGGCTGTAACTTAGGTCGGGTTGAATCCTATTTTTATATGGATTGGGTTGGTCAAATCGGGTTCGGATTGGTCAATTCGGGTTGACACACAAATCGGATTAGATCGGATTGTTTGGGTAAATTAATAGTTAAAAAAAAATCATGGTCGTTCATTTTGTAGCTTCTAATCTGGACCATTCAAATTTTAGGTAAACCTAACTAATCTTACGGGTTAGGTCGGGTTGGTTTATTTAATTGCAGGTTGGGTTCGGGTTAATCCAATTCGGGTTGGGTCGGGTTAGGATTGAGTAGTTTAGAATTCGGGTTGGGGTCAATCCGAACCCAACCCACCTGAGTTGCGGTCCTATTTAAAAGCCCCTTCCATTATGTTAGATTTTATATATTATCTCATAATATATGTAGCGTATTACATACCAATTCCCTACCAACAAACATGATTTTTGAAATATTTTTTATTTTTATTCTATTATGTTCCACGTTCATTTTTCTACCCAGACAAAGGACTGAGTACACAGGTAGACCAACGTTATAGTTACCCGTTGTCCATCATATTGCATTTATATATAAATGGATTAAACCTTAAGTGAAATACAAAGATTCTTATTATTTCATTATCTGATCCTAATATGATATCAGAACCACCAGCTCTAACATGGTAATTGTTTGAGGGGGTAGGATAGTCATTTCATTATGATCGATTAATTTAACTCAACCACATGTTAATAGTAGGGATTTTTTAATTTTTAAGAAAAAATAAAATAAAGAGGTTCTATGGATATACTGAAATTTTAGGGCTCCTTTTGAAAATCAGTCATTCTGAGGATTGGATATATTTTTTCTCAAAAACTTAATCAGCAGCTTCACCACTTGAAGGCACTTATAACCCACCTAATGATAACAATTAAAAAAAAAAAACTGTTTAAAACATTCAACGAGGGGCATGAAGAAGGAAGGGGTCACGTACAGAGATATAAAGTGTGAGTGTGTGTCAGGCACGCGCGATCCATGAATCGACATTGACCCATAAAATGTGGGATTTATCCACTCATCACTCATCTGCCAAATTTTTTTTTATAATAAATCCTTGTATCTCTCAACCGACGGATAGATGGCATCGAGTTCACCACCTGCCTCGAGATTCGCTCGTTCGGTCTGGCCGAGGAAAAGGCCGACATACAAAACTCACATATTGTGCTTCTGGATGTGGGTCGGGTCCTCCTCTCTCTCTTTTTTTTTCCATCGCCGATCCATAAATATATTGACAAGCTTTTTAATTCAACATTTTTTGAACAAATTAAATCACAGGTCAAAACAATCAAATCTTCAACTGATTTTTTCTTTTATAAAAAATACTGGTTTAACGTTCACAGTTCCACTACGGCTTACATTGGCATCGAATGTGTTTTGGTGACCACCACATTTTTGCATTGGAAAATAAACTATTTTTCTTCTTCTTCTTCTTTTCTCTGTAATGCTATTTTTACTCTTGTATGGACCGTTCTATACAGTGGGACAAAATAATAATGGTGTAGGGAAAATAAACTCTTCTTCTTTTTTTTCTTTCTTATAATGCTATTTTTGCATTTGTTTTTTGCGTGATTATTTGTACTTTTTTATTATATTCTGTCCTTGTTGATACATCCGTTTTGAAAGTTTTCTTTAAAATGAAAATTTTCACAATTTATTTAAAAAATTATTTTATTTATTTTATAATAAAATAATATTCTCATTAGATTAGATGAAGCATTAGAAAAAAAAAATGTTTTGAAAGTTTTCTTTGAAACGAAAATGTTCACAATTTATTCAAAAAAAAAAAAAAAAAAACGGATATGCATTTGCTCGATCTTCATTATTTTGCCCCTGCATTTAATAATAAAAATGTTAAAAAAAAATCCATCAAGATTTCTATGTCGGCCTTTCTTCAGTATTCAGTTTTCTTCTCCGGCCCACGTATCTTCCTCCATCTCCGCATTATATGTATCATCACATTCTTACTTTTCTCATTCATCAAGATTTCTAACATGTGTCCCCACTTCCCCTTTCATGATTATTGATGGTGGAACTTTGTGGAGAATTTGGCGGGAAAATCTTTGGAAAGAATAAAAAAAAAGGAAAAAAAAATCCAAATAACTTGAAAATCCATGTAACTCTTTGCTTTTTTTCAAAAAGTTCATATAACAAAACAACTAAAAATGTAAAAAACTTCAAATACACATTGTAATCCTTTAGATAGATTATAAAACTTTATCTAAAGAAACAAAATCATCATTTATAAATGATTTTAAACATATTATAGAGGGTTGTTGACATATTATGTTTTCAACTAGAGTTAATTAAATAGAATATTCATAAAATAATTTTAATTTGTCAATAAAAATTTAACTATGAGAATTATTTAATTTTTCATAGGTGTTTTCAAGGGAGTTTACATGGGGATTATTTGAATTTTCATAGATGTGTATGCTAGCCCTGATGTGAGTAAAGATATAATGAAAACAGTGGGAAAATGTGCATGTACGGGGATTGTAATTAATTAATGATGCTGATTGGTGAATAACAATTGTAAAAAAATGCAATGTATTATTAGTTAGTAACGACAAACTGTATTATTAACCACCGATTTCCACAATCAACGCCTTGAGATCGGCACTATTTTGAGGATATGATATCATATCAAGCAAAAAAAAAAGTACATTAAATACCTATGTTCCTAGTTTGTGGTCACTCACACAGGTAGTCTATCATTCCATCCAAATTATTTTAAAAAAAAAATTGAGTGAACATTTATCAGGTAGTATTCGATAATGCAGATTGTAAAATAACTTTTTTTAATCATTGGATTTAAAACTGATTTTATAAAAAGCTATCTCTTCAATTTTTTAAAATCCTAGATTTTAAACATTATTTATCTGAAACTTATTTTGTAGAAAGCAATAATTATAAAATTATTTGATTGCATGACGAATCTGTTTTTTATAATCACAAAAGCTGTATAACCACGCAGCCAAACGTTGCACTTAGTACAAGGGTGGGTCAATAATGAATAAAAATAAAAAATACGCCTTAATTCCGTGGCAGTATCGAGAATAAAGAGTGAACAGCCGACCGAGGGGCGAGGGGTAACCAAAGAAAAGTCCATTTCGATTTCGCAGGAGACTCCCTCACATGCTCTCTCGCTTTCTCACACACACGGTCACTTTCACTTTCTGCAGAGCCAAGGACGACTGTGCGTCTCTGTATCTGTGACTCTGTGTGTGTGTGTGTGTGTGTGTTAGAGAGAGAGAGAGAGAGAGAGAGAGAGGCGAGTCTCTCTTTAAAAGATCAGCATCATTTCCTTCACCGATCCATATCGGTCGTTCATTATGGCATCCTAGACGTCGATCGATTCCTACCATGGTTCATAACGTTTGGACCACCGCGACTGGCCCTTCGATGTCTCCGCCGCTTAACGTGGTGTCCGGGAGTGCCGGAGGAAGAGGAGTCGCCGCGGTGGCGGCGGCCGGGGAGGAGAGGTGGAGGCATTTTGACAACTCCGTGAATGCGGTTTCTTTCGGGTTCGTCGCGACTGCGATTCTGATATCGATGTTTCTTGTGATGGCCATCTTTGAACGGTTCCTACGGCCCAGATCGCAACACCCTCTGGACTCCGTGGGCCGTGGGCCGTCCGATCTCGAGGCGCAGCGGCGGCAGCACCTTCACAACCAGGGAGGGGCCTTCGCCGGGAAGCTTGACTTCCCTTCCCCCAAAGTAAGTCTTCAAGCATGTCTTCTCCGTTGAGTCAAAAAAAAAAAAAATTGAATGAATTAAATGTGCGTGTTTTATTAATCAGTGTTTGTTTCAACTTTGAAAGTGGAGATGAAGAAATAAAAAGTTATGGTCAAATGTATGTTATGACAATCGTACATGTGAAGTTCAAGCTAATGATCACTGTTCTCTTTGTTAGTGTAATTTTAGATGCTTCATTTATTTATTATATATTCTTAAATTGCTGAAGCACGGAATAATTGGTTGAAATTAGGTGTTTTATGTTTTCTTTTTCTTGCTTTTAACTTTGTGTATAATATAATGTCTGTTATGGGTTTATTTTCTGAAACAAATGTTTCCTTTCTATTTGGCAAAAAGTGGGTTTAAAACCATAAACTCTGGGTCGCAAATACACTTGTCAAGGTTATCCCCACTGTCTGGTTCTTTGATTGGCTTCTAAGCACTCCAATCTATTTAGGTGAAGAGAATTATTTAAGAACAACCACCCGTGTCAGAGTTTCCTCAAGGACAGAGGAGACTTGAGCTGTGATATCCTGATCACTAGTGAATTGTGTTGAAAATTTGAACCTATCCTTTTTTGTTGGGCTTCCCCTCGTACAATGGTGAGGTGAAGAAATAATCAAAGTCAATAGTTATAAGGATAGGAGACAGGACACTAGAACTCCATCTGTGGCTTATCAAAGTAAATATTATCCATGCAACCCATATGTCTAATGCCTCTACTACGCTTGGTAGAACATTGAGATGGAGAAGACTGTCAGAAACCTCTCAACTTGTTTAAGTCATAATTAACTATTAATCATACTCTATCAGACAGGGTCCTTTTATTAGTGGAGTTTCAATCATTTTCAATTAGACACAAGGTTGTGATTGTTGCTGGTGAGGTGACTGGTCCCATGTTTGCTCCCTTTGTCAATAAAGATCTCTGCGTCCTTGCATGAAAGATGATTATATAGCATAATTTAGTGTGTGTGTGTGTCTGTGATATATATTTTTATTTTGGTGGTAGTTGGGATATTTTCAGATGTGTGCTCATGCCCTCCTTAAGGTATCTAAGCCCTCATGTTTTGAGGGCTGAAGAACATACTCCACTATTAATTGCATCATTTTTATACAGGTCATTAACCCCTTATGTGTGTGTGTGTGTGTGTATATATATATATATTCTGATATTTCTCTGCCCCACTGTGGAACTTTGCATAGATGCACAAGATACTTATAATTTGTACATGATTGATTAGTTTTAAAGCCTAAAACGAAACATAACAGAAACTGCATCTGTTCTGTGCCCTTGTTCTGCATCTGCACTTTGCGTGGTCTGCATCAGCTTCTCAAATTCTGTATGTCTCTTGAGCTTTGTTTATTTGCTTTCTTGTATGCACACTCTAACATCATTTTGGGAGATTGTTCACAAAGAAATTTACGGTCGGTTGTAATTGTGTTTGTCATTTGTTTGCAGATGTCTGTCTATGCCAAAGGGGTTTCAGTTCTAATGCCTGGGCATGACATACCAACATTTATTGCCCATCCAGTGCCTCCACCCTGTCCGCCCGAGCGGGTTTCATGGCCTCATCATCAACCAATCCGAATCAATGAGTCAACATCAAATCCAAGTTAGGCATGAGCAATGGAGGACTACTGCACTAAACAATTCAAATATAGAAACCGATTGTTGCTAGATGAAGTTTACTTTCCCAAAACGTGTTTGATGTTAACAATGACCCAATGTCAACCAAAGCTTGGTCCTGTGTCAAGGGGTTAGGCCAAGCAAATTTGCAGATGATCAGCCATGAAATTACGGACATGGATAAGGAGCCATGTCTATGAAGACTTCTTGTATATGTCTCCTAACAACTTTTTGGGGCTGTTCATTGAATATTAGAGAATTCAAAGTCCAGCTGTCTTTTAACTGGCCGAGTGCCATTGTAAATAGCAATCTCTCTATGCGACGAAGCTGTATGTGCCTTTTTTGGGGCGTCACTGTTTTGTTATTGATTGATAACAGTGGTTGCTCACAGGAGTTGCTCTTCGGATTCATAGATATATCATATCAGTGACTGCTGGTACATCCTTTTTTTTTTTTTTTCTTCCTGTTGAAAGGGAAGGGTCCATTCTTGCAAAGATGGGTCCATTCTTGGATGGTACTGTCCGAACCACATACCCATCTCACCAGATAAAACATAAAGATTTCATTTCATTTCATGGTGGGGGAAGTCACCAGAGAGAATCTCCTTTTTGAGATCGGAAGGACTCAACAATTTGCTTGTACCCACATCAAACTCTTGAAACCATACATACGTTCACGAGAAAGCAGTACTGTCATTCATCCAGAAAAAAGAGCTCTGAAGAAATTCAAAGAACAGAGAAAATCTTGGCTCTGCAAAATATTTACAGTACATTTTTTTTTTTTTTAATTACTTTTCCATACACAAGAAACAAAGATAGACAAACATTTACACGCGACTCTGCTGCTGCTCGTGATAAAAGAAAATGTACAGAAGCCCAGCCTCTGCCATCCCCACATCTTTTCAAGTCCATCCATTCTCATCAGCCACTAAAACTGCCGATCAACAAAATACTACTACTCATCATCAGAACCCTAAAAATGAGACCCATCTCTCTCTTCTTTTTTTTTTTCAATTTTTAGATTACCTACTTAAAGCTGTAATTAAAAAGGGGGAAAAAAAAAAACAGAGGGATAATCAGAGGAAGATGAAGCATTCTAACGAGACAAGTGGGTTTTCCAGCAATTCGTTCGCCGCCGCCGGAAATGCCGCCTTCTCCACCCCCCATCCACCGTCCTCCTCTGGTTCCGGCAACGGAGCACGCCGGGGCGACGCCATCCCCCTCCTCGACGACGAGCTCCGTCCCAGCCCCTTCGGATCCGCCGCTGCCCGACCATTCGCCGGAGACGCCGATCTCCTCCCTGATCTCTCCCCCGGGTCGCGCCGGACCCCGTTCGCCGCCGCCACGGCGCCTCCGCCTCGGCTCCTCGCCGCCTGTACCACCTCCCTCCCTGAGAGAGATTTCTCCGCCCGCCTCGAAGGCGACGGCGAGTACCTCCCCCCTCCTCCGCCGCCGCGCTCCCTGCGCATCCCTCCCGGGAACTCGCCGGAGAGGGACCGCTTCCTCTGCACCTTGGCCGGAGACGCCGACCTCCTCTCCGCCCTCCACTCGCGAAACCTCTCGAGCTCCTCCGCCTTTTCCGTAGCCGTCGTCGCTGCCGTGGAGACGCTCTCGCTGAGGCTACAGATCTCCGACGCGTCGTCAGACCTCTCGTCGGAGATGAGAGCCGCGGCGGATCTCTTGACGCGGCCAAGGGGCGGTGGGGCGGAGGAGAGCTTCGGCGTCTCCGAGAGGACCTCCTTCACCGTCTCCTCCACGGGCGGAGCATTCGCCTCGGAATCCGGCGGTGGAGGAGCATCCGCCGGGATCCGACGGTCCTTCTTGCTGAAGCAGCAGCCCATGTCTAGGGTTACTGAAGCATGTCACCGGACAATGCCGGTGGTTTTTTGGTGATCTGATCGAACGGTGGTTGGTTTTGAAACTTCAATGGAGGGGAGGTTTTAGTGAGTGTGTGAAAATTGAATGAGTGAATTTATTTTGTTTGGGGTCGTCGGTGTCGCTTGTGGGACGAAGAAATACTAAAATGCCACTCCTTCAGAAAAAATAAAAAATATATAATATAATAGAAAGAAAAATAGAGTGCCTCGTGATTCGTGCGATCTGTTCTGTTGGTAGCTTCTATAACGATTGTTGGGTAGAGAAGAAGAGCATGTTCCATTTCCCGCTTCGTAACATCACGTGACAGTGACGTGTACGAACGATATGATATTATTTAAACATGTAATGTATGTAATCTGATACTAATTTGTTTTGACAGGGCAGTTGTTCTCTTTCTGTGCACGTGTAGAGCATGTGACGTTCGGTTGAGGTTTACGTCCATAATCATCTAGAAATTCAATTAATTAAATTAACAAGTATAATCTAATTACATGGGTAATTGTAGGTGGCTAACACTAATCCTCAATATTTTACTCCATATACATGTTCCTATGCATATAGCTTCTGGAAGGGACAACATCTAATTATTCCGGTTCAAGTCGAACCGGGTTTTTAGATTTGTACATTTTGCTGCTCTTCCAATTGATTGGTCGAAGCGCCGGTGAACATTCTCTGATGACTCAACAAAGTTAGAGGGGGGGGAAGTGACCTGAAAAGGTCATCTAATGACCAAGTTAATAATAATAATAATAATAATTTTAAGATTACTACTAATGCCTTCATTTCTAAAAAAAAAACGTTTAAAATTATGAATTGGTAATAAGGAAAAATATAAGAGAAATCCAAAAAACAGAACAAAATCCGAGAGTGCGAGGACCTCGAGGTAGGAAGTCTGAGGCCTAACAGAATGAAGTGCAAAGAGCCTCTATAATATATTCGATCTAGGATTTTAGTAAAAATGAATTTCACGTACATTCTCTTTAGGATTGCATCCCTTTTTATATACATTCAGATCATCTCCTAATCTTCTATCCGTGGTAAATGTGGGAGGATATCATGGAATCTTCGAGAGACTACGGTGAATTTGAGATTCGATGATGTATACTATGAATGATATAGTGAGATCTAACACATATGATGTGGTCTATCAAATATGATAGATTTTAGTCCCACCTGAACAATAAAAGACAAAGTGAGACGAAAGTGACACGTGTCGTAGCATCCTTGGTACCTAACAATCATGTGTTGAACGATCTCGTATGAGACATTGTGAATGACACGTGATGGGTTAAAATTGAGTTAAAAAATTTGACCCCTAAACCTTCCTCGTTATGCAATCCCACTATTTATCTCTTTCATTGTAATAGAAAAAAAAAAAAAACCTTCACTCTCATTTTGTCTCCACTCATGCTCCTTAAATTTTGTTTCCTCAGAATTAAAATGATAAATGTACCCATCAGATACAAAATGACATAAATGCCATCTCATTCTTCCAGACAGTCTCTACACCAACTATTGCAAAGTTTGAAATGAAAACGAAGACATTTATTGGGTGGGCCCCACCATGTGGGAGCAAAATTTGCATACCTCATTTTTCACTCTATTTGAAGGAGGGAGATGAAATTTGGCTCAATGGTTGGTTGTATCCGATCAGCATACTTTTCTTAACACTTTGCAGAAGTTCAGAATAATTTATGGCCATGCTAATAATGAAATATGAATCAGAGAGGCAAAGGGCTATCCCAACAGTATTTAGTTGCCATGAAGAGAGGCAGTTTCGTTCAACCTCTCAAATAAATAAGATCATAAGAGAACCCACTTGAATTGGATAAATGGAATCAGCTAATAAGTGGGACCAGATTCGATTTTGTGAATGTACACAAGATGGCGCGCAGAGAGAATCCCCTTGTGAACCAACAGCAGAAGTAGCTCGATCAGCTTCGATCATTGACTTGATATAGAACTCACCCACCCACCTTGTACGAGGACCGGACCATAGGTCCTGATGCAACGTACCGGAATCCCTGCCAAACACACACCCACTGCTTCAATAAATACACACACATACATAAGTTCAAAGATACTCCTTGTCACATAGCACATATGTATAATAAGAATATTAAAGGACTTGGAGAGTTAATGACGCACATGATTCACTCACCATTTCTCAATGTACGATAAACCCTGAGCAAACAAAATTAAAACCTCCAACTTGAAACAGCAATGATGAATGGCAACACAATCATCTAAATTTTTTTAATGGATAACTCCATGTCACAGAAACAGAAGGGAGCAACAGGTGGAGATATCATTGACTCTGTAAAATGCAGAATCTCAGCTGACACTACAATCAATTAAAAAAAACAGAGAGAGAGAGAGACAGAAGGAAGCAGCTAAACTGTTCTTTCAAGCTGAGATGTCGATGTTTGTCAAACTCCGGAAGAAAGGGAAAAAAAAACACACAGGGAAATCTGCCAACAAGTGGCCATAATAAATTTTGAAGAACAAGCTTACCGGGTTATCATACTTCAGGAAAGAGTCACTGGCACAGTATCAAAGTTTCGCCATTAACAAAAGAAAGCATACAAGTGAAATGATGTTGAGACTTCCATAATTTTAGACCAGAATTACTCAAACTCAATATGTAGAACTCATTAAGAAGTTATAAAAGTGGATGTTTCTAACTCAGAACAGACATTACTGCTAAATAAGATACATCAACTTCAAAATAAAAGTCCAGTAATTGAATTATAGACCATATCAGAGAGGCACCCTATTAGAGTCTCATGGTCGCTTCACAGTCCTAATATCCCACCATGCTTATCTGAACACAGGTTCATCTCGTAGTTAATTTACAATTCATATAAGGCCTACTCCCATTTCCAATATCATCGACCCATCCAAGATATTTTGCAATTTTATTCACTATAGAAGTTACTCTTACACACGGGCACATTTTTTTGGTGAGCATCCATCTAATATCGTTCCATTACATGTCCTCCTCGCGGGTTTTCTTCGAACAACACAATATTCTTTTTAAAGAAAAAACAAACAATACAATATTAGGATTAGTACATCACTATCAATCCCTATCATATGTCTCCCATAAAAAACATTCTTCTGCTTCTGCCTCTCTTTGATATCATATATCATATATCACATAATAAGATCATCGTGTTCTTTGGATCAATTTCCAATTTATTGGGGACAGAAATTTTCTCTCTTTCAGAAACAGAAAGGGAGTCTCCGATGATATGTCAATCCTGTCCTGAATGAATTGGCTAAGTAACTTCCTATGATCCTCTCACACAATACACCCGAGTCATAGAAATATTAAACTAACCAAGCACATTAAAGTTACACTGTAAAGGGAAAAAAAAATAGATTATACATACTTATTGGTCAGGAAATGACTGACTAGGAACACCCTTCTCAATCATTTCTATCAGATATTGACCGTTTATTTCACCTACTTTGGCATGCTTACAGTTGTACAATAATAATGACCGGAGACTACCCATATGGATTGGCCTAAGACAGTCCACTCATCAGAAGTTCTTTGAAGATGCAGCAAAATTAATAAATTAGAGACCTGCTGCTTTCGTGCTGCCAATCTATCTACAAGGAAACATTAAATAACTGTGCTAGGCAGCAGAGATCGGTTAGGATTTTAAAAGATAGCAGCCATGGTCAGATATTGAGAACAGAAACCATCATGAGAAAGTCCATATTTATATTTCTGGAGAGTGACTGACTCAGCCCAATCCCCCAGCCCAAGCTCGCCCTCCCAACCCACAACACACACCCCCCCCCCAAAAAAAAAAAAAAACAGACAGAAAGAAAGACCGAAAACAATAACACCACAACGAAAGTGGAAGTCTTAACAGATTCAATAAATTTCATGCCATAAAGATGCAGCATATAATAAGACAGGGCATACCATTTCCATTCCAAGAGATCGGTGCTTCTCGAATGCTTCTGGAGTCACGTACTCTGACACTGGCATATGCCGTTTTGAAGGTCTCATGTACTGACCAAATGTCATGACATCAACGCCTGCTGCCCTTACTTTCTCCATTGTGCCTATCACTTTATCAGGTGTCTCCCCACAACCCAACATTATTGATGTCTTAGTAAGAGTACCTGCTGGGGCATAATCTTTCACCATCCTTAAAACTTCGATGGATTGCTTGAAGTTCACGCGGTGGTCTCTAATTATGCTCCGAAGCTCTTCAACTATTTCGATGTTGTGGGCCAAAACATCTAAACCAGAAGTAGCAACTTTCTCTATGCAGCTGGAGTCTCCACGAAAATCAGGAACTGCAAAATTTCAAATAAATGAGAATAAATTTAAAAAGGACCTTCATGGATTCTGTCACAATATCAACGTAATCCACAAATTAATTGAGATTTTACTTTAAATTGTCCAATAATGTTTTTGGACAAGAATGCAAGTCAAGGGATTAAATGCATTATCCAACTGGAATCCATCGGCTGTCCACAGGGCAAGAGGTGATATCTTACAAGAACCTTGCAAGCTTCATACATGTTACTATTTGGTTTGTCTTGATGGTGTGGGACTATATTTATTTACTCTCACTTGTCATAGATTGCAATCCAAATTCATTTCAATTGTGTATTTATTTAATTTGGTATACTATAATAGCTACATCTTTTTAACTCGCATTTCCATTATTTGCATAAACCAACCACCTTCTCTGGTTTCAATTAGTTTATACCTAGAATTGGTATTAGCCCTGAGGGACGCATTCACTCTAATCCCAATGATGATAAATCTTATCACCTATGATTTTACTCAATTGTCAAACTATAAAACTGACTTGAAGTTCTTGCTTTTAGTTAAAGTGATTAATTACACAGTCAATTTCGTGGTAGAAATGAAAACATCCATGACATGTATAAGCATCCTCCATACCAAGAGGTTCATTTGGATTAGGGGGGGGGGGGGGATTCATCAAAGAATACATTTAAAATCACAATGATTATGAACGATCAAAGTAACTACACCAATTAGTGAGGAAAACCAGTATCACATTCAATTGTAGAACTAAAACCTAAAATCTGTCCCCAGTAGTCAGTTTAAGACTACTGGGGACAGACTTAGCACACCGGTTCAAGACTTAGCAGTGTTACCGATAGGTCTTGGGTTCGAGTCTTGGCACTGAAAAAAAATTTCCGTGGGACCGGGACAAACAGGAGCTCGACCGTAAAGTCAGCCACGGGGGCCACGGGGTCTCTCCGATATATATAAAAAAAAAAAAGAAAAAACCTAAAATCCCAATTTTTTTTTCATGAGGGGTGTAAATGTGTAATTGAAGCATTGCCTCACAATTTGAATCACAATTCCACGCACATTAAAAAAACATCAAATGCACAATTAAAAAGGTCCCCTCTTTCGGAGCAAAAAAAAGTCACCTGCAACCGCGGGTGCAGGTATCTCCAAGGATCATGATCCTGGCGGTGGCGGTCCCCGTCTCCCCGCCCGAGCAGCATTCACCTAGGTTGGGGCACCTGGCCTCCTCGCACACCGTGTGTAGCTTCAGCTCCCTCCTTTATCTTGGCATACTTGGAACCGCCGGGGATCGTCTCCCTCATCCACTTCGGCTTCGGTAGGGGGGCTCTTCCTCGATCCGACGGCCATCGAGTACTCCTCTCTCTCACGAAGTCGGACAGCGCCAGCGATTCTTCCGCCAGATGCCTCCGCAGAAAGGTCCGCCAGGGTTTTCGGTGGCGTGGAAGGGTCCCGATATAGGGTTTGTTGGGGAGGGGACGAGGTGGAGAGGTTTCTGATGGCGATGGAGAGAAGCCGAGGATACATTGCTCGACACCTCTCACACACGCACAACGCCATCGGAGATCGGTCATGGTGTTCCTGATTTTTAGAAGGGAAATTACATGAAGGCCCACTCGCGGTCACGGGGTTATTCCATTCCCATTGAAGCACTGAATGCAAGCTATGCTATGCTATGAATACGGAATATTATGTAGAATTGAGTTTTATTCAATCTGCGCATTCAATTGGCTTGAGCTGATGAATTGAATGAACTGCCTTGCGATTCAAAAACTTATCAAATCGGAATTCACGTACTCCTCCTCCGTGTCCCAATGGTTTTGTCTCGGTGAATGTGAGGTCCACCATTTGTAATTAAAAAACAATATATATATATATATATAATCTATTATTTACTAGCAAGCACGTCTTTTGAAAAGGGATATCGAGTGTTGCAGGTCTTGAAGACCACATTCTCTCTCAGAGGGGTCAGTTCCTGCTGAACTGATGAGGCGTCGTCAGGAATTTATTTCTTAGATTCGACAAAATACTGTCAGACTAATCCCCATGAAGAGCTGTTTTGTTTCTCTTTTATCCGTCCTCGTGAATATTTCATTTCATGTGATATTATTCTTGGGTGTTCACTTGTGGATCTGCGTTATAAAGGTTTTCCCATGATTGGGAACATTGTAATACGAGCTGCTGTGAACTGTATGTAGTTCCCACGGTGAAAGAACTTTTATTACTCTACCCTTTCAAACCATTTTTAACCCCCAAAAAAAAAAACTGAACTATGGAAGGAATAAAGTACAGAGACAATTCCGCTCTCAAAAGTATAACCAGAAAGCCAAATAATGCTCAACTTGCTTATCAGAAGCATTCGTTGAATTGAACAAACTTAATAATACAAAACTAGAAAGAAAAAAAAAACCTACTAAACAACAGACCATGATAACCTTATCTTCAAGGCACAGGTCCATCATAATATGATATACCCCCCTTCCCCAACTTCCAATAATCAAAATTTTCTGGATTATTGGTTAAAAAGAAAGATAGAAAAAAAAAGAGTAAAATTATATTATATAGTTTAATATAATAATTAGTAAAAGATGATGGATGGATGATTCAGCAGCAGATGATGTTGGTCCTCCATTCGAGCTGAGGCGGATCAGACGCGACGGCCTCCATGGGCTTCCTGAACGAGACGATATGGCTGTTGACGAGGTAGGCGGTGACCCTCTCCGACACCCGTATCTCCTCCATCTTCATCTCGTGCAGTCTCTGCACGTACTCTTGCACGTGCATCAGATCCCAAATCACTCCCACCCCTCCCGGCTTCATCACCCTCACCGCCTCCCCCAATACCCTCCCCCTTTCCGCCGCCTCCGTCACCCCCTTCCGCCTCCCCGTCGCCGCCTCGCTTCCCACCCCGTCCAGGAACCCCGCCGACACCACCACGTCGAAGTACCCGTCCGCGAACGGCAACCTCGTCGCCTCCCCCTCCCTGCACGTCACGTACTCCTGCACCCCCTCCGCCCTCGCCGTCCTCAGAGCCGCAAGCGCCGCCGCCCTCCGCCGCTGCCGCCGTTGTACGAGACCGACGACGCGGCCGCACCCACCCTCCTTCTTGAGGCGGAGGGCGACGGAGTTGAGGAGCATCCCGCGGCCGCAGCCGACGTCGAGGGCGTTGCGGACGGAGGACCAATCGGGGACGGCGGAGACGACGCGCTGGGACATGTGCCATTGGAGGGAGACGGAGGAGTGAAGGATCTCGGCGGCGGCGGAGAGGAGGCAGACGGCGATGATGGCGGAGACGGAGCCGGAGAGACCGGTGAGGAAGCGGAGGGACGAGGGGGGGAGCGGCGGGAGGAGGCGGTGGAGGAGGGCTTCGGAGGCCGGGAAGTAGATGAGGATGAGAAGGGAGAGGGCGGAGAAGAGGAGGACATGGAACATGAGGACAGCGACCGTCGGCCACTCGTCGGTGCCGTAGATCGTGTAGATCTGGGACCAGTCCCTGGACGACGAAGACGGTGATGACGATCCGGCCGTCGATCTCCCCATCCAATCGCGCGAATCCCGATGCATTCCTGCGAAAAAGAGTAGGGGGAGGGTGAGGTACCTTCTTTTATTCTTCTTCTTCTACTACTATACTTGAATTCACGCACAATTCCATTCGGTTTTTATTTGGGTGGAATGAATAGGGTCCTCTTTTTAATTAATAAATTAACTGGACTGGATTGATACTTTCATTATGGTTGGTTTTTTTGTGGGGTAGCGGTACCGCGGTAGTACCAGTAGTAGTAGTAGAAGAACTGTAGTGGACTTGAGTGAGATCCGCAGTGACTGTGTGTGTGTGTGAAATGTGTCCTTTAATTTCACTCTTTATTACGATTTCTATTGGGGACTGTAAAAAGTAACAACACAGGATTCCGTGAAGATTCACCCGGTTTTTTTGGGTCAAAACACTACACTTTATTGAGAAGAAAATTTAACATTAAAGAAAACAAAAATATAGCAAACCTGAAAAAAAGAATTTGCTTCTGAAAATCCATTCCCCAAATATCTCTTTCAAACTCTACAAAATAATTATAAAAAAAAATTATTCATAGGTTTTAAAGTTTGTTGCGAATGGATAAAATCTAATTTAAGTCTTCAAAAATCTTAACAACCAAATATATCCTAACCAATTAACAATTAACTAACTAACTATAACTGAAAAATTATAAGATTCAAAAAAGCCTAACAAAATTATTTTAACTCCATAGATAAAATCTATAGTTACATAAAAATAACAATATGAATAATAATATCAAAACAACCATATACTATTGTTTATTTATATTTTTTTGTTAGCATACAAAGTCCCTGTCTTTTACTCCATGTGCATCAGCCATGAAAGTCCATATCAATTTTTGTTTATGACCTTTAACATTGATCGTCCAATCTCACCTAACTTAGTTTACGTTGACATAGCACCTTCCAAGAATAGATTGATAATTCATTTGAATATTATGTATCTCATTTAATTTTCTTAAGCTCGTAAAACGTTTGGGCGAAGGAAAGAAACGTGTGTTGCATGAGATTAATACAGAGATCGACTTCTTGCATCATCAACCAAGAGACCTGGATTTTTTTTCTTCAATGGCTTCAGTGGTCCCATATTCACATTATAGACTTATTATTGGTCTCATTCACATTATGTAACCAACAACTTTATCTAGAGATGGTCAGATAATCCCTCCTTGTTTCAGAAACCTACTAGCTAGATGACCAATTTAGCTATTAAAAATTTAGAGTCCACGCATTAGTGGGATCCAAAGATGACAATTAATCAGTTATTTTTGACTAGGGGTTTAACATTTTTATTTTTATTTTCCCGATCTCATAGAACAATGTGTTCCATTACTTTTCAATTTTCATGCTTGTGATACAGGCAGCATTGGCATGTGTATGCACGTGCATGGATGGTGTAACAGAAGAGAAGAGAGTCAAGTAGAGAGTCCCAAGTAAATAAATGAAACTACCCGGGGCATTGACATTCCTTTTAAATAAAATAATAAAAGTTCCAAGTAGAACTTTTGTAACTTCGTGATGTAGTTATCTTTTATAATTTGAGAGATGAATATAAATCTAATTTTTGTTTAATTATATTTTTAATTATTTTTATTAGAAAATGTAATACTAAATTTTTTATTATTTAAATATTGATCATGAATGAGTTATAGATAAAAGATATATAAGATGACGTGAATAATGATTTCATAAAAATTGAAAAAATGATTTAACATGTGTACGTTATAAGTGATTTGATATATAAGTTCATTTACACCCGTGGAATAGATAGGATGTAATAACATCATTTTCAAGGAGATATAAAATATTATTACTAGTTTATTTTAGCGCATATATATATATATATATATCAATTTATCATTGCAAAGAAAAAGATTTCTAAATTTATTCATCCCATCCATCCTATTCTTCACCCATTCTACCGGTTCTACTATCAAAACAGGATCTTGTTCCTGTTTTACAGACGCATGTAACCTTTTTAAGAGTAGCTTTTGGAATAAAGCTGTTTTTTAAGATGATTTTAGACCTTGATTTTTATTGGGATATTTTTTTTTAATTCAGGAATCAATATTTGAAAACAGTTAATGTTTGACGGAGAAAACTGTTTTTCAATTTAAAAAATCGATTCCGATAAAAAAAAACATTGTTTTTGAGCTTTTTAAAAGAAAGATTTCGAAAGAAAAATTAAAAAGAATTTAATTTTTAATTTTGAATAAAATTATCCTATTTAACTGCACACATTTTAACTTTTTGATTTTTTAAAAAATAAAAGCTACCCCTCAAACAGAACCTAAATAAAGTAGGTCACATCCACACGGTTTCTTCTCTGTAACCCACTTATTTAGGGATGGCTCTGAACGCGCGAGTTTTTGTTCCTGTTTTTTTTTTTCCCTTTTGGATTCTTCAGTAAAAACAAAAGGGAGTGAGAAAACAATCCCTTTTTTTGCAACTGTTGGACTTGATAAATATCGAACCAAACATACCTTCTTCTCTTTTTTTTTTTTTTTGAAATCAGAGGTACATTTGTCAATGGAGAGAGAGTATATGTTTCTTCTTTTTGTGTATCATGACCCTTGTTTTTAACACCTCTAGAGGAAAAACTACTACCCAGGACATGGAAATCGTTTTAATTTTTTATTTTTTTTTAAAAAAAAAAACATGGATGCACGATATTTTAAAAATTATAAATTGTTCGTTGAACCGGGAAATCAATGAAACAAGACACCATCGGAAAAAATGAATACATTAAACTTATATTTGATTTGAGAATAAACCCAGAATAAATTAAAATTAATTTGAATAACTTTGTTATGAATGTTTGGATAACTAGAATAAATAAAAATTTGTAAACTAGAATTAACTAATATAAAGTAGTATATGGATTCTGTCCACCTATTAGAATTAAGTTATTTCAAGTTATTTAAATAAAAAAAATATGTGGGTCCACTGTCAAATCAGCGAGTTATCACCTGTTATAAATCAACTGTTATCATTTTTTTACTTTTTATAAATCATTACCCACACTTTATTTACATTTTACCTAAACAACAAATTTTTTATTATTACGTTTTCCAATGAGAATAATTCAAAACACAATTAAACCCAAAATCATTTTATTCTTATTTATACTAAAATAGTCATAAATCTCAGAATAATTTTATCCTCGAACCGAACATGAGCTAATTGTTAACTAATAGTTAACCAAATTATTGAAAAAAATAAAAAAATAAATAATCTTTAATTATTTATACAACATCTTCCTTAAACCCCTTTTAATTGGATTTTTATATTTTAAGTATACTGACAGAGAATGAAGACAATGAGAAGAGAATATTTATTCAATGAAATATGATTTTATAGTGGAAAATCATATATTTATAGTCAAACTCCTCACACATTAAAAATATGAAATTATGTTTTTAACAAACTAACAAAGATTATCTAATCAAATATTTTAAAGGACAATACTAAATAGATGAAGAAAAAAACTAAACGAGGGAGTTTGACTTGTTTTACAACAAATTCAACACATCCCTAATTAGTCTATCCCTCTCTCCTCCGCATTCTCATTAGGGGTATATATAATCCAATGTATGGTAGAATCTCGGCCAAATGTTGACTGGGCAATTGTTGTTTCTTCAAAATTTCCCCAACTAAAGCACATGAATTAAGCTTTTCATAGTGTGTTTTGCGTCATGTTTCCCACTAAACATGAAGACAGTAATTACCAATTAAAAAGAGGTCGCCCTCTTTTCGCAGAGTAGCAGATTATGACTTTTGAAGGGAACTTGCAACCTAATATGTGAAGTGGGTGGGCCTCCTAATGTTACCCAACAAATGTACATGTACATTCACTGGACCATCAAGTCAACCTTTTTTAGACCGTTTAACAGTGCTCCGAATAAGACCCGGGTGCATGCCTTTATTTACACCTCTATTATTTTCCGGGAGAGTTCTATTTGTGTCTTTATAATATTTAAGTAAGCCTCTCATATTTTCATGATTCAATTTATAAGCCCTCATATGTAACCTCTAATGTAACGCCCCTTTACATGAGCCACCCCTCACATCATAGAGACTTTCTCCCTCTCTTTGCCGCCGCGCGGGCCAATGTTCCACCACTCCACACGGACCTCCACTCTCTCCCTCCTCTGGGCCATCCAGGACCCTCTCCGCGAAAGCCTCCGCTGCCACGGCCACCTTGATCGAAACGGAGGAGAAGAAGACGGGCCCTTGTCTGATTGGCATATCATCAAATTGATTAAGGGGGCAGCTAAAAGTCTTTGAATGAGAACGCTTATTTTTAGGATCAGATGTTAAAAGTGGTACTGATACAGGCAGGGGATTCAGACATTTGATGTTGGTTGATGCAGAGAATGGGCATTGAGTTTGGGCGATTCTGGCAGCCTCATTTCAAAATTATCCTTTTATTTTTTGTAAAATAGGTGATGAATTGATTCTATATAAACTATGGATCATTTTTTTTAAAAAAAAATATAAACGTAAGAAGTGGATTTGACTATTTATTTGTATGTGAGATGTATGAAGGATTTCATTGTGTTGACTTGAATTATAAGCATAAATTGGGATGCAAAGATTTGTCTCGAACAAATACATAGGTGTGGGGGGATACTTATCAAACAGATTTAAATGAATCTTTTGTAATACAATCCATATAAAAAAAGGGTTTACTTATTAGAGAGGTGTAAATAAAGTCACCATATTTCCCAGCACACCCAAAATAAATGGGTCATGAGAAACGATCAATTTACAAACAGATCCTTTACTCACCCACTGTCCAACCTGGAAGGCAAAAAATAAAAAAAAAACAACAATCTGACCAAAACAAAGAATGTCCAAAGGGAGAGAGGGGGGGAACTGTCCGCTAATCAAGTTGAAGGACTAGAGGTCGTAGTGGCGAAGATGGTGGTGGAGGAGGAGCGGACGGAGGAGGAAGAGATGTAGAGCTTTGTGGGTTTGATGAGGGAGGTGGTCATGGTGGCTGCCATGGCTGATTGATTTTTTTTTTTTTTTGTTTCAAAGGGTTGATTGAAGGGTTGTGCAAAGAAAACCTTATATACATTTAAATATTGGGGTTTATGAAGAATATATCTTATTATTTGACTGAGTGCGGATAGAATTAAGGTGTGCAGAGTAAAAATAGATGGATAAATAAAGGCACCCAAAAGACCACAAAGAGGCAAAGACCTGTTTAGAGTCAAGAGCGCTGATACACTCAGTCTATTTTGCAACTAATTTTATAGCTCCATACAGTACAACAACAACAGTATATATTGCGTTGTCATAGTGTATGATGCAAAAAATTTATCATTTTTTCAATACGAAAAAAAATTTATGCATATTAGTATATGCTTCATATCATGTAATAACACGTTAGAGTGTATGGCTTGGAAAAAAAAAAAAACACCTCCAGTGTGAACTACAACCAGGGCTTCTGCACAATAGGATCCCTTTTTATGCAGTGAAAGCCCAGGCCTGTTGAGGCCCTTGACGGATTGCATCTTCCAATGTTTTATATGATGTGTTGTTGCAATGGGCTGGGCGACACTCAAGGCTGTGGATTTTGCATTCAACAATTTTGTTTGTTTGGAGTTGTGTTAGAAACTCAGCTCGTACTCACATCTCGTGGCCCATAAATTTTACTACAAATTAGGCAGACAAGAAAATCCAATCACATATCCTATACTACAAATCACTCTTCTTTTATCTCTCTCTCCTCTCTTGGATGCTCATGCTCTTTGTCCTCCCGTCCAGGACGGATTGGATCTTCCAATGTTTTGGATCCAATTATGTTGCGATGGGCTGGGCTACACTCAAGTTGTGGACTTTGAGTTCAACTAACTATTTGTTTCGAGTGTTCGTTATATAGCCCATAAATTGCTACAGATTAGGTATTCAAAACAAACCAATCATACATCCTACTACAAAGCCCCTCTGTCATCAAGTGCTTAGATAAGTGTGTTCGAGTGATAATACTCAGGACTCAAAATATAAACCCCTGTGTCATCATTTGTTGGTTTATTGACTTTTAAAAAAAGATAAAATATTAAAATACAAATATATCCTTCATTAAAAAAATTCTCATTAACCCAAATCATCTTTTTTTTTTTCTTAAATCAGTTACTAATTTTATATATTTCAAAATTTGAATTTTGAAATCATTATCTATTAATTGAATTTTCTATTTCAGTTACACCCAAAACTTATTTAAATTATTTTTTTGTCAAAATCCTTCAAACGGCTACTCTTTTCTTTTTTTTCAAATTACATTCATACCATATATATATTTTTTAAGAATGTTATTAACTAAACTTTATAGCATTTGACAAACATCTTTTCAATTTACATAAATAAATAAGATCATTTCTGAAAATGCAAATACATTTCCTAAATGTTTACATCCTTTACAATTATTTGTTGTATTTACATAAACACGGTTACATTTACGTAAATGTAACATTAGAGTTACATTTACATAACTGTTTTACATTCTATGCAATGTTTAAAATTTGTTAAACAGATTCTCTCTTCAATAATCAGTTACATTTTATAAAAAATATCAAACAACTTTTTTGTTGTGAGTTACATTTAACAAATATTACATGAACTATTTTATTTATTTTCATAAAAACTGTTACATTTATCTAAATGTTTTACATTCCATATAATTTACCTGTAGTTGACACATTTATGAATGTAATAAATATATCAATACATGCATGCGGTTGACTGTTACATTTACAAATGTAACAAAAATAACATAGATTTAAAAAATGACTATTTACATTGTTAACAATATAGCAGTAACATTAAACAAACTATCCACATATAAAATGGAACAGTATCGAGTGTTACATTTAGATATTGAGACAAAAATAAATCAAACTGTGAAAAATGACATTTGATACATGAAAAAAATTCGTGTTTAAATATTTAAAACAAAAGGACAACATCAATACCTCCACCAAGACTGCTCATCCCCTTAATTTCTCTCGACGGGGTTAGCCTTTCAAAATGCAGTTTTCGGTGGTCGTCGCTGCGGATGGACAACGAAACAGCGGGAAAGGCAGGGCTCTCAAATCCAAGCACCGGCGACCGCACGGACACAAAGAGGCGGAAGAGGTGGTGGTTCAATACGTGATGCTTCGGAGGGACCTGATCGATTCATGGCTGTTTAGGAGCGTCGTCACCCAAGGCTGTCATGCCTCCGTCGCCGCCGTCTGGGCCCACAAAGACGACGCTCTGTTGATTTTTATTACCATTTGTTGTTGACGAGGGAGAGAGAAACAGAGGGTTTTTAGATTTGAAGCAGGAATTGATTTTGAATTTGAATGAATATTGAATTTCAAGAGGAGAAATAATATAATAACAAATATTTTGAGTTTGAATGAAGGTTGAATCTCACGATTCTTGGAATAAATCTTGAAGTGGTTATCAAATAAAGGATATAATAGCATTAATGGTATAATAGACAATGTACACATGTCACATCATAGAGCTTGGTTTGGAGCCTGTGAAGTTGGGGCATGTGAATTATTATTGATATTTTATTGATGAAATAATAAAGATATTTATTATTTTTATGAGATTATATAAACCATTCGATTATTGTCAAGAATAAGCTAAGCTTAACAAAGAAAGTTAAAGATGCACTAAAAAAACTATATACTAGTCCAATAAAATAAATCCATCTAAATACATCAAGTGAGAGCCACCATTCAAATGCTTCAAAAATAAAAAATCTAGAACTAATTAATTCAAATGGTTTAAAAAAAAGAGACAAACACTACAAAGTGGACGATTCAGCAATGCAAGTGGCTGGCCGAAGCATGTTCTACAATGATATCTGCTTTTGCCATGATTGAAAAAACAATCTAAATAAAAGTAAATAATCTCTGAATACGAGCTGGTGATGTACATAATATAATATCAAACCACCTAGCTAGAAATTAGAATAGACCATGGTGGTTTTGTACACAAGCGATGGTACAATATACAAGTGCCACCACAGTGGGTTCCTACTTGGCAGACCAAGGTCACATGCCCTGTTTTCTTCAACTTTTGTACCCAAAGAACCAATTTTCTGATTGATATCAAATCTTTGAGAAAAACTTCATTAGTCTTAAAGAGGTCTTGCTTTAGCTTAATGTTTATTAAAGGCGGCTATACTTTACAGTCAAGTCCACTTTAATTACCTTTTTTTTTTCTTTCTTTCTCGTCCTCCAACCATATCACTAACCATTCAAAAAAATGGAAAAGGCCAGTGAACCATAAATATACTCCTTTTATAAAGGAATTGAAATGCCTCCTTTGTACCAGTGCTTTTGGTTTTCTTTGTCACTTTCCATGAGAATCCTATATGTAGTTTCCCATGTTCCTTTGAATTTGTTTCCTTAGCTCCATGAAATTGGAGACCGGATGGTGATTAATTAATTGAACCAGGCCACACTGTATCATATATATTAATGGGATTTTTAGTTTTAAGTCCCCATAAACTATATGATTTAGTGATCGATCCCTCACTTCTTCATATTTCGGTTTAAGTCTCCAGATTTAAAGGGTATGTTCCTTTTTAGTCCCTCCCAGGGACCTATCCCTAAATTATTTGATTTTCTTTTTAGTCCCTCTTAGGGACTAAAAAGAAACATACCCTTGAAATCTGGGGACTTAAACCAAAATATGAAAAAGGAAGGAATCGATCACTAAATCATATAGTTTACAGGGACTTAAAACTAAAAATCCCTATATTAATTTGTTCCCTCAACACCATATTAAGGTTCAATTCATCAGTAGTATAGCAAATAATTCTTGTATAAGATTTAAATATGTAATATTCTAATATCATTTGGCAATAATAAGGTCTTTGTAAGATATTCGTTTAACTTACTAACTAGCAAGTCCACTGGGATGAGATATTAAGATTTATATCTATTTTTATCCAATAATATAGATTAAATAAATAACATCACATAAAATATTAATAAATGAAAAATTGGGGCACAATCACTTTATTCTTTCTTTTATGCTATTAGACATTGAATTTGGAGGTAAAATTATTGGTATTTTGAAAATTAATATATTATATCAATTATATCAAATACCCGTCAAAGATTAAAAATAAAAAGATTCATATTAATAACAACACCAATTTATCTTGTTTTTGAAAATTGATCTAATACCTTAAATTATATTGTATATTAATAGCCAAAATATTTATCTAAGCAGACAAAAGAAGTCTATAGAATATCTAGATTCATCATTCAAACCACCTTTCACGTACCATGGACAATGCATGCACCGATCAAATTACGTAAATTTAATTATTGTGATAACGTAACTTCATCAACACTCTTCACATGTTTCACTCAAACGTAACCCACTAATCAGCTCTATAAATCACAACTAGCAACCTAACGTTTGTTTCCCGTGATTATAATTAGCACTCCAAAGTCCAAAACTATCTTAAGGAACACTTCCCACTATAATTAAATATAATTAGCATCCCCGTATACGAGTAGAAAACATTACAAAACAAAACAATAATCACCATTCATTTCAAGAGAACGTGCATTAATGCTTCTCCCTCATTTGTGTTTTTTGTTTTTTTTTTTTTTTTTTATTATTATAATGAGTGACAAACGATACCGACACTCACGTGTTTGTATTAAACGTGCATGACAAAATGTCTTGTTATTTAAGTTTGGGTCACTGCCAGCTCAGCCCTTCAAGTAGACTGTTCAATCCTTAAAACATCTCACATATTTCACATAGATCACCATCGTAATCTTGCCAATTCACTCAGATCCCACTAACATCTCCATCACGTCGTCTATCATCCCAACACAAACTTTTCTGCACTCCCAAATCCCAATCTACCAATCTACGTTAACATTTATTAACGCTTATGTACGGTTTCGCAACCCTAGTAATCTCATCCACACACATTGTGATAATGTAATGTACTATTATAACATGTGAGCGTTATATACAAGATGATTGTCAGAAAATAAAAAGACAGACTCTTATAATAGATACTTGAATTGAATTTATATAGTGGCTATTATCACAAGTTTTTTTTGAATATTTTTTAAAATTTATTTTAAAATGTTTTGTAATTGAATCTATAACTAAACAATGGATCCCAATAAACAAGAAAAATTAACAAGAATAATACATGTGTTTGAAAACAAACAATAAACTATATGTAAAACCAAAAATTAAAAATATCCCAATAAATTTTTTTGATACTAGATTAGAAGAGAGATAAAAAAGAAATATATAATTGAAAAAATAAAATAAGAATCCAGAATGAAGAGAGATTTTGGGGTCCTAGGGTGTATCCGTGCATAAGACTGTGATATTTTTAAATTTTTTATAAAAATATTATATCAATATCTATACTTTAATTTATATAATATTACGTATTTAAACATAATATATTTTAAAAAAGGATAATGTTACATCCATTCTTATTTTCAGTCTCAATTTCAGTTTACATGTGTTTTAAATTTTTTAAAAATAATATACATCATCTAGTGAGATACATGCTTTTATAAAAAATGAAGCATATACTCCAATGAATTGCATGAATGCATTTATAGAAAATGTAAAAAATTCTTTCAAAATATATATCTTGTTAACATGAACATATGTATTGATAGAAATCTATCGACACATGTAGAATTAGATATAAGTATCAGATATTGACTGCGGGTGAGATTGCGTTAGGTGTATGTACCCATGATAACCATGAAATCAAATAGGCGGCAGTGATTGATTGTCGTGGGCCATTTTGATGGGTTTTGTTGGCGCTCATTGTTATACAGAGACTGTGGACCCCATTTTGGGTTTTAATAAAAACTTTCAAAAAACAAAAATGGAGAATGTATATATCTCATAATTTTGAGAGATTCAAAAAGTTCTACTGGTCTTTTGTCCTGTATTTTTTTTCCGAGATTACAGTGAGGCTGGTCTGGTTTTTTTAGTAAGTCCTTTTTCTTTTCACACTATCTCCATTAATGTGCTTGAGGAAAACAATTTTGTTGGGTTTTAACAACAAATTGTCTTTGAATCTGTAGTTCCTTGAAGTTTCTCTTCTTCGTCGATGAGAATGTCACATGGGCTTTCTTTTAGGTATAAGCTCTTCATGATTTTTTTTTTATGGGTCTCTTCATGATTTTTTTTTTTTTTTTTTGGGGGGTGGTGGGGGGTTTGTGATTCAGGGTTGAAGGGTTTATATGGGTTTTGGTTATTATGAATCACTTGTGCTTTATGTGGGTTTCATAAAAAGCACTATATGGGTTTTAAATTTCTTATTTTTAGTGCTAGAAATCAAATTTTTATTTTCGGTGCTAGATATCAAATTGTTTATCTGGGTGTTTCCTTGTGTAACTTCTTCAGATTATCGTGTTTTCAGCATATCAGGGTATAGGAGCTTCTGTTTGGAACATGAATGCTTGAGTATTTGCTTCTTCATTTGTTTTGTAATTTGAAGATCCTAATTTTTTTTCATTATGAATATTTTTATGTGTTTTTTCCATTTCCTTGGCTGAATGCGTAACAAATGACAGTATTTGTGTGTGTGTTGGTGGTGGGGGGGGGGGGGGGGGTGTTGAAGAAGTTTTCTGTCTTCACTATATACTTCTCCACATTTCTGCTTTTGCTTTACTTGGCTGCGGTTCACAGTTTTTGCTTTCAAGCATGTTAGAATAGTATGAAGTGTTTGCATCATAACCTAGGAATGGAAATTTATATCTTTTCTTCTTGAGTTTTTTCCATTTAGGATCCTAATTTTTTTTTTTTTTGTGTGTGTGTGTGGAAAGTTATTGAATTATTGGAGCATAATCAATGGAATGAAATTCTAAAAACTTCTGTTTTTCCTTCCATTTCTCAACTTTTTCTTATGACCACTCTAACATTGTTCAGAATAACATGTTATAAAATGTTGGGTGGATTGAGGTTCATCAAACTGAATTGATTATGCATATGGGTAAGACTGGTGTTTCTCTTATATGACTAAGCTGACCAATTTCATTTAGATGCCTTGCATAAAAAGTTATAATAGTTTTTGTGTGTTTACTGTGCTGCAAATTACCTTCACAGCATATAGATCTGTTTGGTGTCCATAAAAGCAACAACTTTGGATTCTGTA
The DNA here is from genome assembly GCA_030737835.1 of Acorus gramineus. Taxonomy (NCBI): domain Eukaryota; kingdom Viridiplantae; phylum Streptophyta; class Magnoliopsida; order Acorales; family Acoraceae; genus Acorus; species Acorus gramineus. Next base: position 25,535,192 of record CM060849.1, read on the forward strand.
GAGCATATTTGTCTCTTCTTTATTATCACATAAAGATTGTTCCTTGACTTAGAAGTTGAATCCATGCACTTTTGTTATGATTGATTTTATTCAGTGAATGGTTCATATCAAAGCTAAAAAATGAAGCTAATTGTCATTTTCACGTAGACAAATAAAATCTTATACCTCTAGTTCCGGTAATCCATCTCACTATAAAGCCACTGATGGATGCAGGGTAATATCCACAGTAGTGCAGTGAGTCCAAATAGAAATATCCAGCTAGGCTTGCTTGCTAGAGATTGTTACGAAGTTGAACAGCCACTAGGGGAGTCCTTCCGTTCAGCCCCTCTTTGCCCTTTGTATAATTACATGCTCTGCTCGAGGTAACAACTTGTGTTTCTAAAGTTACTGGTCTCTTTTGCTCTATCTGATTAGGTTCTCCTCCAAAATGTTTGAAGCATTAAATTTATTTGTGTGTGTGTATGCGTGTATGGAAGACAGTTGTTATCTTTTTATATTTTTTTCTGTTTTGGTATCAACATATAAGGTTAAGTGGTTCTTCTCCTTCATTGTTTCAGTACTTACAGGATACTTTGGGCATCACTCATGTAGGTAAAAAGATCGACATGGATCGCAAAACTATGGGAGTCTTTGCATGGGTGTTTGCTGGATTGATAATGGCATTTACTGGAAAAGTTTCTCATGGAATCACTGATGTGCAAGATGGTAAATTTGATTATTTGACATAATCATTTATTGTTTCATAGTTCTATCATGTTATGGATGAGGCTTGTTGATTTGGTTTTTGTTTAGTCTTTATTGTGCTTCTTTTCAGTTGAGTTTTAAAGATTATGTCAGAATCTTTTATTGTTGAATTTTCTACATCATTTCTCACACTCTTGTGCTAGTGAGAATTCATTTTACCCTGTCTCCTTTTCAGTTTATGCTATTAATAACTTGTACACTGCACTTGGCTCACCTCCCCTTCCTGGATGGATCCCAAATGCTGGTGACCCCTGCGTGGAGAATTGGCAAGGTGTCCAATGTGTTGGACCGAATATAACATCAATGTATGGTAATTTTCTTCATAAGTTTCTTGTAATTTACATGTACTTGATAATATCTAATTTCTCTTCTGTATAAATTTTATATTTTAGAGTTCTGAATGGAGCGAATCTGGGAGGGCAGTTAGGTGATACATTGGGTAATTTTTCATCCATAATAACAATGTGAGTTAAATTTCTGAATATGTATCAATTTTACAAGTAATTGCATTAGTGCGATGGTTTTTACATATTTAAATACTTTCCTTACTCATATAGTTCGCAGTGCTTCTTTAGAACTAGCCGTCTGCCAGTATTAACTTGATATAATAAAATCTCATGTGCACACATTATTTATTTATTTGTTTGCTTTTTTTTTCCTTCTCGTGTCATTGTAATGCAGAGATCTGAGCAACAATCATATTGGTGGGATTATTCCAGACAGTCTACCTCGCACCATCCAGAAATTGTATGTTTTGATTCCTTCATATGTTCCTCATTATTCATTGGTACTCAAGTTGGTTTTTATGTGACACCAATATCTTAAACGCCTTCCTGCAATGTAGTTCAACTAACCAAAATATATAATTTTTGTTACCTTCTGGCAGTTTTCTTTCGGCCAATCAGTTTACAGGAAGCATTCCAAGTTCATTGTCAACTTTAAGCTTTTTGACTGCAATGTAAGTGTGTTTACAGTTTCTTTCCATTACTGAAATTCTTGTCATAATAAATTACATGTTTACTTTGTCTGCTTCCCAGGTCGCTCAACAACAATCTTCTAACTGGTGAATTGCCTGATGTCTTTCAGTCACTCACTAGCTTAACAAATTTGTAAGATTAGTTTAAAATTGACTATCTTTCATTTTTTCCTTCTTCTTGGCCTTATTTGAATGACTGATTGCTACATTTCTTGGGATAGAGATGTTTCTTCGAACAATTTGAGCGGCCAACTACCACCATCCATGGAGAGTTTGTCAGCTCTGACTACCTTGTGAGTTTCTTTATCTTTACAAGACCATTTAGTGCATAATCCTTTATATATAGTTTGCTCATTCTCGTCTAGGTGCCTGCCGTTTTGTTCAGAACTGTGTTGTTTGCTGTTTCGTAGGCATATGCAGAACAACCATCTTTCCGGACTCCTTGATGTTCTTCAAGATCTCCCCCTTCAAGATTTGTATCTTTTTGTGCCCCTATGATTAATTTTTTTATACAGCTCTCATTTGTCTTTTCAATTATTTTATTGTGCCAAAAAAACTTCTCATCTTGTTCTTGACCTGGATTCATTATCTTGTATTACAGGGATATAGAAAATAATCTGTTCTCTGGACCTGTGCCCACAAAGTTGCTTAGTATCCCGAATTTCACGTGAGAACCTCAAATCATTTGAATTAACTTTGCCTGCAGACTGAACAGAGTATGATGTAATATAAATACAATTCATTATGTATTTGAAAGCTATGAAAAAAACAGTGTACTGGGATCTATAAAACCAAACCACAATATGTGTTGTGGATATTAAATGTTTTATATCATCCCAAAATCTATTTATGTCACACAAATTATAACAAATGGTTGATTGAATATGAATTGCTTTTAAGTAAAATTTTCTTGTATTGTGCAGAAAGGATGGGAACCCATTCAATACGAGCGTTGCTCCATCACCATCATTTCTTCCCCCAGCACCTGGAGCTCCAGCTTCTGAAGTGACTCCAGCTGATGGACCATCTCTTCCTGATGGATCCGAGCCAGTGAAACATAAAAAATTCTTGACCACCTCCAAGGCCATTGCGATTGGAATTGCCGGGGCGCTCGTAGGAATTGCATTGTTGCTATCGATTTTCATGTGCTTATGTCGTAAAAGAAAATCAAGGCGTAATGAATTTGCTGAAAGGCCTGAGGTCAGGGCATATGGTAGTCCCAAAAGTAAACCTAAGCCCATTGTTCATGTGCCTAAAGAGAACAATGAAGTAAAGAAAGGTAACAATGTTTACTTGATTCCTGGTGGTTAAGTGAATTTTTTGAATTGGTTTTGCTTTTATTTTATTATAGTGTCCTGGTGAAATTGTTTGTTGACAGTTCCTGAAGAAGCAATTCAGAAGAAGGAAGAACACGATAGAACTACGACCGCAAGTGGGGCAATTTTATTGCCTGCTCCTGTTGGAAAGGTCATGGTAAATCCAATTGTTCCTCTAGAGAGAAAACCAGAAAACTCTCCTAAGAATCAGAATCCACCCACTTCTGCCACATCATTCAGCATTGCATCTCTTCAGCAATATACAGAAAATTTTAGAGAAGATAATCTGATTAGAGATGATACACTGGGCCAAGTTTATCGTGCAGAGCTTCCTGATGGAAAGGTATGGACATGAGAATCAAACTTCATGATTTAGAGGGAAGTGGGTTTGTTCTTTGTGATAAGTTTAGCCACACTTACCTAATTGTGTTGATATGGAATTCAGTACGAACTACTTATAAAGTTTTACTAATTGTAGCAACTACCTTCGGTGTAAAAGTGTCATGTAGCTATCAAATGAAGAAAGAAATTAGTGATCCCACAGGGCCATCCTTTGCCTTACCATACACTTGTATTATATTAATATCCTTAGCAGTCAATGAAACCAACCATGTTATTGGTGTCTCCTCATAATTCCCCTCCATTTTCTATTTTTAAGTCACTATCTTTGAGGAAATTTTAAGATTTAGTATACCCGTTTCTAAAACTGGAAGTGTCTGTTGTTATCTATGACCAGTAAACGAACAGTAATGAGATGTGCCATCCGTAGAGGACAAGGCAGGATAAATTAGTGGCAGTGGTATTGTCTTTTCATGCATTCTTGAGAGCGTTGCCCCAGGTTCATCATTCACAATCGACTGTCCTATATTTAGTTTGGAGAATTCTGGGAAGATTGTCCAATGACTGTACTATGAACAAGCCCTTGAATTGAACTGCTTTTTCCTCCAAACTATGCCTCTTTCATTATATGTGGAAAGAGGCGGCCATTAATCTTGTCCATTTGTATTTCCTGATATAGGTATGCCACTGTCTTTTCAATTTTTATGCCACTGTCTTTTCAATTTTTTCATAAGGTACATATGAGAGCACATGCAGCTCTGTCAGAATCTTGAAAATTTTCAAAAATATCGCCTTGTAAAGTTCTTTTACATATCAATTTTGTAATGATATGCTAGAGGAAAACACGTATATGTATATACATTCATTCCTCACATGGAAGAATATATTTGATTTGACTGACATGAAATATGCATACTTTTGTGTTTAATGGGTTTTCATTTCAAGTACATTAACTAGCTTTGTAGCCATTTTGAAAACTTCTATTTTTTTAATCTCATCTTCTTTTTCCACATGTACTCTGGCTGCTGACCCTTTATTTTCTTGATCACTATCTAGCATTACAAGACCAAATTTGTTACATTTTATTTCGGATTTTAATGTCATGTTTGGATGTACTTATTCAGATTGAAGTATATGCACTAGTGTATGTGCCAAAACACATGCCAAAAAGAAGAAAAAAAAACATATATGCAAAGTTGCAAATTACTCATACACAAATATTATTTATTTTTACAAAAGGAATCATTTTATATTAAGGGACCACTGCTTGGAGCAATAGTAAAAGTGTTCGGGCTAATAGGGCAAAGTCAAGGTGTCATTATGCGCGAAATATTGTCAAGGGCATATCCAGTCTCTTCTCCCAGCACCCTCCTATATGTGGGACCACTCAGGGCCTCAGGGATGATGACCTGTTATCAATTTATTACAATGCATGTCTCACACTTACTACAGTATCCCATGTATTTATTGTTTTATAACTTTCTTTATTCAATTCAATTTGATTCTGCTTTGGTTTTCCAGCTACTGGCGGTCATGAAGCTGAACAATGTTAACTCAATGCTAAAGATGGATGAGTTTCTTGACCTAGTTTTGACTCTCTCTGAACTACGGCATTCTAACGTTGTTGAGCTTGTGGGTTATTGTGCGGAGCATGAGCAGAGGTTACTCGTCTACAAATACTTTAGTGACAAGACCTTGAACGATGTCCTTCATTCAAGAGATGAATTCGAGATGAACTTATCATGGGTTGCCCGCGTCAAGGTTGCCCTTGGAGCTGCAAAAGCTCTAGAGTACGTAGAGAACTATGTATCATAGTTTTATTTTTAGTCCTTGTGATACAATGGTATGCGACTCATGTTTTTGTTATGATATTGTAGATATCTTCATGAGGGTTGTCAACTGCCGGTCATACATAGAAATTTTGAATCTGGTACTGTACTAATCAATGATGAGCTCGCTGTGTGCGTTTCAGATTGTGGTCTTGCTTCACTAGATTTATCAAGATCTGTAACTCAGGTGGGTGATTCTCTATCTTTCTTTTTGTCAGTTGTATATCCCTTGTGATGAATAGTATAGCTCAATGCAGGAAAGACTAAATTGGATGGGCCTGATGTCCTTCATATGTGTTATCCTTCAAGCAAGTATCATGCCACATCATTTAAACGATCCATGAGGCTCATGTTTACAAGATTTAATATTTATGCACATCCATGTACATCATATGTCTCCTTGGATTTCATAGAACAAGAACTTGAAGTTTTAATTTCTAATCATGTATCCCTGGCCAGCTTACACAGTAAGCCTATGGAATCTTGGGTGCCTAATTGATACATTTGCACTGGGAAGAACCTTACTTCATTTTATGATTTTATACACTATGTAATGCTTGCATTTTCTTGATTTTAGTTGTCTGGACGCATACGTCTATTTAGTTCTGAAGCCCCAGAATTCAATGAATCTGGCTCGTACACCGTCAAAAGCGATGTTTATAGATTTGGAGTTGTGTTGTTAGAGCTCCTCACAGGACGTAAACCATATGACAGGTAAAAATTCTTTTAAAAAATCCCTGCTTCCTATGCCTGGTAAAGTTCTCTGGAATTTCAATCCTTATTGTTTTTCTCCCAAATCTATTTGTAGCTCACGACCATCGGGAGAGCAATATCTAGTCAGATGGTCGATTCCTCAGTTTCATGATATTAATGCTCTGTCAAGAATGGTCGACCCTTCCATCAGTGGAAAGTATCCCGTGAAATCTTTATCACGGCTCATTGACATCATCAGCCGTTGTATTCAGGTATAATTTTCTTCATTTTTTCGCACAATCTTGAACGACACTCAGTTTATCAATTATCTTTTGACTGAATTCAGATATGGATACTTTTGTTCATCCATCAAATGTTGACTTTAATTTGCAGTCTGGGCCAGAGTTTAGGCCACTGATGTCGGAGGTGGTGCAAGACCTTACGCGAATGCTGGAGGAACTGTCCAGCAAGAGACCAGAGCATCTCGTCTAGAATAAGAGTGATCCATGAAAGCTTGAAGAATGACAAGAAGAAATGGGAGCTGAAATCTGCAGAAATCAATTCGATGTCTGCTTCTCAACACTGTAAATTCATTTGTGGATCCGTTGGCCTCTGTTAAAATAATGCATCAGAAGCTTTGGCTGCCTCTGTGAGAAATGTCATCATTCTATGCTTGGCTGCAGATATGCGCCAACCCATTTGTTCTATCATAATGTTGTGTTGTTTCTACATATTATTATAAAAATCTGAATATCTTTATTATCCATGATTTCTTTCCATACAAGAAGTCTCTATCTATCTATTTCTATTATTTGCATTTTTGTTTTTTGTTTTGTTTTTTGTTTTTTTTTTGATAATTGAGCCATCCCCCATAGCTGGCGGTACGGCTGAGCTGAATATGTTTTTTTTACCTGTGTACCATTAAACCCACAAAAATACTCAATGATTAAGTCAGCGTTAAGATTTAGTATTAAGATCTATTTTTAACATAGGTAAATTCTAATTATTGTGCTATGATGGCCATTGGTGCATGTTGTGGAGGTAGCTTTCTATGTTGTTATATAACTAACAGGTCTTTTGCCAATGCATAGACGGTTAAAAATTTATATTTAAATTCAACTCTTGATTTTGATGTAAATGGATTATTAATCTGTTATTTTATTTAATAATGTTATTTATAGTTTTTTTTTTTTTTTTTTGCATCCTCAATCTACGTAAATTTTGATTTTATTTTTTGAGATATATATACTTTTATGAAAAAATGAATTTGAATGGATTTATCTATAGAAGATTTAAAAACGTGTGATAAGATACATGTATGCTAATAAAATATATGAAATTAAAATTAAAACTGAAAAAAAAGTCGGTGCCTTAGACGTCTAGTAGCACTCGTTAGAATAGCCAACATGAAAATTCAAAAATGTAAAGCTCTTGGCTTTAGATTTATGTGGCGGACTTTGGTTTGGACCAGTGGCGGCACCAACAAAACTCCAAAATAAATGATAATCAGAGAGCCGTTACAACATCTAAATCAAAACGTGGCTGTGCATGGGCTCTGAAAATGAGGTCCGTTTGGGCGAATCAGACGGACCCTTGTGCGCGCCATCACTTGGTCGGTCAGCCAGCCATTCAAATCCGGTTAAGAAAATCTAAACCGCGAAGCATGTGAAAGTTTCTTTTCGTCGTCGTCTTTCCCTTCTTATTTTTTTTCTATTCTCTCCAACTGGTCGACCAAGTCCCACGTCCACCGATTTCTCCTTTTTTTTTTTTTGATCCTTGTCGTCTTCATCTTCGACACTTTGTCGGAGCTCCGTTTAAATAATATTGACAAGTCCTTTGAAGCTCGCCGGTGCCCGATCTCCTCGTCGACGTCTTCTTCTTCTCCGGCTGTGGTTTTGAAGAGAAGATCCATTTGTGGTCTCTCGCTTGGGTTTCTGAGAAGATGTCGAGGCGAGGTTCTAAGATGCGTATCCTTTTCGAGTTTTGTCGGAGATGACTTTCTGGTTTCTTCTATTTGTTTGGTTTGGAAGGTGTTCGGATGGACTGATGTTCTGGTTTTACATTTCATCTTCGTTTGCTTGTTTATGTTTCGAATCATTGTAAGAATATGTCGATTCTTGAATGGGTTTGAAAATTTAGTGTGACCTGCCCTCGTATAAGTGTGGATTCTGTGTTTCTCACTTTTAGGGTTTTATTGCACTGAAAATCTGTTCGTTCGGTTTTCATGTGCCTTCTTAACTCATGCGCTTAGTCGACTGTTATTGCAATTTGGTTGCTTAGATTAGTGTTTTGGATATCCCTTCTCATGTTTTTTTATATATTTTTTTTTTTCCGAAGAAACACATTTTATCTGGTCAGTTCAGTTTTAATTGAAAAATTAACTTCTTGGGCAATTTTGGCGAAGTTGTTAATGGCCTTTGGACATGGTTTTAGGGATTCAAAATCCTGAGCGAATGAGTTGCCTTTCATGTCTTTTGGTGTTTCTTGACTTGGTGGATTTTAGAAGAATTCATAGCACACGCGTCTAATGTCAACTGTTTATCTATCGGGAAGAAGTCGCGTAGAGTTTTTGTTACGGGTGGAGATGATCGCAAAGTGAACTTGTGGGCAGTCGGCAAAACAACTCCATTACTGGTCAGTTTGACATGTCTTATTACTGTTTTCATTTCGAATATATGAGTGAGGCTTATAAGTTATTGTTCTCATGCTGTGGTGATGCAATAATATTACATCTACATGTTCAGTGTTGTGCCATGTTAACCACATAATCCACACATCCTTGCGCATCCTTTGTTGTCTTTAGAAATGCAAAATGAAACATTTGGCTTTTGGTTTGTGAATTGATAGCTTGTTGTGAACTTGTGATGAGCATTCAGTTGTCTTCTCATTTAAGTTCGCGCATTGGTTTTTTTTTTTTTGAAGAATGGTGCTCCGAGGGTTTGATCCCTTGACCTCTTTCACAAAGGTGTGTGGTGCTTGCCGACTTAATTAAAGCTCGGTTCGCGCATTGGATATTTTATTCCAGGGTGCCTGATATGATTCATAGTTGGAATTCCTAGTTCTTGATGTCAGTTACTTCATGCTGAAAATTACCACTTACTTTTTGTTGTTGATTGCAGTGCCTGTCAGGTCACACAAGTCCAGTCAAATCAGTGACATATGATTCAGAAGAGGTTTTGGTGGTGGCTGGAGCTTCTAGTGGCACAATAAAGCTGTGGGATTTGGAAGAGTCAAAGAGTTAGTAAAACACAGACCCTAATTAACTGAAAAAACCTATAGCTAACAGGCTAAGTAGTGAATTCCATTTCTATCATGATTGAACAACTTAAGAATTGGAGACATAATTTCTTTTCTTTTTTTGGAGTGGGGTAACTTATTACTTTAGTTGGGCAACTATAACTCCATGATGCTTCCTGGCTGATCCTTTCCCGTAGTCTTTTTTTATTTGTATGTTTTAATGGCATGCGATGTTTGATTTGATTCTCATTGTTTATGAAGTGTAGTTGTTCGCACTCTTACTGGACACAGAGCATATTGCTCGTCTGTTGAATTTCACCCCTTTGGAGAGTTCTTTGCCTCTGGTTCTACGGATACTGATCTTAAGATATGGGATATCAGAAAAAAAACATGTATCCACACATACGAGGGCCATTCACAAGGAATTACTACCATTAGATTCACTCCCGATGGCCGCTGGGTGGTTTCTTGTGGTGAAGATAATATTGTAAAGGTAGTAATAAAAAAAGAGATCTAATTGTTTACATTGATTCTTTTCTTTATTATTTACAGTAGCTTTCTTTCTTTGGGAACCACCATGGCAGGTTTGGGATCTGACGGCAGGAAGGCTCTTGCATGAATTTAAATCTCATGAAGGAGTAGTTCAGTGCATTGATTTTCATCCACATGAGTTTCTGATGGCAACAGGTGTATCCTCAATCATGATGCTCAATTCTACCATGATTTGGAACCTTCATTCATTTGTTTTTAGTTACTCACAAACACATTAAGTATTTATAAACAACTTCACAGTGAAAATCACTGAGTGCTCACTGAATTTAACATTTTCCACTTCTGAAAACTATTCACAGTTGCTACCCTCTTGTAGTTATCAGGATTGCCAAAGCGCTAATTAAATGAGAGTTTGTAATTAGTACTTATCCGTTGTTTTCTTATTACATATGTCATAATCTTTTTCTTTACTGTGATGTTAATTTCAATTATTTTGCCTAGGTTCTGCGGACAGAACTGTAAAATTCTGGGATTTAGAAACCTTTGAACAAATTGGGTCTTCTGTACCTGAGGTATGCAATTTCCGCCTACGCTTACTGTGTTTCTCCCGCTGGACTTCTCTTTTCTGTAGTTATCATGGAAGAAAATGGATTGACTCTACAATGAGTTGTGCTGCACATAACAATGAGAACATACATCTCCATAATGTGTGATAAATTTGGCAATCAGTGTCTTTTATGCCTTAAAACAGATCTTGTTTCTTTTGGGTTATCTGTTGGGTCTCGGTTGTGTTTTGTTTTGATTTATGATCTCTGTACTCTTCCCATAAATATGAAGTTGGAAGAAATTGCTGATAGAAAAGACTTTTTTTTTTGTACTCAAATTTCTCCTAAACGATTTTAGTTTTAAACTTGGAAATTTAAATATTGAAGGCAGATGCATAAGCAGGAACACAGTGGGAGAGAGATGGTTTGAGAGTAATGATGCTGCATTTTACCTATTTAACCTAAGATTTCCAAATTTGAATTGCGGGTCTATCTGATTGTTGAGCTGTTAAAATGAATATGTGAATACGTCACATGGGAGGAAGTGAGTTTATTGGATGTGTGCCAAAACAATGAACAAAAGTGAATGTAATAATGTATTGGGGAAAATTTAGGAATAGTGTAAATGGGTGGAATAATGATGTGGTAATTTCTTTTAAATTGTTTTTTTTGCACAAGATTTGCGAAGGAAAGGAGGGTATGCCTTAGTAGGTGAATGGAGGACGTAGAAAGGATCTGAGAATTTTAAAACAAACACTGCAATAGAAAATGTCAAATGTCCTCTGTAGCAGAAAGCTATGAAGAGAACCGATATGCCAATGATGTGCATTTTCTGTGTTTTTTATGAGTATCTACTGCAATTTTTGACATAGACAACATTTTGATGTGATGATGCTTGTTTGTGATATTACCTTTTGGATTTCAGCATTGTCGGATATAGTATTTTGTTGGAAAAATAAAGGGAACTTATTTGTAAAGAAAAGTGTTTTGGTATCTTATTGGCCTTGCCTTCAATTTCCATTTCTCTCCATTTCTCAAATATTCTGTCTCCTCGTTTGACTTTCTATATGTTCCATGTTTCTCTTGGCTGCTGAATTTTTCGATGAACTGTAAGTTGCAGGAATGGGTATAGTTATGATTAATTTTCATAAATTTGTCGTCATTGCATTATGTGATCATTCTATGCTCTTCTTTGCACAGGCTTCTGGAGTACGCTCTATTACCTTTCACCCTGATGGAAAAACACTCTTTTGTGGGTTTGAGGAAAGTTTGAAGGTAGATTGTCTTGTGCAAAGTGTATATGAGAGAATATGGTTGACAAATGATTGACTTAGTATTTTTATTATGCTTGAACTATAGGTTTTTTCATGGGAACCTATAAGATGTCATGATTCTGTTGATATGGGTTGGTCTCATCTGGGTGATCTTTGTATTCACGAGGGTCAACTCTTGGGTTGTTCTTACCATCAAAATTCTGTTGCTATGTGGGTGTCAGATATTTCGGTACTTACTCCATTCCGTTTCTCTTTTTACCACTCTCTCTTTAATTTTGTTTTGTATATTGAACTTTTAAATTTGCAGTTGTCTGTGACATTTGGTACTTGTGACTTCTTTGCTGCAGCTTATCGGACCATATGCTAGTGGTATTGTACCCAGGTCAAACTGTATCATGGACCCTGAGTCTAATTATGGAGAAAATCCACCTGTAATGCAGTTAGGAACTGGAACAAAATCTAATATGACATTGCCATCTGCACCCAAACTTCATGAATATAAAGCCGAAGACAAGACGAAAAGTCCGCAGTTGACTTGTAAGTGGTCTTTTTTTTTTTTTATTATCCATATTGCTTCATTTTATGTGAAATACTTAAACAAACATTGCTCCTATCTGGTTCCCTGTTATCCCTTTTCCCTTTGTTTACTCTTTTTCCCTTCTCATGTGTGACACATTACAGCCAGCAAAAGCAACCCAAGTATCAGAGTTGACTCTGTTCACAGAGTAGCTTCCCCAAGTTCAGTGGGATCACAGGCGAGTAAAGCTACTGAAGATGGTCCTAAGAATGGCTGGGGAGTTGGACCAAATTTTTCTTTGGAGGATCTATCCCTGAGATCTTCAAAATTTCAGAGGAGTCGTTCATTGACTCAGAAGGACCGTTTGATAAATGAACGTGCAAGAAATAACAGACAACCCATCAGTAGGCCAGTTGCAGTGCCTGTTGTTGTTCCTAGGGACAGGCTAGAACCTGGAAATGCATTTTCTCATAAAGATGAGCCTTCCAGTGCTAAATCAGTGACTCATGTTACCAGACTTCCCAAGCCAGCCAATGTGCAGAAACTGTCACCTGCCGATGGTGGTACTGTGCGTCAGATGGTTGGAACCAAATCTGAATTATTGAGTTCCAGTGCTAATGTTTTTGATGCTGGATTACGTGCAAACTACCTCTCTAGATCTATGGTCAACAATGAAACTGCAGAATTGTCTGAAGATAATCATGGAAGTAAAAGAAATGCCACAGGAAAAATTGAGAGAATTCAATCACCTGACCCGCCTTTAAGCTTCCACCATGAAAATTGTAAAGTATTTCTTCTTTCTTTTTGTAAACATTCAGATGCCCTTAGTCATTACACTATATGTTAGTTTATTTATCCTATTCAGGCATGTGAGGCATAGATTACCAGCGGGCTTGCAGAATCTTCTCTATTAAGAATACAATTGAAATTCTTTCTTATACATGTCTGGTTTCCTTTTGGTACTTTTGCACCTGTGTCTGCCTAGTCTTCTTTTTAGCCTTCCTGATTGTGAACTCTGTAATAGTTATTAAATAGGTACCCAATATAATGTTCTAGCAATAACTGTATATACATGCTTGGTAAAGAGGTGACTTTGGTTTTTTTGTCAGGAGAGATTTGTCAAGTGAATGTAATGGAGTGGGCCATTACATTGTCACTTGTGCCTCTAGTGAAAAATGTTCTTTCCAGAGTTGCATTTGTGTACATACTGTTGTATAATGATTAATTTATAAACTAGGGGAACAGCTTTTCCATCACCCACAGCTCTCCTAGGAAGTATTCCTTTCAAATATTTGTCTAAATTAATTTGCAACTCTAGTAGCATTCTATAAATTGAACATGCATTAGCTCATGAGTGTGCACTTTCTCTGTTTAACATTGATAACACTTTGTTCTCAGTTATCACCCCTAGCTTGCTGTTTTGACAATGTTAAGCAATGTTTAACTCTGATTTCTCTCTCTCTCTCTCTCTCACCATTGGTTGTTGTCACAAGGAAATGCGCTTTTAGTAATTTATGTTGTTTGATAATTATATTATTTTGGCAGGTGTTGAGTCCTCCCTTTCCAGCCAACAACCTAGTCCTGTCAAATTTGTTAAAGGAGGTGAGCCTGTGGAACTGCCTTCTCTCCTTTTACTCTATTTTATTGGACAAACCTGATATTTTTTTTTCTTCTTGGGCAGTTGCTGTTGTCCTAGGAAGGACACGATCTCTGGTTGAGAGTTGGGAAAGGAGAGAACGATGTAAGAGCAGTGAAGCTGTTTCAATCAATTCTGTCGATAACTTGATTTCAGAAAGTGGTGATCTGTCACCTACAGTGGTAGGTCTTCAACTTTGCAATTATTTTTATTTTGATTTAACGTGCCTGTTAACAGTTTGATGGAAGTTAGGTTTGCATAATTTCTGTGATATGGTGGTACGTCATTTTTCATTGACACCTAACATTTCTTGATTCACAACATTCACTGCATTGTTTTTGTTTCTATATTATATTCAATTCATGTGGTTAACTTTAGAATATTGTTCCAACATTCCTTGTACTTTGCTGGAATTAACAATCCTTATATAGTTGTGCAAGAAGAAATAAATGGAATAATATTGTATTAAGTAATGGAGGCCGAAAGATCCCTTATATAGTTATAAGATGTACAACCCCCGGGCCTCCTGGAATAGGCCCAACAACAGGCCTATATAATGACTTCAATAGTGCATTAGCGGACATTTGGGTTGTTCCAATTACCCTACCCTTCTCTTACTAATATATTCACTTGTCATCATGAATTTGCTTCTGCATGACTACAGTTCTAAAAATTTGGATGTAATAAATGAAACTATCCATACTCCATCCTAGTTTTTTTTCATAACAAACTTAATTGGGAGTAGGTAAGTATTATATATGTACATTTTCAGGTACTATTTTTTCTGTATTTTGATCAAAGCTCTCTTATTACATTGTGTATGATTTTGATGTCTGGCATTTTTTTTTTCATATTTAGGTTTCCAAATAATTATTTATAAGAATGAGAACCAGTAAAACACCAGATAGTTAAAACTTGAGAGTTCACTTGATTGTTGAAAGAATTATCCCTTTACCTATATATAGTTTGCATTAATAACTTTCTCTCTTTTGAAAGTTTTAGCTGGGTTTCATATTTGGCCTCAAATACATAGTGGAATTTGTACAGCTGCTGTGTGTTCAATATTTGTTATTAGAAAAGAATTTATGCCTTCCTTTGGAACCTGATGAAGAAACAGAGGAAGTTTAGAACTGAGCATGCTCTAGAATATTGCTTAGACCCAGAGATATTGTAACTTTCTTTTATGTTTTTGATGAACAGAAGGGACTCGATCAAACCTCCAAAGGGAACGGAACAGCAGATAATGAACATAGAATCAAAATTTTAATGGAAAAACATGATGCGGTTTTAAATGTTCTAAAATCTCGTGTAACCAAATTGCAGGTATGTTTTCTCTGTCGGATCTACTTTTTATTATTAGATTTGTCAGAAAGGGGTTTCTTGTCGGCATTTTTGTTTTGTTTTGTTCAAAACATTAATACCTTTTATGAAAGTTGAAAATCATTCTGAGTTAGAAAACCATACTTGAAGGTAGTGCGTCACTGCTGGGAACAAAGTGGGGTTAAGGGAGCAATCACTGCAGTGGTGAAGTTGCCTGATCATGCTGTATGTATTCTGTTTGAGTTATTTTTTCTTTTTATTCTTGGTGACTTGTTGGATACATGCTTTTATATTTGGAAATAATTGTAAGGTCTCCAAATGTGAGATGCAGGTTCAGGTTGATTTGATAAGTGTTCTGTTGGAGAAAATTGACACTATCACTCTCGATGTCTTCAACTGCTTGCTTCCTTTGCTTAGAGGCTTGCTTGACAGTAATACTGAAAGGTAGTTGTTTCATGGACTGTTCTTTATGGTTTTAAAATATGATTCAGCTTCAATCTATTAGGGTCGTGTGGAGTTGCCTTTTCCCCCTGAAGACCGACAGTCTTATTTTCTTATTGGTATTTTTGCTTTATGTCATCATGCAAATATAGATGTGGGCTTACCAGCTTTCTAGGTACTGTGTAATTATGCTCACTATGCCAAAAGCATTATACAAGACAGGAATGGAATGTCTTCCAAGGACTTTTACAGTCACTTTTTCCAGAGGTCTGTTTAAATGACATAATATAATAAATCCTTCGAGGCAAGGACATCCTTCGGGTATTTGCATCGGCCCACTTGGAAGTTTCCCTATGGACACCTGGGTAAGTATCCTGTAAAATTTTCAATCATACAGGGGGGAAATCTATGATTGAAAATCTGTTTAAGGCGCACAAAACTAATATGGTTTACTATATTCGGAAAGCAATCACATTTTAGTGTGTATCATGGACAGACAGCTGTTTTGGGTATCCTTTTTCTATCGAACATGTTCATATCCATTTTACTTTGCAATGTTGTTTAATTAAGCAGAGCAAGTTCTGGTGGGCTTTTATTTATTTTTTCTTTGAAAAGATCATGAACCATTCTAACAAATAATCCTTGTTCATCAATATATAGGCACATAAGTATCTCACTGGAAATGTTATTGAAGCTAGTTAAAATCTTTGGGCCTGTAATTAGTTCAACCACATCTGCATCTCTATCTGTGGGGGTGGACCTTCAGGCAGAGCGGAGGTATCTTTCCCTTTTATCTTGGGGGTGTTTTAAAATAATAGTTTAGATATATAAACATTTTCATTAATTGTCTTAATGTGTATGTCAGGAGGGATCTCTGTAGCCAATGTTTTGCCCAGTTCCAAAAGATCAAGCAAAATCTTCAATCTTTGATAAGGTGAGCTAGCACTAACAGGTTCAACTTAAACTTGGGAGGATTAATATCATTTGATCTCCAAAATGGCAAACTGAGCTTTGGTTAGAACCCCCCTCTCCAAAATGGATGTCACGGGATCAAACCCAGGGGGGAACCAATCCCCCCCCCCCCCCAAAAAAAAGGATATATATATATATAATTTTTTCTTCAAAAAAATTATCATTTGATCTCCAATAAGCTATTCTGCCACTTTATAATATTTTTGTTGCTTGCGTTCTATCTTTTAGTTACAAATCAAAATTCTCAATTGAAATAGCACAGAGATAATTTTGCCCATCAAGTCCATGAGATGTGAAGAATCAAGACAGACATTTTGTCTGCTTTTTCAAAAGACATTCCTATTGTGTTACATTGATCGCTCTAGATAGGGAAGGATCCTGACCTACAGGGTCGGTTCTGGGGACAAAATCAATTAATTCAAGATCTTTAAAATTATAATAAATTTTGAAGCCTAAAGGTGGTTCAATTAAAAGATGTGATTCAGGTTCGATAATATGTCAGAGAGGTCAATTCAATTTTCTTGTTAATGTGTCTTCCCTCTATACGGCTCGGAGAGCAATAGAAAAGGATAATTTGATGCAACTATTGGATGTGTTCAGTGTTGATTGTTGAATGAGATGTGGAGTCGAGAAATCTGGTGTGAAACACATGAAAGAAGGACCAGTTCAAATAAGGAAGTGAGAGAGAGATGAAAAATGTTGTGAAGTCCTTTCACCTTTTAAGTAATATCACGAGTAAGGTCAGCCACGGGGGGTCCCTCCGATATCAAAAAAAAAAAAAAAAAATATCACAAGAGTAAGGAATGCTTTCCTTTTTTATAGGGTTCAGGGACTTCAGAATACGAAATACAAAAAAAGAAAAAAAAAGAAAGGATTATTTTTTGTTCTTTTTTTTGTAGAACGAGTCAAACACACACAATATATGGAGGCTCACCATAAAATTATTGATGGGATATTCAAAATAGGATGAAAGCCCCAACCTCCCTGATCGTCCATCTCTGACTATCTAGGTGCTTTGTTCATTGTTCCAAGGATGTTGACAGAATAATTTTCTCATGGCAAAATATGTAAAATTGACAATGATGTGAGATGCCTTAATTCATGATCTCGTAAAAGTTTATTCATGATTTCATTCCTTATTTCACAATTTTTTGTTGCATGTTTATTTACCCTGATTATGTTTTTCCTTGATTGTTAAAAATGTGATGATGTCACTTTGCTTTATGAGTATAATTAGTGGTTTCTGATACAGAAATCCTGTACATTCTAAGCAGTGATACACGTGCAAGTAATGCTGGTACCTTGCATATATAAATAAAGATTCATGCATGCAAACAGGTGCCAGCCTCTAGTAGTTGGTACAAGCCTTCATAAGTACAAGTCATTGATCCCTAGAAGCTGACAGCTTCATTTCAGGCCTTAGATCACCAGTTAGAAGTCCATTTCAGTATATGAAAATTGCAATAATCATCTGGTGCTAATCGCCTGTTTAATAATTTCACGCAGGAGGGGAGGATTAGTGGAAAAACTTGGCCGTGAGCTGAATCTAGTTCTTCAGGGACTATAAATGAAACAAGCATCTATTTTTTCATAGTTCATTACATGCCTTTGAGTATAATTTCACTCTTTTGGATTTATGGTTAATGGGAACTGGACTTTAACCTCAATTCAGCAACTAACCTCTACTGGACAAGATATCAATAGCGATGCTTGAGAAGACATCCGTGTTGGCTCTGCTGGAAATGGATGCTCTCCTGTCCGGCACTCAGTAGCTAATCCAATCCTGAGTAGGTTTCATACTGATGTTTTCCTGGAGTCTTACCCAGCACAGATATGTACAGTCAAAGCTGCCCGAGTGACTACAACACAGATATATGAATAGCTTGTAATTGATATGTTTAGAACAAGAAATTAGACTGTTGAGTTATACACCTAGGTTCACGATGAAGATGCTGTTGCTCATTGTAATTTATTCTTCATCCAGAGAGTTGACATTTTGGTACAATGCAGGGAAACTATACTATGATGAAAATGGACATAAAAAATTTTCTGTGCTATTCTCCACTGATGAACCGGACGGACTATTGCAATTTATGGGATACGTGTTTTCAAGTTATGCTATTTGGTTTTCCGGAATTTTATGATATAATTTATGATTAATCATTCCATATTCGAGTGAAATTTATTACTTTCCATACAACATATTCCACCATGATACATCCCACAACATATGCCAAATTTCAAAACAACTGATTCAGATAAAAAGAGAAAGGTCTATCCATCTTCTTTAGTTATTCAATTAAACAACTTAACCCAATGATTCATTATTGAAAAAGATGGCAACAACCATTTCATTGGACATTAGTTTGTTTACATGCACGGGTTTGTTTTTGTCAAATTTTTTTAATTATTCTGTGCAAATGTCATAAAAAGAACTTGGTGAGTTATATACTAGCCCATGATTTGGCATTCTTAAAAGAAAATAAGTTATGCATTTTGTTGTAAATACTTTTTTTATTACAAAATCATTGATTTAAAACCTTCAAATTATGTTTCTGGTAATTGCAAAATCATATTGTCTCATATGGTTGGTTTGAAATCGAAGGTTTCAAAGCTCTCCAAAACAATAGGACTAATAGATAGATAGGTTCAAAATGTGGTATAACTGCTGTGGTCCTCGGCAATTTTTTTTCCTAATATAATTATATAAATAGCCAAACCCACACCCTTCACCCTCTAGAAAAATGACACACTACTATTAGAGTAGTACTATTGGTTGAAAAGGCTTGTTTAAAAATGAGTCTTCAAAATACTCTTCATTTAAAACAATTTTTAAAAATAACTTTTCAATATTCATATTGGATTCCTCAAAATCTTTTAAATATTATATTTAATGTATACCAAAATATTATTTTTATTTAAAAAAAAAAACTGAGATGATTAAAAGATTTTTTAAAAATAGTTTGAATAAATGGGATTCTTATAAAACTAAAATCTTAAATACTGTCCAAGCGTGAGCTTTGGAAAAATCCAATTATATCCATTTAATTCATATTTTAAAAAATGACATTCATTTTATATGTTACCGTCTACATCAGTTGAATCCATCTTTTATTTATATGGTTTATGAGGACTTAAAAATAAAAATCCCATAACAAATCTATGGCGGTGTTTGATTTTGACAAAAAGTCTGACAATGGGTTGGTCAATTTATTTTTCATACAAATCCCATTTTAGATAGAGGGTGCGTTTAGATGTGAGGTTGAAATACTGAGATTTTTAAATTTTATGTTTTAAATTAACTTTTAAAAAACTATATTTTATTATATTTT